>OU342512.1:2400000-3000000 GCA_910589525.2 Ennomos quercinarius
CATGACCGCTAGCTGCGAAAATCTTAAGAACTATGTGTTCACCGACTAAGCAGTCGTGGCGACATCTATAGAACCTGTTTAAGACAGGTAATCTATTTATTAGTAGTAATTTCGATACTACCTAATGACGATTGATAAGATATTTTAGGGTAGAATTTTTTAAAAAGGGGCTTATCGTCTCCAAACTTTGACATTCACTGTTCCACCGTAATAAAATCGTTAATTCTCGATGTAAGCTGACTCGGTGCATCAAGGCCCGTACTATCACATACTCTGTGACGAAGCCCTGGGAAGGAAGGCTTGCCATCGACTTTTTGTGCTTTTTTCCGTTCGGGAACGCTAGTAAGACGGGTTTGGACCGTTACTGCCGGCCGTCCAATATGGGCAGAGAGATGGCGGTCGTTTTTCCTAAGATCTTTTAGCATTAAAAATTTTACACATATCGAGGTATTTTCAGTATATTTGCTCAGGGAAATTTTCAAATAGAAGTTATGCAATATTCGCTGTGTGATGATGTAAAGCAGTCACCCATACAAGTAATAACTCTGTGGTCTTGCACGGGTGATAGCATTACCACAACGTCGACCTATAAAAGATGTGTATATTCTAATATCTAACAAGAATCCTGGGGAAATGATCTTCGAGAGACTGATTTGATCACCGATGTTTCCAACTAAATAAAAGCTACCAAGTAAGTGCAATTAACGCGTTTTTGTGTCAACGGTAGGCTAACATTTCACCACGGTCTCACCTGTAAGTGACGACGCGGTCGATGATGCTTGGTTTTTTTTAAATAACTGAATAAGCCCGCATTTGACCTAAGTAAAAGCATTACAATATACTTAGTTAAGATCTATAACAACGACAAAGTGACATTGTAAGAGAAAAGTGACAAAGTGGATGCAGACGTCAACCTGAAACTACAATTGATTACCTAGATATTTCACGTCTTAGTGACCTTAGATAAAACCACCGCCGCCTCTCCAAGTACAATTGTACAAGTCCATGGACATGTTGTTTTTAATTGCAGCCAGTCTGTAATAAAATTGACCAATCAGTGCTTACTTTGAACTACGTTGTAAATCAATTTGGAGTTTACAAGCATCATTGGAAATGTAAACGAAATAATAGATTAAGAGACACTATAATTAAGAGACACTGGCCTTTCCACTCACCGGTATAATGTTCGGCTGGTTTTATTAAGGTTCCGACCCAAAGGGTAAAACGGACCCCATTACTAAAGCTCCGCTGTCTGTTTATCTGTCACCAGGCTGTATCTCATGAACCGTGATAGTTAAACAGTTGAAATTTTCACAGATGATGTATTTCTGCTGCCGCTATAACAATAAATCATAAAAAAACAGAAAAAAATAAATATTTAAGGGGACTTCCATACAACAAACGTGATTTTTTTTTTGCTCGTTCACCGGATGAGTCAGAAGCGCTGCTTTAAATAGTACTGCTACCCAACACTAGATAGCAGGGATAGATAATAGTACGGAACCCTTCGTGCGCGAGTCCAACTCGCACTTGGCCGGTTATTATGTTTGTATAAATCAGCTAAGTAGTGGTACAGAGCTATTCATTTTTGTAATGGAGGAAATTTGAAGCAAGCGTTGTAGCTGATTACATTTCGCAATGTTTAGGGATAAAGGCGTTTATTCTTATGACTAACTACTCCACATCTTCCCGAAACACAAGTCAGACCCGCGCCGCCGCGGCTAATTCGGCTGAGCAGCTCTATGGCGCAAATATAGTAATCTCGGTAGCGGTTACATATTTGAGCCGTTTGGTGTTGAAACCCTGGGCCCGTGGGGACCGGGAGCTCATCGCGTTTTCCAAAGTTTATAGAGCACCTGGTCGATGCGACGCGTGACCAAAATGCTGGCACTTATTTGGCTCAACAAATCAGCATTGCAAGTCAACGAGGCAATGCTGCCAGCATGTTGGGTACGCTACCTACCGGTAGTGGGCTGGAGCATGGGACTGTCTATAGGCCATCGCGGCTAGTGTACAGTCTATATGTTCTTTGTAGTGGATAGTGTAGCTAGTTTACTAGTTTTTATTATTGTAGTAGTTAGTTTAAAGAATAAAGGCCCAGAATGTTATATAAAATTTGGTTCTCTCATTTAATTACATTTGTATCAGCCAACATAATGTTTTTGCATCTAAGTTGGCAATTAGATTATTAACACCCAGTCGCTATATAACAACAATATCAGGATTTAATTGGTCGTTTAATGTTTTATTAATTGAATTTCGAATTGATTGTCTATTATTTTTATTAATTAATAAATTTGTTATAATTAACTCCTTTTATTGTATGTTGTAAACGCGGATTATTATAATCAATAGTCATAAACGAAACTAATTAAAAGGAGAAAAAATATTTTCGTATTTTGTACGTATGAATTCGAAATTGAATTTCTATACTGTTTGGTTATTGGTTGAAATACACCACTAATTTTCGTATTAGGGGAAGTTGGTCAACTGGATTTATAGTCAATGCCCCAGAGACTGGCAAGGTCCTGTACTTTATGGCTGGAAATGACAAACTTACAAGGGTTCTTTGTTGTACTACAGAACCCTAAAAATGTACCGTTGATTCACCGCTATTGGTGTACACTACAAACTAATTATAATCAAGTATAGTACTCATTAAACTTAAATTGATACAAATCAATACATTTTTATAACCACTTGTAAATATAATCTAGGCCAAAATCTAAATAAACGATAAATTAAATATCAATAATTAAGACTAATAATCAATAAATGTTTATTGTAATAAATAACTGGACTAAAAAACTAGGTTGATTAATGTTTGTAGTTATGAACAAAATACCAACTCTTAAAATTCGGAAAGCTCACGATTTCTTTTATTTAGACATTTTATTTGATTTGATTTGATTTTATTTTATTTTATTTTATTTTATTTTATTTTATTTTATTTTATTTTATTTTATTTTATTTTATTTTATTTTATTTTATTTTATTTTATTTTATTTTATTTTATTTTATTTTATTTTATTTTATTTTATTTTATTTTATTTTATTTTATTTTATTTTATTTTATTTTATTTTATTTTATTTTATTTTATTTTATTTTATTTTATTTTATTTTATTTTATTTTATTTTATTTTATTTTATTTTATTTTATTTTATTTTATTTTATTTTATTTTATTTTATTTTATTTTATTTTATTTTATTTTATTTTATTTTATTTTATTTTATTTTATTTTTCAATTTTTGGAAAACTAACAGCTAGGTAACAAACACAAGTAAATACACAAATGACAGAAGGCCAATTACAAGTTTCCACTAATAATTATAACTAATAAATACCCTAAAAGATAATGTAACTAATAAGCCAATAATGTAAATAAATGTCCTGATATTTTGTTATTGCATAAAATAATAATATTCCTCAAAAAATAGGCAACCGTGAAACCAAATATTAGATATCTCAAAAAATGACAAGTTACAAGTACCTATTTTAAAATACAGGAATAGAAAGAGACAGCTCAAACATGCAGTGACGTCACTCTTGCTCCATCATATCATAGTACCTCATTACCAAGCTGTGGTACCTTTACATACAGTCGCTTTGGCATGTGTCTTCACAACGTGCGTTTTCATAGTAACTGTGGGGGATCTCCAGTACTGCGAGAAAGGGACGGGCAATGCAGAAACTTTAAAGGCTTATTACTCCGTGATTTATTTACCGATTTTACTTATTTTTTCAATTATTGCATTCATTTTTAACCTACTTTATGAAAATAATATTTACTTGTTAATTTTTAATAGCGAACCACAAGCCTATTGTCTGTGTGACCTTATTAGACCTTGGATATTTTCGTCATGTGACTTGTCACCTACTTTTAGGAACTATCATATGTTTTTAGATATAAGTACCTACTGCCTACCGAAACTTCTAAGGAATTTCGGAACAAACACGAAAAAACCACGTTTCACCACATTATATCACTTGCCCACACTCATGCTCGTACATTCAGTACTTAATGCGTAACACGCCACCAATTTTAAACATTAACATTCGGAAAAGCACAAGTTTTGAAGAATAATACAATGCGATAACGTGAACTTTTCCGCGTTCCCGCCATAAAACTAAAATAGTAATTAAGAATTATTATTCTCAATCAAGTCTTTATGACGTCCATATTAGGGTTCAGGACAAATCGAGGTACAATAAATTAGTTGTCATGGGAACCAGGGTACCGGACGGCAGACAGTCTGCGAAATTGGGGCCAGAGAAACAGAGTTGCCGTCGTTTGATAAACTTAGCTGTCACTTCTAAATAAATGTTTTCTCTCAAGCTTCGTCCGCCTCACTTCTCTTGCTGTCGTTCAACATAGCGAGTGTAAATAAAAATAAACAATATACAAACAAAAAATTCTTGAATAAAACGGCCAACTGCAACCCGCACTTGGCCGTTTTAAAAAACATGAAATATCTTAAATGTTATTCTGAAACAGTAGCTATAACCATACCAAACAGCAAAATCCGTACTGTAGTTCCAGCGTGATGCGTGTTCAAAGGGACAGTCAGACAAACTAAAAACACAACAAAAAATTGTTTTCATGTACGACTGGGACCATGACAGCCCACACGTTGTGAGAGTCTTACTTGAAACTTGCGTGTTATAAACCTCCATACTAAAAAATAAATCACGCACAAAATTGCACGATCGAACGCTACGAGAGTTAACAAGATACTAAAATAAATAAACAAATTGATTTCTAAACACAGGTCGTCAAACTCATTTAAGTGCATTCGGTCAAGGACGAAGTTCAGCCGCCCAGCTGCGCTAGGGCTATCTTCGAACGTAAACTTTACATGGCATTTCTTCAATGAAAAACTATTAATTTAGAAAAGTCGTAGAAAAAACATTGTCTACCTTGAGGAGTAGATTTACCCCTTTCGGGATAATATACCAATTCAAACTCGGATAGTACACAAGTCACTCAGACATATATAGCTTTAGCTTGTAAAATCGCCATTTTTTGTCGTGCTTAACCTACACTAAGAATAATCTTGTATCGTAGAGAATTGGGTCTAATATGTACCTAATCTGTCACCGACGAAATAAACGCAGTTGTTCATTTTATAAACGCTCGTTTCGTAGCCCCGCACTCCTTTCCTTATTTGTCTACAAGCTATCTGATACAGTTACCTTTAATATTATCTCAAATACAACCGTAACGATGTTTACTTTTAACTCTATCCCATTGATATAGAGCTCAAAATACATTCTCGACCAGCACAATACCTTAAATCGTGATATTCCGTCGTGACGTACATCGCAACACGAAGATGTCTATTGAAAAAGATAAGTATAGAAAAAGCATTTTTGTTGTTCAATGTCGCAAAATAGAAACAACTTGATAGTTTTATTAATCTCTATATTTATCGATACGTGTCGAGTCTGTCTGTCTGTCGAGTCTGTCTTTGCACAGCTTAAACCTGCTCCGCCATTTCGAAATTTTTTTAAAATATGATTCGCCAAAAAATCACGTACCTAATTATCAAACCTGCTCACAAAATTTCCCGAGAATCAGTTCGAGAATAGCCGGACATACCCCGGACATACGCACTCATTTTTGCCTTTTTTTTAATTTGTGGACTTGTCACACAACGCCCCAAACTAAGCAACCTTGTATATTACACATATGCTTGTACTATGGAAACCAAATAACTCATAGAATACCTACTTATACTTTTTGTTTGTAAATACATACATAAATACATTAGAATACATTAGTATAACACCCAGACACAGAACAAACATTTATGTTTATCTTGGGTGGGAATCGAACCCACAACCTACAGTTCAGAAGGCAGGGCTACTACCAACTGAGCTATCAGACCAGTCTTACTGTCAGTCGTATAATTATAAAATATTAATTATGGTAGTTAGTGAAAGTATTTTAGCCGGCTATCCTAACCGCATCAAAAATATTAAAATAATAACTATCGATTATTAGCTAAACAACTACAACCCTAGAAACTATAGGTAAGCTCTACTAATGTCAATCAAAACCATACAGAAATATAGTGCGTATAACATTTATTATTGTCAAGGCATTTATAAGATGTGAAGAAGCAATAGCCGTCCAAACTGGCGTTCTATCGGGGAATCTATGTTCAGCAGTGGACCGTGGACGCCTTCCAGATTCCAGCTGATGATGATGATGATGATGATGATGATGATGAATAAGTTAATGATACTCGTCAAATGTCAGCTCGATAACAGTTTTATCCTAAAATGTTGGCGGTGACAACTTGGTGTTTCCGTAAAGATGAATACGACATGTAGGTACAAAAGGAAGCTTGTATTGCGGCGAAAATATAAATAATAATAAAAATTAAAAAAATTACATATAAATTAAAGTCACATTACTGAATTGGTATTTAGCCACCTTGCCGCACCGTTGCGCGCGCCTGTGCACCTATCCCGCGCACCCTGTCCGCGCTCAACGCTTTGCTGAACGCCAGTCCAGACTGTGATTTGTTTGCGGATGGATGGCAGGATATATTGTTGGAGTGTTTGCGTTTTTGTGAGAAGAATTTTAATGGGGGTTGATTTTTATCTTATATTATTTTATTGCATGATGTCTTAAATACCTGCTTACCTATTTTGTTACCTTACTCTATTTAATTATTGTAATTGGTCCTTATACCGTTTTAATTAAATTAAATAAATAAATTAGGTAGTATGCAAAGCCGGGTCGAGTCAGCTAGTTCCATCATAAAACATTTCGTGATGCCAGATCTTCGTAGCCGCTTTGTTTAGGTTCAAGATCTGATAGTAATGAGATCTTTCTGATAATATCGGTTTTTGTAAAGACGATCCGAACCAGGAAGTTGGTAATGAACACTTGAAAATCTATTAAAAATAACATTATTTTTAGTACGCGCCATAATTGCAGTTAGTGCAGTAATTCAGTTTTAAATTAGTTAAAAAAAGTTAACTTATTACTTACAGCAATAAATTAACGGATGTAATAAAGCTAAGGAAGACTTCGGTATAGGATTGTAATGGTTTTTTTTAACTTAATTGTGAATGCTCCGTATTGAGACACAAAACTTTTTTTAGTGTAAACGAATGACGTCACGAGCTAGTCGCTCGCCTGATGTTAAGCGTCACGGCCACCCATAACAGTTGCAGCATCACTCGGAACTCTTAAATTATAAAGCTTATCGTGACACTGCACTGCGCACGTCATCCTGAGACATCACACAGTATAGTAGTAAGATTACTACACTGAGATCAGATCATAGTCTCATTTGCCCAGTAATTTCACTAGCTACTATGCCCTTCAAACCGGAACTCAGTAGTGCTTGCACACTACTACTTGGCGGCAGAATAACCGGCAAAGTGGTGGTAGCTACCTAGACGAACTTTGCAGATCTGGATTGTAGCTTAAACTATGTGTACACAGAAAAAATATAAATTACACAATCACTACCGAGACATGCAAATGAAAGTAGGCACCCAATTAAATTCATTAGCATAAATTGAGTGCTCGAGAGTAGATCATTTATTGTTAATTATTAAAGGGTAAAGAGCGCAAATGAAAATATTTTTCATTGAAAATGATGAAGATTGCCGCGGCGCGCGGCGCCTAACGCAGTTGGCACGAACGATTTAGATACCTGAGTTAGATTTAGATCATGAGTAGTTACCTAGTTTCAAAGGATGCTAATGAATTCAATTACACCCAGTATATGAGGAGTCGGGTGGTTGTGCAGAAAAAGCTATCAATCACTGATCTAATCCCATCTCTAAATCTTTTAGCTTGCTAGTGAAAAATTGCGATGTACTTATACTGAAGAATGATGAATAAACAGAAGTTTAAGAGGTACTCCTGGTTTTACAACTAGGTAACCCGCCTTGGCTTCGCGTTTTTAATTAGTTTTGGATGGATGAGACAGCAATAGAGGTCAATCCTGCCTTCCTTCGCCTGCCCATCCATTCTCTCGCTCGCATTGTTTAACGAAAGCACTGACCATGCTTAAAATATGTGTAAAAACAGTTTTTACAAACAGTAAAACAAAATATCTTTTCAAGCACCGGGCTATTAAGTTTTTTCCTTACGAGCTCATGGAAATGATCCCGTTAAGTGCTGAATATCTTTTACAAAGTTAATTAAATACTTATACTCCTTTAAGTTAATTTCTGTGGTAACGATCACAGTTTACAATTAATAAACTCACCAAAATGTAGCTCAACAAGATCACTGAAATCCGGAATGTTGGTAGCATTGGTAACCGCAGGAATCACATTATGAAAGTCAATGTTACAAACGTAATAAAAACAAAATCACATAACGGGTGTGGACCGCGAATTGTTTTGACAAGTGATTGCTTTAGGATTTACCGTTTACTAATACTTCTTTTAAGGTTATGTTAGTCTAGTACATTATTTAGTTGTTTTTACTAGGTGCTACCACCTGCAAAGTCTGCAAAGTTCGTCTAGGTATGTATACCACCGCTTTGTAAGTTCGCAAAGCAGTAGTGTGCAAGCACTACCGCACCTATATCAGGGGACATTTTACGGTGAACGGTCTGCACGTTTTGACTGTTTACAATCTAGATGTGACCAACTGACCGAGACCAATATAGAAAACTTTTCAATCCGAAAAATTGAGTTCTCACGGGAATTCGAGAGAAATTATGAGTGAAACAGCCGGGCACATTTAATCTCAAATTTAAAAAAAATTGGGAGTAATTTTCTTTATATACCTATTATTGATTCTTTTGTAAGGTCGTCTTCCTTTCTCCAAATTTGCTGCGCCCGACGGGGTCCATAATGAGCCTACTTAATTAATTTTATACTTATTCCACCTATGTACACTATGTAAGCAATAAATATCTGAATCTGAACACTAAACTATTAAATTATACACACCGACTGAATCATTCAAACAGTAATAGAGACACTGCAAAAGCCACTTTTATAGAGTATCGAAAGAAGTCAAATGATGTAAGAACAGTTATATCATAAACGTGTTGTTATTTCGTGCTAAAAACTGAAGCATTAGGTGTGCGACACAATGGGATATGCTTAACTATTTTAATTTATGTCTACACACAAACAGTCTTACTCATAAACTCCTCTTATCTTTTAGTCAATTTCTTAGCAACAGATTAACAAAATTCTTACCTATAAACGCGATTTAGCGCTAAGAGGTTGCTAAGTAACTTCTTAATAGCTGTCAAAATTAACCACCATCGGGACCTAGTTTAAGCCTGCTAAGAGTCAAGATGGCGCGTTTAAAACATCCGTTTGACGGCGTACATTGTTGTCAAAATCAAAAAGATGGTGTGCTTTGAGGTTACTGTTACTAAGTCTGTCCTTTTTTTTAAAAAAAGAAACACGTGTGACAAATGTTTCCATTTTTAAGCAGGTTAACTGTCAATTTCGTCCTAATCATGACATTCACGACCTTGTCACAGATGCAAAATCGAATTTTGAGAACAAATATTCGTTCTATTTCGTATTTTAGTCGATTATTTTGGTTGTTCTCTGTGGCGACAGTCGTTTATACGTCTCTTATCTAAGCAAAAGCTAAGTAACGTTTATAGGTAAGGAAATGATAATCATGGATTAGGAGTTTATGAACTGATTAGTTGAGAGGTGGCTAAGTACTACATAGCGAGGTTTTTATAAGTAAGACCCATAGTGTAAAAGTTTTTGTTATAAAAATAACAAAAACTTTTACACTATGGGTCTTGCTATGGGTCTTATGGGTCTAAGAAAAATCTTAGAGTATAGACTAAAGCTTAGAGAGATCATCAAAACGATATTATATTTGTACTGCTCACACGTATCGCTACGTCAGTGGCGAAGGAAAGAAACAAACACATAATAATTAACTACGCTTGCGATAAGCACCGTACCATTTTTTTTTTACTCGAGTCAACTGTTTTTCTATACAAATCTGTCAATCTGTGTGAAAAAGTTGTACGCTTGAGACATAATCAAGTTCTCTCTATGCTTTAGTCTATACTCTAAGGATTTATTGGTCGGAAACATTTGCTAGACCCACTAGTATTATCTATGTTTTCCATTGTATATGGTTTCCATTAGAATATCAAGTTTAGTAGTAACTGGCTATCTACTAACCAGCTAGTTACTATTAAACTTGGTATACTAATGGAAAAAATAGACTCCTACTTTATAACCAGTAATGTAAAAAGAAATTTTCATCCCACTAAATAACCAGTTATCAAACTACGTACTCTGATGGAAAACAAAGATAATATTGTAGTGGGTCTAGCGAATATTTCCGACCAATATATCAAAAAAACCTTAATTTTTTTGTGTGTTTTCCCAATTTGGAAGAAAAAATACTACTGGTTAGGTTATTACTGTTAATGTAGTGGAAAAAATCTTGTTACACGATACATGTCTATTCCCTATTTATTTTCTTTTTTTTGTGCATTTTTTTTTTAATTTAGTAAAAGTTCCAAAATGTAATGATTAGAGCGCCAACGAAAGAAGCACTTTTTAACTTTTCCCAAAAGAGCACCGAAACAAAAACGTATCGGTTCTGAGAATGCCCTTGCACTCAGTGTGCCACAGCCCCGTAACCGACGGCGCGTAACGTGGCGTTACCGCGTTACCGAAGTTACACAAACACACGCGCATTGTTCCTGTACAATGACCTTAAACTTGTGGCGTTACTTAATTGGGCCGATTGTTTCTTATACTTCACCTCAGTGGCAACCAGCAATACCGTAATCATTAGTTAATCTATTTAGCAGATCTTTACAGCTTCAGTAATTATGGTGTTTGAGTGAAACAGTCGATGATACAAAACACCGAATGTTTGGTTAGTTAAGCCCACACTAGGTGGACCGACGGCCTGGTCAAAACCGCGGGAGCAGATGGATGCAAGAGGCAAGAAGCCGATCAGTGATGCTCTATGGCGGAGGTCTTTGTTCCGCAGACTCCACAGTGGACGTTTCCGGCTCATGACGATAGTGGTGATGATAAATTGGCATCGATTCTTTAGAACCTACAGAATCAATAAAATGAAACTTTTCTAGTTCTATGCCCCTACGTCTTAGTTTATTTTCAAAAAAGTAACTCACAATGTTGAAAGTGAACTAGGCAAACGCATCCATGTCTACCCCCTACTGCAGATTTCCAAAAACCTTTTAAGTCGTCTAACGTTAAGAAACTGAATACTGATCATTATATTTCCTTTTTTCCAGATGTGACAAACCTCGACGATGGCAGCGACAGACGGTCAGGTCCTAGTTGCCGCATCTCGCTGGTCAGACGAGGGGAACTACCTCCGGGAGTTCGTGGGCAAGAACCGGCTACCCAACGTCGCCAAGATCATCAAAGGTCAATATGGAGGTCTTGGAGTACCCACCCTTCCAAGCCCAGGCTTACAGAGTACAGCACTACTCCTATCAGTGGGAAAAAGAAAGAAAATCATCGCTCAAGCCATCAAATTAAAAGAAGGTCGACGCATGGTATCAGTTGGTCCTAGAATCGCAATCCCAGAAACTTATAAAGGCTATTTTGAACTACTAAGCGAAGAAGGGAGAGCTGTTAGATGTATAGAATCCGTTTCTGAACTTTCTAGAAGAAAATTAGATGACGGATGCTTAGTCAGAGAACCAGTCCGAGTAATTTGTGCTAAAACCGATTTAGATGGTAATGTGACTGCAGATGGAGCAAGAAATTTGCCTGCAGGTGAAGTAATAATGCCTAAAGGAGAGACTTTCTTAGGGAAGAATAAGTATCTTAAATGTACTGATACAAAGGGCGACATAGTTCTATTAAGTCTGGATCAGAGAGGGAAGTTTTCAGCTGTTGCTAAAGAGGAGAATATTAGTGGAGTACATACAGCTAAAACTTTACTCACTAAACGGCTTCCCATAACTGTGAGACTGGTACATGGCACACCTCCGAGAGGATTGAAAAGCGCAAATCATTTCGTCGCTGAACTAAGGCTGCTATCGATGTTTGAAGAAGAACACGTCTTTGCGTTACCTCTTCAGAAGGAAGGTAACGCCTTAATAGCCTTACCACTAGCCGCTCCTTTAAAAATGCAGAGATGCAAAAATGAGGAGCAAATAAAAAACTTTATGGAATTTTCAAGACTAGTCGAAAAGTGCAATCGTTTGTTAGTAGACGTGGTTGATAGAATACACGTTTTAGATGGGAAATTGGGAGACCCTAAGAGGCTTCTAAATGGACCCTTGCACGCCCCTCCTATTATTAAAACAGGTTACTTTTTGCGTAGAAGTGTATCATCAGACGCAGCAAATCAGCATAAGCATTTCTCCAGACATCACATATACAGCAGTCATAGAGATGAGAACAGCATCCCTGATGAGTATGATGAGATAGATCAGATATACGATTACGTCAGAGGGTTCGCTCCACTTCCTAAGAACATAAAAGCATCATATTCAAATGAACCAAGTCTGAAACATGAATCGGCCCCAGTTTCTCCCGCTGCAACCCCTATTCACATGCCTCTAATAACCGAAATAAAACCTGAACCTCCACCAATTGAGACCATACCATCGAAAAAGCCTTTGAACATCCAAAAGGCTGAAAAGAGAACTCGAAAAGCACCTGTCAAAGAGACACCCGTGACGATATATAAAGAAAAATGCTCCGTCCCTCCTTTACCTAACCTACCTAAACTTTTTATTAAGAACAGCATTAACAACAATAAAACCCGAATGGTCTTTAGACAAAAGAGCAATTCACCGATAAAAGAAACTCCTAGTCCTTTAGGTAGTCCAATAAAAGTGACAAAAGACGACTCTCCCATCTTCAACATAAGGTACAAAAGCCTTAGCAACATCCACCAAGCTATGGAGCTAGATGGAACGTTAGACTCGAGTCATTCTGGGGGAAGAACATCAGGAGATTCTGGGAATGGGCCTAAATTACCAGAAAAGAGGTCCAGAAAGTTGAGTAGACCGAAGTCGTTGACCAATTTAGTGTGGGAGCTTAAAGGCTGTCCCGTAGAAACTGAGAAACCAAAAGTTAGGGTTAAAAATGAAGGGTACAAGAAGGTGGGGTGCAAGTTGTCTCTGGGAGCGCAGAAAAGGGTGCCGACCTTGTATCTTTGAGATTTAAGGTAAGTTTAAACAACATTTATTTTTTCAGTTATTTATATAATAGACAGTTGCAGAATGTTAAATGTCTATACCTACATGTATTTATCACCACACCATCTTTATCTTTGGCTATTCTCTCAAATTACGCTTGCAACAATGTTTCATGAAAATAATCGTAAATAAAGACGCTTTTATAGATTCTAAATGAACCCTAACTGAAAATGGGACATAGTAATAAATTTTGTAGCGTAGTGATAACATTCTGCATTCTGCGCTTTATCGTCTGTGGTTCATGCACAGATTATTTCTTATTGCCAACAAAGGTCCTAAACGAAATCACACATTCCATTCTTCTTTATTAATATACAACTATAAAATATACCCGATAATCTTGTCTTGCTAAGAATTACTTAAATGGACATATTTTTTTCTAGTTATTTTGATTTAAAAAAAAACCACTGACCAGATAGATATTCATTAAATGTCTATAGGACCAAATTTAAATTCAAAAAACACCGAATCGGTGGAATTGTCCAAGTGTTGGGCAACAAAAGGTGTGGATGAAAGAAGACTGCATGTGGCCGAAATGCGAATGCTGAGATGGTGTGTGGTGTGACGAGGATGGACGAAATCAGGAATGAGTATAAAGGGTACGTGGAAAGTGTCACCGGCGACGAAATTAGTTTTACTAAGGAATATTAGAAATCTGCCTAATTATAGTATTGTTTTATATATTATAGTATTTACAAAACTGCCTAATCTTTTCTCTAAATTGTAAATTAGAAAAAAATACATAGGAAACATAGGGAAAGCGCGTTCAGGGGTCTAGCAAAGATATCTTTCCACTAGCGTTAACGCCAAACGATATTTCAGAATTGTATGGGAATGACATTACCTGCGGAAAACTTTTCCGCAGGTAATGTCATTGCTAATGTCATTCCCATACATTTTGAGTTATCGTTTGGCGTGAACACTAGTGGAAAGGTATCTTCGCTGGACCCGCAGGTTCGTAAGTCAGTCTAATTCGGCCACTGTCCTCACTATTCCTTTAGGTAAACAAAATGAAGATCTGCAATAATCCGTTACAAACTGTGATAAACTTTCAAATCAATGTATTTCAAAGACCTTTACATTTTCACAATTTATAGAAAACTCACTTTGCTTAGCATACGTCTGGCATATCACGATGCTTACAGGTTGCAGAATCTAGGCAGATTCGCTTGTATTACTTGCTAATGCGAATATATTAGAAATGGAATGGTTTGTGTTTTAGCCGGAGATTTTGTGCCAGTTAAAATCTACTCCAATCTTTACTGATCATAATAATTCACATTGGTTTCTTCACGGTCATACGTACTTATCGTGCAAGTGGAAATTAGAGAAGTGTTTATGATTTTATCTTCATTCATAAAAATCATCCCCTTTTTGTGTTAACGGATGACGTGAGGTGGCAGTCAGTCCCCTGACGTTAAGGGTCACCACCACCCAAAAATAGATGCCTAGACGCACTGTTGCAGAAAAATCCTCATCATCATCATCATCAGCCTGAAGACGTCCACTGCTGAACATAGGCCTCCCCAAAGAGCGCCACCTTGAGCGGCCGCTTTCCTCCTGCGTCCATCTACTCCCCGTGGTTCAGACCAGGTCGTTGGTCCACCTAGCAGGGGTCCGGCCTACTCTGCGTCTTCCGGTCCGTGGTCGCCACTCGAGAACCTTCCTTCCCCATCGGAGAAAAATCCTAACACATATTAAAGTAAACCATAAAATAGTAGTTTCATTTACAGATGTAGAATGAAATTAGTATCATACGCTAGACTAGGAAAAGCCAATAAAATTTCTACTCAAAATTGTTAATGGTTCTTACTAAAAATATGCCGAATTTTATCCGGATTCACGTTAATGTCCGGATGTTTAGTAAGTACTTCATCTCTATCAATGTTTCTGTATTGTAAATGGTAAAGGTATTTTCCTTATAAATAAACGATGCATTGTACATCGAGCTTACTGGAAGCTTACTACAAAATGCTTGTGTAACCAATTAACTCTGTAGAAGCCGCAAACATAATAATCATAGAATAGCTAATAAAGCATAGAGCGCTTTTAGAACTGATAAATTAATGGCAAAATGGAATAGGTCACACCAACAGGCGAAAGACTTCCACTGCTGAACATGTCTATTTAGGCTTCCCCCATTAAAGAAGTTTGCCTAATTACCACGCGTAATTACTACTGGATAGCGTCTTGACGTAGGTCGAGGGGAATGCTGCTGCCCATTCCCTGGATATTCCCTTATCCGCTCTTACGGTACCCATGGGCAGAAATGGGGTCGTCGTTGGTACGCTGGGCGTAAGAACAGGACCACCCCGGCTAAAAAATGGAACATGAAATTGCAAAATTATACTGTTTCATACCGATACCACGATGTCTATTTTTAAATGAGTCTGTGCGTGTACAGGCTGGGACCTCTCGGGTTTTTAAGTTTATCAAAGCCCTAGCCGTCTAGCATGCGCACCGCGAGAAAACTTATCGTCGCTGTTTGTTAGAGCGCACACTCATAGTCTTGTTACGGTCTTTCACGAGAGAAACTGTCAAGAAAATTTTGTCGCGGTGCGCATGCTTGCCATCTGGTCGATGCGACGCGTGACTAAAATGCTGGCACTTTGGCACAACGGCTTAGGCATTGCAATGCTGCCAGCAACCAGCATGTTGGGCACGATACCTACTAGTAGTGGGCTGGAGCATTTGAACTGTCTATTAGGCCAGTGAGGCTAGATTTTGCGTGGTTAGGGCTATTATATTCGTATAGTTATGACTGTAGAAGGTACCTAATAAGTTTTTAAAATGCAAAAGCGCTTTTTATCCTATAAAAAATCCAACTGCCGAATAGGAGACATGAGTTCAATTAAATGAATTCCTTAGAAGATTACCATTTAACTACGGCCTTCGACTCCATCGTTGTACCATAATAACAGACATCCTGTTGCATCGGTCACTGACATCGGCAAAAAATCAAGATAATATCGATTTATTTGTTTCGGCGCGCAATTATCGATTTAAATTGTTGTATCGATTTGGGATAACCACGAGCGGGGAGAATTGTTTTATGCGCGGTAATAAAATAGGGAATGCCGAAAAATGCTGAAGAGCTATATATTTTTGGTAGACTATGCAGATCGGTTCTTTAATCAAACGTGCAATTTGTTTTAGTTATACTCTTGAGCCTACTTTGGTCCACTGCTGGCTAGTCCTCTCCCAACACCACTGAGTATACGATCTTCATTGACTCTGTTGCTCCATCGAATCGCTAGGCAAATCGAGGTCTCCACTCTTCAACCAGGTCTGGGCATCGAAGAAGGTCATCATCAACAGCCTGAAGACGTCCACTGCTGAACATAGGCCTCCCCCATAGAGCGCCACTTCAAGCAGCTGCTTGCCTCCTGCATCCATCGGCTCCCCGTGGATTTAAGCAGATCGTCGGTCCCTCTAGTGGGGAGCCGTCCTACGCTGCGTCTCTTGGTTGAAAAAAGTTAAGGATAATATAAAAGTTGAACTTTCTCTAACCTTTAAAGCAAGGTCTACATTGCAACAGGCGTTCGCAATGCACCTGTCGATGAATAACCCATGCCTGAGGCGCATCCAGACGGAACAAGCGCAAAAAATTGCGCAAAACCATGTAACTTGCTAATGTTATAGCCTTATAAGAACTTGCTTTCTATGGAAGGAAAAAGTAGTGGCAACCTATTTTCACCCGACTAATAGAGAGAAGCCGATCCGAGCGGGGAGGCGATCAGACGCTCAAAATTGTGCTCTGCGGGGGAGGCCTATGTTCAGCAGTGGACGTCTTCAGGCTGTTGATGATGATGAAGATGATGAATAGAGAGAATGTTCTCAATTTGGTTGTATATTTTTACGTCAAATCTCCGTCATATATAAATCGATTTAAAAAAAAATGTATGCAAGGATGTACTTTTAGGTTAGTTCCACAGACATATTATCAATATCGCTGTAGTACTTAGTTTGGTTTTTAATCAAAATAACTGGAATAAATATGTATTATTTATGTATTATAATATCATCCAAGTATGTTTTCAGTATCAAAATTAAGGTGATTGAATTCGGTTTAACCACTTTAAAAAAAACACCAATCATTTAAAAAAAAGAAAAAATAATAATTTCATTTAATTTTGGGTCCCTCTTTTTCCCCTTTACCGGAACTAAATTAAAAAGACCATCGACCTAACATAAAGTTAAGCTTATGCCCTATACATAATTCAAGATCTAGATCTATTTATTTATAGCTTACTGGATGTACTAGCGCACTATAATGGCAGTAAGGGCATTGACTTAGTTTCTCACAAATCAGAGTTTCAAACTAATAGAAAAATTATAAGTGCTCAATACGTGTATTTCGTAAGCCAAAAATAATTAGATATTCGAACAAGGCCTTTATGAAGTAGGTACTTGTAACTCCGGGCGTGAGTTTTACTCGCTACTTGTCCATCTTTGGTTTTTCTGTCTTTGTGCGCGTTCCTTCTTACATTGTATGAAAGCTGTTACTTAGATCCTAGAATTTCAATAAATATTTAAGCCATTGTCCCGTCAGATCGAGTGTTGGGGTGACCACAACCGTTTTATAAAACTGTCAAATTAAGTTTAGGATTTAGTACAACAGAAACTACTTCGATACCAATAATACCCACACATAGATACACATAATACTTAAATTTTCAGCTCTCGTACCCACGGAATAAGACTGAAAATTATTAGCAAAACATGGCATGGCATGTTTATATGAGAAATAATCATGACTATCTCTCTACACTTTTATGCTGTGCTCATACTGTCATTACATTGTAATGTAATACAGGTTCAATACGGGTTGAATAAAAACGAATAGAAATCTTCTTTTTATACTGGTGCAATATGAGAGATGTACTTATTTAGCATGAAGTTATAGGTCTGGTTTTCATCATAGGACTAATAGGAACTATAACCACAGACCTAGAATTTTTTCGTTACTCTAACATACACTTATAAGGGCGACACTTCGAGAGGCTGTTTGCCTCCTGCATCCTTCGGCTCTCCGTGGTTTTGGTCAGATAGGTAGGTCCACCTAAAATACGGCCTACGTTACGTCATCCAGTTCGTGGTCACCTTTCTTCCCCATCGATTGTCAGTTCTACGAGCGATGTAGCCTGTCCACTGCCATTTCAACTTACGACATATTTTTTGTGCACGACGTTTTTCCATAGAATTTAACTTTAGGGAGTGTCCTCACACCTAGCTATTAGCGTATTGCGTTATAAAAACAATTAGCGTAATGAAGTTGCTA
Source organism: Ennomos quercinarius (assembly GCA_910589525.2). Taxonomy (NCBI): domain Eukaryota; kingdom Metazoa; phylum Arthropoda; class Insecta; order Lepidoptera; family Geometridae; genus Ennomos; species Ennomos quercinarius. The sequence continues at coordinate 2,418,454 of OU342512.1, forward strand.
TTTTTATGGCGAAATGGCGGCGAATGTCCGCCTTTTTCTGGAATCATCGGCTTCAGACACGAATGTCGTAGTTTTCTTTCTATACTGCTTTTATGTATAAAAACTTGTTTGGAATAATATGATATTTTTGTTGAACATTTGTAATGCATTCATGAGAACATAGTTTAGCCAGATTTTTCGTAAGTAAATGCAGTTATTTAATATGTTTAAAAATGCCGCAACGCGCGAGCATAATACAGGATCAGCGAATATGGGAGCCTTAAACCTAAGTTCTAAAAAAATAAGTGAGAACCGAGCTATTTTTGTTGATTGTCATCCCTTTATAAAGGTGGAAAGGACAAGGACAACATCAGTAGTTTTATTAGGACTGTCAAATTAGGTTAGGGTTCTTGTTGAATTTTGCACATAGGTACTCATTTAGTACTAGTTCTTAGGTTTTCGTTATAACGAATGTCAAAGGAAATTATGTCTAAATGCAAATAATTTAGCATTTTACAAAAAAAAACATAAGAAACCCAACATGGTGCCTTAATTTGTGAAATATTTTGCATCAAATTGCTAGTAATTTGGATAATCCGCTGAATATAAATTAGTTGTAATCATCTGCAATTGAAGGCAATTCGATAATGCAGTTCAATTTACGATTTAAATTGACTGCACTGCGAGGGGAAACTGCATTTTTTCAAGGATAGCCTATAAATTTATATTTTTTGCAAAATTATTAGAGATAAAATTTAGAAGGTGCGTAATTTTAACTTAGCATTTCGTCATCATCATCATCATCAACAACCTGAAGATATCCACTGCTGAACATAGCCCTCCCCCACAGAGCGCTACTTTGAGCGGCTGCTCGCCTCCTGCATTCATCGGCTCCCCGCGGTTTTAACCAGATCGTCATCAAATATGCTGCGTCTTCCGGGTCTTTCGGATTCCGGTTCGTGATTGCCACGCGAGAACCTTTCTTCCCAATTGGTTGTCAGTTCTACGAGCGATGTGGCCTGCCCATTGCCATTGCGACTTGCTAATTTTAAAAAAACTTAACATGTACTGGTGCTCCTACCTTTTTTAACCAGTAACAACTAATATCATCACCAAAAAATTCACGCGTATAATTAAATTAAAGATTACAGGTGTAAAAATGGATCTACGTAATTACGTAGATCCATTTTTACACTTGTAATCTTATGTTAAAACATAATAATACATCATCATCATTCTCTTTGCCCTTTCCCATTGGTTATTGGGGTCGGCTCCCAATCTAACCTGTAGCGGCGAGCTACCAGAATTACACGAGCGACTGCCATCTGAACTCGCAACCCATAAGGCACCAGTAACAGGGATGGTTAGATCAGGCGTCAGATTCTATCAGGCGTCTGACTACCCGTAATGATTGCCATAGATGTTCTTATGACAACCGGGACCGACGGCTTAACGTGCTCTCCGAAGCACGGAGCGATGGCATCGAAAACTGCACCACAAGTTATTGGTGCAGGACCGAGGATCGAACCCGGTGCCGTAAGATTGAGAAGCGCACATGCTACCGCTCGGCCACCTTCGCTCTCCCTAAAACATAATCAGACATAATGACACGAAAAAACTAATCACTTTACGATAGATCGGCGTGACTCACAGATGGTCAATAAATTAATTATTGATGTTGTTTTTTACTTTGACTTAGCCCACGCGTAGGAAATAAATCATATTAGTGTAATCACTTGTTAAATATACGGTCAAGTGCGAATCGAACTCGTGCACTAAGGGTCCCGTACCACCACACAATTAGAAAGGAAATTCTAAGGTTTATACCATTGACATAATTGTTAATGGAATTTTTTTATACAAGTTGTTTTGTCTCGAGATAATCACGTCCTAATATCATTTTTATCTCATATTGGTCGCGTTAGATCTACTCGCAATACTTTTTAACATAATACACTACGTGTGACTTTCGTGAGACTTTCGTGAGACTAACACTTGATTGAAACATGTATTTAAACGTTTTGTATTTGAATAATTGATTTCAGGGTTCAGGTGATAAACGTCGCACCAAAAACAACAGAACAACACAACATTATTAAATTGACACCTCCCATCGCCTTTCTTTTACAGAAAATCGCATCCAAATACGATAACGTCTTCATGACTAAAAATAAATGAAATTAAATCTAGATATGCAATGAATACGATCATTTACCTAGGGTTAGTCGTATAATCAAAGGCAACGCCATGCTGCGAGCGCTATAAAAAAATGATGACAAGTAATCAAAATGATTTTTTACAATAATAATAATAAGGCCTGCCGATCACCTAGATCAAATCCTAGACGCCAAATAGGGTTCCCTATATCTATATACGAGGACCATGGTCCAGAATAAACAAGCACCTACTGAACCCTTTTATTTAAACTACGTATTTTTTTTTAGTTCAACCTGATATTATCGTGGCTTTTTCAAAGATGTGTCATCAGACCTTCAAAACATAAAATCGGCAAACAATATTTAATGATGCAAAAAATCATACAAAATCGCGCTACATCTTCCAATGTGGAACAAAAACTGTATCAAAACAAAAAACCCATCTGTCCGAGGGTCAATGTATCCATATCTGTAAACTAGATCGACATAGCTACAGCTTTGCGTAATGCGATGGTCCAGATAAACGAATTTTTGATCGTCGCGGCTTATGCTGGTTTTACACGGGGCTACGAAGCGTATCAAAGTTTGATACGCATTCTATGTGTTGAGTTTTAGGGTCTTATCTAAAATAATAATAATTATAATAATACAAGAGTTCAGTTTTAGGGATTGGTTAGGTTAGGTAGGTTACATTTTTTGGGATATGTGAAGTAGGTACCTATATAAAATTGAAACATTGTTTGTTACATAATATGTTTGTTTTTATATATTTTACTTGTTTGTGTTTGTGTGCCTTTTGCCTGAACTGTTTCGGCTATGTTTTGTTTTAAATCGTTTGAAATAATCCGATTGGAATATAAATGTATTGGAAAACTTCAAATTCGGACAAAACTGAACGTTCTCTTTATATAGAATCTGACCATGATTTTTTATGGATTTTTAGTGAGAAATTTTAACAGGACAACTAGTTACTAATATCTCATTATTATTCCAACTCTCATATTAAAAAATACCCATTTTAATAAAATAATAGCGCTCATAGCGAAGCACGACTAGCCGTTTCTAACCAATCGGTAAAGTTAAGCAACGTTCGCTGCGGTCTCTACTATGATGGGTGACCGCTACAGCAAAAAGTGGTATTTACAACTGATCGCTACCGTGCTTTGGAGGGCACGTTAAGCTATCGGCCCGGCTGTTGCCTTAAGACAATAGTCGTTAAGCCAAGTTAGAAGCCTTTGGGCGGCCTAAAAATTCTGACACCAGGGCTGATCACTTGCCTACACGAGGAGAAGAAGAAGAATAAAATAATAAATAATTATATAAATATTTGTGGACATAAGAATCTTTTTAGGTTGTCAGTTATTACTCAGACTGCAAACACCACTTTTTTAAATTTTGTGACATGTTAATTACATTATTTTAGTTACCGTATCTGCGTAGTGCGTATCCATAACAAACGATACGCATAATATGAAATTAACTACTGGAATACTGTATATTATTCAGTGTGGTAGCTCCATGATACACTATAGTGCACTATCTGAGCAATCAGAGAAGGCAAGGCAGACACATCCTACATTTTTATGGTCTCCCAGTGCTTATGGTCAGTGGTTACGCGTAGAATAACTGTTTTCTTAGCAAAATAAAAGTAGGTCTAGTTTGATTTAAATTATGCGGTTGAGGTTGAGACGCAGTCTAGCCTGAATTTAGACTTTGGTAGTTATAATAATACAGCCTAGTTTTAAATATAGATGTACCTATACCTACCTATGTCCAAAGTACCAACGTCTAGCTCTTATCATCTATAATGACAATATTATAAAGAAGAATGATTTGATTGTTTGTTTGCATTGAATAGGCTCCGAAACTACTGAACTGATTTTAAAAATTCTTTCACTGTTGGGAAGCTATACTATCCCCGGGTGATAAGAAAAAAAAACCCGACCCGGGGGGTAAGATATATTATATTTTCGAAAAAATTAGGGATCCTTACTAAACTTCCAATAATGTAACCCATGGTGTAAAAAAATACCTTAATATGCTTTACATCGCGTGCGCTGCGAAAACTATTATTTATACCCGTGCGAAGCCGGGGCGAGCTGCTAGTGAATCTATAAAATCTATATTTAATAGATTCATGGCTTCGACTAAAACAGTAGGTATACATTAGCTAGACGATACGCTCAAAGCAAGAAAATGTAGACAAAAACATCCTTTTAAGATCAAGTGTTTACTAGGTGGTAGGACTTTTCTGAAAAGTTCGTCTAGGTAGGTACCACCGCTTTGCCAGTTATTCTGCCGCCAAACAGCAGTGTGCAAGCACTACTGTGTTCCGGTTTGAAGAGGTAGTAGCTAGTAAAATTACTAGGCAAATGAGACTACGAACTGATCTTATGGTCTAGTAATCATATTACTAGACTGTGTTGTGTCTCAGGATGACGTGCGCAGTGCAGAAAAACCAAAGTACTGTACCGATATTGATAAAAATTTCCATGGGACCAATCTGCAGGTCTATCCTACTTATGTAATTAAAAAATCCAAATTATAAATGACGGAATTCTGAGGGAACAGACATAAATAACAACCTAATTCTTTAAAGTCAGTTGAAAAACAATTTCAAAAAACACAGCGCACTATTTGCTTGCCTCTGGTACCTATTATTATGTTTTATTGATTAGGTATAGACAAAGCATTTCATAACAAAATATTTATTACTGAAAATTATGAAGATTGCTGCGGAGCCTAACGTAATTGGCACGAATGATTTTGATACTTACAAAAGCTTTTTTTTTACTTTGTAAGTATGTAAAAATTAAAAACAGTAGTTAATTATTTTAATGCTGCCAGCATGTTGAGTGCGCTACCTACCGGTAGTGGGCTGGAGCAATTGGACTGTCTAAAGGCCATCGCGGCTAGTATACAGTCCAAATGTTCTTTGTAGTAGGTAGTGTAGCTAGTTTATTAGTTTTTATTATGGTAGTAGTTGGTTTAAAGAATAAAGGCACATTGCTTGTTAAAAAAATATTTTATTTAATTGTACCAGTCGATTGAGTTATACCATTTTTTGGTGTTATCAAATACAAATCATTATAATTACAAATCATTTATTCATAACACCAGTGTTAAAAGTCAGTAATGACTAAACGCCTATTAAAAAAAATAGATTAAAAAAAGTCTAGGACGTTTTTTTTTATTTTTTATGCGATTGAATGACGTGACGAGCTAGTCGTTCACCTGGTGTTAAGCCACGGCCGCCCATAACAGTTGCAGTGTCACTCGGAACTTTAAAACAATAAAGTTACGCGTGACACTGCACCGCGCACGTCATCATGAGACATTATGTAGGTAATGTACTAGTGTATCAATCAATACCAAATTGATGTGTTAGATTTCATAAATTTTGATCCACACGTGACCGGTATCAGGTAGGTACTTACCTAGTTTCAAAGCATGTTAATGACACAATACACACCCAGTATTCGTGCGCTATCTATCTATATAAACGTTTTATTATTCTAGCATATTTCATAGCAATAATATTGTATTCCATTGTTAATATTTCCATGATTCACGCTCATAAATTGCTTGCCTATATGATGCCATTATGTCATTCGTTAGCTGTTAGGCTATGGTCTCCTATAAACGCCGTCGACCGCGTACAGCGTCACGCCGTACGCCGCGTTACGATGCTTACTAAAGAAATGTACTGTTGTGGTCTTTTTCACATGCTGACGTTGGCGTGTGGATGAGGCGGTATTCAAACGCTTTGCGCCGCGTCTCTAGTCATTTCGAAACATTGCAACGTGAATGTCGAATTTGGCGTCAGTACAAAATGTCGAAATTTAATAAAGAAAAAGACGAGTTATTGATTGAATCAGTCAAATGTTATAGTGCATTATACAAAGCAACACAAGCGCCGCCGAAAATGTCGAATTTATCCATTTTATATCACACGACTGCACGCAGGCACTGTTTGTCGACTACTTTTGTGAACGAGACGTCATCGTTCGCTATGAGATGTATTAACCGCTGACGCGCCTGGCGTTCAGGCGTCGATCAGAACGAAAACGCTGAAGTCGGACGCCGCATATAGCATTTAATAAGAGACCGAGGCCTTACCTTTTAATAGTTATAATATACATTGATGAGGGGTCGGCAGCCAATGTGATAGCTCAAGTTGTGATGAATAAATATACGTTGTATACAATAGGGTTGTACCCAAAGATTATAAAGCCCGTTGATAGCTCGTGAACATAATTTCTCGTACAAACACGACTCACTTACGCGGGCGGGAGGCGAGGTAACAAAACGAGACAGAGTCATATGAAATTACAAAGAACAGAGCAGGATGGAGCAAAAGACATCCACGGGTTCCCGTGATTTATTAGAAATTCATAGTATTTATTAGAAATTAGTGGTTGAAATACACCATTAATTTTCGTATACAGGGAAGTTGTATCATTGGTCAACTGGATTTATAGTCAATGTTAGGGAGGACGGATTTGCCATAATCACCACGCTTGGCAAACCTACCTGCCCGCTTGGTGATCGCAGAAGATTTCAGTGTACGAGGAGAACGCTGCCCATTCTCTAGATATTCCCTTAGCCGGCTCTTACGGCACCCACGGGAAGAGATGAGACGGCCCTATTCTCAGAACGCCCGCGCCGGAACCACACAGCAAAAAAGTTATAAAAAAATGTAAAATGACAGAAATCCAAAATATACCTGACAACCCTACCACACCAAAGAGGTCCAATGTTTACAAATATAACTAGAAAGCGTCTCAACGATGATAAGACTATTTTGTTACAGCCAAAAAAGGCAACGGCGAACGGACCGTTACAGCCGAGCCGTTGTAGACAGAATGCAATAACACGGCTTGTGCAATCTTTCTCTTCTCGTGTTTGAAAGGAAATAACGAGTGCTTAGCTTCGTCCGGCAGAGGGAATTGGTATGCCAAAACACAGGTTTTCCTTTCCTCGTTTGGGTGTCAATATTTTCCAACCGGGATTATAATAATTTGAATTTATCATAACGGACTGTTATATGTTTAAACCGATATCTACAAAACATATATAAACTATTTCATTTCATTTAGAAACTATCAATGCTATAAAAGTAGGGTAAATTTTGCCACTAAAAAAGTATTTTTATAAAAACGGTTTCATGCATGTTTTATATTACGTTTCTCTAATACAAAATTAGATAGGTAGGTAAACATTTTTGCGTTTCTTTCTGAAAGGGTTTCTTTTTTAATATGGCGAAAGCATTATTTTAAATTTTATAACACTAATGTTATCTTTTTTTTAAAGCGTGACGAGCTGTTTTTTCGCTTGATCAAAGAGTATATAATTTACTACGTAAGACGCTTGTTGTTAAACGTCACGGCCGCTCGTAACAAAACGGGAGATTGATTTTTTTTTTTCAATAAAAGTAGTTCTATTTTTTCTGGGTGCTACCCAGAGTCTCGTGTTGCTGTTTTTCTCAGGCATTACAGTCTTGCTATAGTTTTAAATTTAGTTTTACTAGGTACGTCACTACAGGTACAAGTCGAAGTATGGACATTTATACTAAAAAGATTCTAAAATAATTTTTCTCATTTCAGGTGGCGATGTCGCAGAATCAAGAGAAATTAAATTAAATCTACAAGCCACAAGACGAACCAACCACACTGCAGAATTTACAATATTACAAGTTAGGATAGGTACTGGGGCATGCGGGCAGATCAGAAGCCACTGCAAGACAAAGGACACTGACCTCAACCTTAAAGTGCTATCACATGCGTATCATCGTGATATACAAATCTTTTTCACGCGTATCACTTAACTACCAATAAACGTACTAAAATATTTTTATACGTGCGCCGTTTCACACGATCTATTTTGATACGCAGCGTTTTAAACTGTAACTAAATATAGATACGATGATACGCATCGTTTTTCCTGAAGTTAGACAAGTACTTAAAGTTGTAGGTAGATGGTGATTGTAAGGAACCAAAAATATTTCTCTTATTTTCGATACTTTTTCGGGATTCATATAAACCACAAAAGTGAAAAAACAAAGTTAATATAAAATGCAAAATTAATGAAATCCCATTTCTAAAATTAAAATTAACGCAAATAATTTAATGGGATTATCTAGAAACTATTTAATAACTACTCTATTACATTTTAATTTCTGAAATCACCATTTACTGACCAGTTTTTTCAGATACAATAACACAGACAAGACGTAAAAGTGTTAAAACTTTTTTAACGAAAAGAACTTAATTTTGATCTCTTATTAAATAATTATAAATGTTATATTTATGATTTGTAATGCCATATTAAGATGTAATTCTCTTTCTTGGTGTTCTTGTAGTTTTAAGTAAAATAAGGTTTCTGGTTAACCTACAAAGGTTTTTTCTTTCTGAGGTACCTCTACAAACAAATTATGTAGAAAATATTGTAATAGATATATCTTTTGAGTTTTTCCCATTTAATATCTTGAAGTGAAAAAATGTTTAAACTGTATTATACGGTGGTTTATGCAATTTACTCTTAAATATAAAAAAAAATGTATTTGAGATTGATCAGTCACAAAATTATTCTTAATTATTTTACTGCCTATTTAAATATAACGTTAAGGTTATTTTTCTTAACTTTCCACTGCCAAAACTGTTACTTTATTTTTTCATTATGTAATGAAAAAAATATAAATAACAGATATAAGCTATCGAATAGACATTAGTTATGCATTTATCGATTTTGTAATAACAGTCATAGTGATTTTAGTCTTTTTGTAATTGTAATTGTAATTGTAATAGGTAACAGTTTTAGATTTGTTATAGTGTTTTATTTCATTAACCTAAAGCTGAAAACCTCAAATATGGAAGCCTTGACAGAGGATACATGTTTGTGCCGTTTGGGGTAGAAACCATGGGACCGTGGGGACCAGGTGCTTTTGAAATATACAGGGACTTGGCAAAACTTTTGGTGTAGGCGACCAGTGACCAGAAGGCTGGCTCTTATTTTGCACAAAAAATCAGCATTGCCATACAGCGTGGCAATGCAGCCAGCGTTCTGGGAACATTCCCTTCCACCAAGGGTCTTTTTGATAATTTTTGACTGTGAGATTATTTATAATGTTCAATATTTAAAAAGCCCTTTTTATTTATTTATTTACTTAATCAGATATCATTTTATATGGAAAATAAATAATTCTTTTAATTAAAAATAAAATATGACAGTATTTTCTAATTTTACAATAATAATAAGACATGAAGTTCTGAATCGTTTAGCCTTACTGAATGGTAACTTCACTTTTTTTTCTAATATAACAATTGAAAACTAAGCAAATCTAAAATGGTTATCATACTTAGCTAAGTGTTTATACTGTGTACCTACCTATTATAATAAACTGATAGGTTACTTGGAGTTTCAAATGTCATTTTGAATCTTTGATCAATTTATCGGATGCTAGGTATTATGGCTCGGTATTACATGTACTCATATCATTATTATCTACTTCTTAATGGGTTTCATTGGGTTTTTATTCAGTTATTATTTAAACAGGTGGGTTTTTTCATTATTGAAGTTAAAATCAGATTTTAAGTGACACGAAAACAAACCAGCAAAATATTATTGAATATCTACAAATTAGCAAACTATTAATGAACACTGCAATTTTATGTTAAAAATATTTAGTGGAGAGGTACAACTGATGCAGATGGCACCACTGTTGCTGGAATTTTCAGTCCAAATTCTAAATCCTATGGAAATACAACCCGCAATGGATATTCACCTAACAGGTTCAATTAGCAGTGTTGCTCTCTATTCTGCGCATAATTTGATTGTCACTTTGTTCGTATCTGCGTTTATCAGTATTATATCATCTTCAAATATGATACGCAGATACGAATGTCAGTACACCTTAAATGATTTTTGTTTTTTTTCCCTATCACTATTGTCATTTAATTATTATATTCCAAATAATCGATTAATTATCGATTTTCTCGATAGATTTAGCTAGATGTCCCAACATTCATGATTCCTAGGGTATGTTTTTATTATAATCGTATTCTGTAGCTGTAAGCTTCCAAGTCTCGATATTGTAATAATTTACGATAAATAAATGAAATGAATAAGAAAAACATGGATTTTAGTATTAAAATTCTCATGAGTGTGATTCATTTTAAATAAATATGTATCCGACTGTTACTCACGAATAGTGTGTCAATTTCTCGACCAGGTTTCGAGCATATCCGATGCTCTTCCTCAATCGTGAGTAACAGTCGGATACATATTTATTTAAAAAAACATGGATCATTATTTACCTTGAAATTCTTAGAAAATGTTAATAGACTACATTAGTACCTATTTGAAGAAGACTGAGTTAAAATAAGTTTTGAAAAGAAAATCTGTTGATGATGTTATGTAGGGCTTCTTGCGTAAAACCATCATCATCAACAGCCTGAAGACGTCCATTGACAAACAATAGGCTTTCCCCACAGAGCACCACTTTGAGTAGCTGCTCGCTCCTGAATCCATACCCATGTAAATTAAATAGGTAGGTAATCTATGAGTGAAACTACTTTGTGGCATGTCTTTTAATGTTCAGAAAGGATAGGTATACCTACTAATAAACCATATTTTAGGAAACACCGACGACTTAGGTACTTAATTTACTTATTACACCTATAAGTTTTCCCTGTAAACCGAACAGTCGAGCTTATATTGTATTGTAAACTAAGGACAAGTAGCGCCGTCTAGCAACGTTCAAACTAAAGCTAACTCACTCATAGATGTCACTAGTGTAGTGTACAAGTAGGTACCTAAAACAAGAACACAGGATCGGTGCTCGATAGTCAGGTTTACGTTCAACGCAGTACCGCAAAATATTCCTAGATGGCAGCACACGTTCACTGCTTGTTATCTAAAATCTACCCGATCCGATCTTCACTTACTGATCCTGTTTTTTTCTTGATTGTGAACTTCTGGCAACGGCCTGCCCATTGCCATTTCAACTTGGACACTTTAGTTCTCCTGCGGATCTTCTCATTTCGGATCTTATCTCGCAGGTCGGTAGCATGAGTCAAAAAGTTAAGTAAGTACTACCTATTCATTCATTTTTGGGAGATAGCTTGCATTCAAGTGCAAAATGATGGCAAGCCAGTGTGGTTTAACGGTGGCTCGTGCGACATTCAAAACAACGCACTCTAGTTTGAAACCCGCTTGGTCCCGATGACTTGACCGCCCGATAACCGCACCAATGACTTTTCAAGCTGAGTGCAAAAGCAGTGGACTCCAAAGATTATATAGACCTATCCTAGTAACCTAACCATCCCCATGCTCATATTATAGTGTCTTTGTGTATGTCTGTCCATCCAAAGGTTGTCAATAGGTTGTCCAAAGGTTGCTCATCGCGTTTTCCAAAGTCTATCAGAGCACCTGGTCGATGCGACGCGTGACCGAAATGCTGGCACTTATTTGGCCCAACGCATCAGTATTGTAATTCAACGTGGCAATGCGGCCTACCGGTAGTGGGCTGGAGCACTTGGGCTGTCTATAGGCCATCGCGGCTATTATACAGTCCATAAATGTTCTATGTAGTAGATAGTGTAGCTAGTTTAGTTTAGTTTTTATTATTGTAGTAGTTAGCTTGAGTAATAAAGGCACATTGCCCGTTTAAAAAAAATGACAAAAGTAAAAAAAAGTCAAAAAGTTTATAGCAAATAGACTATTTTTAGCACCTTTACAAGTCAAGATGATATTAAAACTAAAATATTAAAATTAAATTAGATAGATAGATAGATAGATAGATAAACTCTTTATTGACACCAAAGATAACAAAAATAAAAAGACAGGAAAACTTACAAGTAGGGTACAATGGGTGGTCTTATCGCTAAAAAGCGATCTCTTCCAGAGAACCTTTGGATGGACAGAGATACATGAATGAGCATGGACGGTGGTGTTATAAAATAAAAGTTACTATAATGTACATACTAAAATAAATTTAAAATAATAGACTACATCAACAATACTTACTATTACATAATACAAATACTTATATATACTACATAAATAACACATAATTATATCACTAATAAGGAAACAGTAAAGGATTACTTCGGAGTCAAGCTAGAGAGATAGAAGTGCTTAATTTGAGTCTTAAAGGCAGTGAGTGATTGAGCTTTTCGAATGTTGAGAGGAAGTTTATTCCACAAGCCTGAGCAGTGAAAGAGTGGTCGTAGAATGTCGTACAATGAACAGGTGGCTTGAGAAGAAGGTTTTCTGATGACCTGAGATACATAGCACTAGAGTGGGAATTATAAAGAAACTCGAATCGTTCCTTCAAATAATGGGGAGTAGAAGGATTAAACAATATATTATAGAGAAGAGATAAGATATGAGTATTCCGGCGAAAACGTATAGGGAGCCACTTGAGTTTGTAACGAAATTGAGAGACATGATCATATTTTCGTAGGCCGAAAATAAATCTTATGCAAAAATTTTGAAGCCGCTCAAGTTTATTTAGCTGGTCCTCGGTAAGATCAAGATAGCAGGCGTCAGCATAGTCAAGAAAAATTATTGTGGTTACTAAGCATAGACAATTTATAGGTAACATTATAAAGTGCTTAATGTCAAATTATATAACAAGCCTATTACAATACGTAATTTAAAAAAAAAAAAGTCCTCTTTCCCTCTACTTGTGCAAGCAATCCGGCACTATGCAGAATAGAAAACTCCGATCTGTAGCTTCGATTCCCTTATCTGAAAGAGAACGCTCTTAGCGCTAAAACCGCCCATTGCACCTATCTACAATTAAGCCAATTAATTAATTTCTGCTTTGCCAGTTATTCTGCCGCCAAGCAGTAGTGTGCAAGCACTGCTGTGTTCCGGTTTGAAGGGCATTGTAGCTAGTGAAATTACTGGGCAAATGAGACTTTATGATCTGATCACTCGGTCTAGTAATCTGATTACTAGACTTGGTGATGTCTCTGGATGACGTGCGCAGTGCAGTGTCACGCGAAACTTTATTGTTTTAAAGTTCCGGGTGACACTGCAACTGTTATGGGCGGCCGTATCACTTAACATCAGGTGAACGACTTGCTCGTCACGTCATTCAATCACATAAAAAAAAAAAAAAAAAAAGTGATTATCAGTTCTACATAAGTATAATATTGTTGTCAAGACAGTTTTGACAGCCTCTGTAGTGTGGTGGTTGAGCAGGCCGGCACATAACCCAGAGGCGGCGGGTTCGATTCTCGTGACAGGGTATTTGTGCACAGGAAAAACAAGTGCAATACTTGTTCCAGGTAGGTGTTGTCGGACTATGGTACTCGTAGTTCCTGGATCCCTAGCGACAGGCAATCCTAGTTAGGGTCCAGGTTGTATGCAGGTATGTGATCGTTGGGCGTTATTTATTTATTTATTTATAGTTTTTTTTTATATATATATTTGACTAGGCTAGCGTTTGACCACAATCTCACCTGATGGGAAGTGATGATGCGGTCGAAGGTGTAGCACGCTTGTATAGTAATAAATACCTATTCACTCTTGACTTGAACAACCCCAGGTTGTATTTACGGCCCCAACGGAAGACCAGCGCTGGTTGTATGACCAGCAATATGCTGAGTTGGGACCGATTCGTGGCAACAGGCAAACAAAATGTTTTTGTATTACTCCTAGTATTATGCCATTGCCCATTGTTTTGTGCCTTTTGTCATGAATAAATATTTATTCTATTCTATTCTATTCTATTTTTCAGGAAACACCGACCAGGGCAGGGCATTCCACACTTTCGCAATTCTTATTAGAAAAGTGTTGTCGAAACGGTTAGTACGTATTGGTGGTATTTCGACCTTAAAAGGGTGACGCTTGGCCGACCGCCTGGTAGTTTTATAATGGAAAGGTGCCGGAGGAATTAGATCATGCAGTTCTTGTGCACACTCTCCATAGTGCAACCTATAAAATACCGATAGACTCGCGACTTCACGTCGGTATTGTATTGTATTGTAGGTGCAGGTGGCCTGATAAGGTGAATAAAGTAGAAATCATTGACACCACACGACAAGGTTGTCCATACACGGCTGTTCCGTATGCAGAACATAGAGCGGATGCCTTGCATTGCTTTTGTTTTATTCGAGCTTTATTTTTAACGGGCAAATTGCCTTTATTACTCAAGCTAACTACTACAATAATAAAAACTAAACTAAACTAAACTAGCTACACTACCTACTACAATTTAATCCATTAAATTTTATTCCAGGTATAACTTTCCGAGAACAACCGAGTTACGCGAATATAGCCCTTATACCACCAATTTTGTTAAGGAATAAGACTTATTCCTTGGATACAATCAAAATGGCGTCTTTTTTGTGTAATTTCATTTGTCAATTAACTGTATCCAGGAGTAAGGAATAGCCGTATACTTGGAATAAACGTTGGTGAAATCGGGCCCAAGTCCGCTAGCCTTGACTTACATGCAGGTCCTTCTTGAAGTTTTACTATTATACTGGGTGGCGCAAAAGTAAAGACCCTATTTGGTTCAGCTATAACATTTTTTCTAAATTAGAAAACTAGATTTAGGTTTTTTTAAATGTATATTTGTGCCATTAAATTTCGTACCATTAGGATTTAAAGATGATGTCTTTTAAATGGTGACCTCCAGAGTTGATACACATTTGAGCCCTATTTATGACATTTTGCATAACTTGCCGTAACACTTCCTGCGATATGTTCGTTATTTCTTGACGAATGTTTTCTTTTAGAGCTGCGAGAGTCTGTGGCTTGTTCACATACACCCGAGATTTCAAAAAACCCCAAAGAAAGAAGTCTGGACTGGTCAGATCGGGTGATCTTGCAGGCCAAGGCAAATCGCCAAAACGAGAGATAACTCGGCTTGGAAAAGCGTCCCTCACTAAGTCCATAGTGTCGCGCGCTGTGTGTGCCGTAGCGCCGTCTTGTTGAAACCAGATGTGCTCCAGCCCCAATTCGTCCAAACTGGGTATCAAAAACTCACGTAACATGGTTCTGTAGCGTTCTCCAGTGACAGTTATCGCATTGCCTCCAGCGTCTTCGAAAAAATAGGGTCCGATCACTCTGTCAACACAGATGCCACACCATACAGTAACTTTTAGTGGGTGTAGAGGTGTTTCTTGAATAATGCGCGGATTATCAGTGCCCCAGAACCGAGTATTCTGCTTATTGACATGCCCTGAGAGATGGAAATGCGCTTCGTCACTCATAACCAATTTTGAAGGAAAATCATCCTCTTCAAGGTTGAGGTTTATGACGCGCTGGCAGTAATCTAGACGAGCTCGGTGGTCAGCAGGCCGCAGTTGATGAGTCATTTGAGTTTTATACGGGAACATCTTTAAGTCTTTCACCAAAATACGCTGCAGGGTCCGTCTGGAAATGCCCAATTGCGTGGCACGTCGCCTCGTTGATGTTTCTGGACACTCTTCCACATCTTCGCGCACAGCATCGATATTTTCAGCTGAACGGCCTGTTCTTGGTCTCCCAGACTTAGGTCTATCCAATGTTGAGCCAGTTGCTTCAAGGCGTGTGGCAAAGCGTCGAATTGTGCGACCAATCGGTGCCGGACGGTGGGGAAATCGTCGACGAAATTCACGTTGTGTTCTTATCACTGATGAATTATTCCGTAAGAACATTGACACAATTATTCCACGTTCTTGGGGAGTAAAACGGTCCATGTTTATTTTCAGTGTATTTTACATTTGTTCACTACACAATTTTCAACAACAGAATGACAGAAAATGTCATATAAAAAAAATAAAAGTATTTTCTTTAGTGCCAGTACTTTTGCGCCACCCAGTATATATATATTGTACTATTTCTGTAGATTCCGGTTTTATATACTGGGTGTAATTACATTCATTAGCATCCTCTGCAACTAGGTACCTACTCCTGACACCGGTCACGTGTGGGCCAGAATTTTTGGAATCTAACGCATCAATTTGTTATTTATAATTACTCCAAAACATGGGATTACTACACCAACTAAATCAACTGCTACAGTACAAAATTAAATTAAAATAATTGTGTACTGTTTTTAATTATTATATACAAAGTATAAAACTTTTATAAGTATTAAAATCGGTCGAGCCAACTGCGTTAGGTGCCTCGGCAATCTTCATAATTATCAATAAATATATTTTAAACTAGCAGCGCCCCGCGCTTCCACCCGCGTTCCTACAGGAACCGTTCCCGTTATTGGGATAAAAAGTAGCCTATGTTTTAATCTAGGGTATAAGCTACCTCCATACCAAATTTCATCCAAATCCGTCCAGCTGTTAGAGCGTGAAAGAGTAACAAACATACACACAAACTTTCGCCTTTATAATATTAGTATGATGTGATGTGATAGTGTGATGAAGTGTGATAGTGAATAAAACCAAAAGCCTTTTAGCCGTCTGTTTGTGGGGGAGGCCTATATTCAGCAATGGATGTCTTCAGGCTGTTGATGATGATGATGATGTGATGATGTTCGACTGCACTTTTATCTAATCACGCACCAGTCAGAGTTCCCAACCAGAAAAAAAAAACGATTCATCCAACTAAATTTCGAAAAGACTAAATTAATAAATTGACGTGTACAGTGTATACCATAAACTAGCAGCGCCTCGTGGTTCCACCCGCGTTCCTACAGGAACCGTTCCCGTTATTGGGATAAAAAGTAGCCTATGTTTTAATCTAGGGTATAAGCTACCTCCATACCAAATTTCATCCAAATCCGTTCAGCTGTTAGAGCGTGAAAGAGTAACAAACATACACACATACACACAAACTTTCGCCTTTATAATATTAGTGTAGTGTGATAGTGTGAAGTGTGATGTAGTGTTAAAATGTATTAATTACGTGATAGTCTAATGTTGTGCAGTGTAAGTGCTACTTGAAAAGAACACAAGAACAATGTGCCTTCACCTTAATAGAGACAATAAGAAACGTGTTGTTGGACACATTCCTAATCATATTTATTAGAAGTTTAGGTTAAATTAAAATTACTCATTAGCCAAATCGATGGCTAGATTGTAATATAATTAGAATGCTTAATTTTAATTGGGCTGTAATGACATGATAGCGCTGGTGGGATCGCTATCTATGTCTGGTGAGCTGGGCTGGAGGAGCCAGCTCCGAAGGTGGTCCAGGTTCTGGTGGTGGTGACAAATGAAACAGGTGTTCGGTGGTACTGCAGTGTATTGAGGCATCTACATCGTGGAAGGCGTAAGCTTGTACTGTTGGGCGTCCTTACAAGTAGTTGGGACGCATGTTGCGGGTGTTAATAAGGATGTAGCGGTGCAAGTCCGAATCCACACACTACAGGGCACTCTAACAATAGTAAAAAAAAAAATTACGCTCTTTTTTATCTTTAATAATCATCAATAAATGAAGTACTATCATGTACTCAATTTAATTTTATTCTAATAAATTCAATTAGGTACATCCTGTATATATATATATATATATTTATTACTTCCCAAAACGTTCCCGCTCGCTGGTGAGACACAGGTCTTCTCTCTGAAGAAAATGTAGGCCATAATCCATTGCTGGATCCAGATGCTGGGCTTAGGCTGGGATCCATAGTTAAGGTAACCAATGGTTCAAAACTATTAACGAATTCTAGCCAATGGTCATAATTTCTTAGGGTGAGTTTTTTGACCAACGGTTAAAAATCCTAACAAATTTTGACAATTGGTTAGAATTTGTTATAGTTTTTAACCATTGGTTACCTTAACAAAAAATCAAATCAAAAAAAAACAAAAAAAAAAACAAAAAATCTACCCTAAGGGTGGGTTTTTTCTCCAATAGTTAAGATAACCAATGGTTAAAAACTCTAACAAATTCTAACCAATGGTCAAAGTTATAGTTTTTAACCATTGGTCACCTTAACTATTATTGGTGAAAAAACCCACCCTAAGTGCAGGGGCCCAAGTCTACTATTGAATTTGCGATTGAATCTCTGTCAAAAATAGACATGCAATTGGGGCCCAGGTTAGATGGTGACAGAAATATTAATATCCTTGAAAGTTTGTAATTCTTTTACATGCTGGTTTCCTCACGCTGTTCTTCTTCACCGTTCTAAGAGTGAGTGCAAATTGCACGCAAATAACTTAAGAAGTCATTGGTGCAGCGCCGAGTGAATTTTGAACCTAGGTGGGTCGGTTCGAAAGTCGCACGGTATACTGCTGAGCCACTCTCGCTTTCTATGCTTTGGTGAAATAGGTATTTTCTTCTGGCAAATCGTGCATGATAGATCTAAGGAATCAAAGATCATTTCAGTTGACAGGCTTTATAGCTCAGTTGGTAGTACTCTGCCTTCTGAACTATAGGTTGTGGGTTCGATGTATGTTCTGTGTCTAGGTGTTAAATTGTATTCTATGTATGTATTTACAAACAAAAAGTATCTAAGTATTGTATCAGTTATCTGGTTCCCATAGTACAAGCTAAGATTAGTTTGGGGCTAGATGGCGTTGTGTGTAATATCCACACATATTTATTTCCTAGCGAATTAATAAAATTTCATAGAATTACCTACCTAGAGGTGCGGGAGCCGGCAGCAGAAAAACCTAATTCTTAAATCTAATTATTAAATTGTGATGTCTTGAATAAATGTTTTTTTTTTCTTTCTTTCGATATTATTATGTCACGTAATTAATAGGTACTATGTTACCTATTTATTATCCATGGCACAATATTTATAAAATGAGTAACTACCAAAGACCTACTTGCAGCGATATTGCATTGCTGTTATGAACCTTTTAGATATTACAAAGTAAGTAAAGTCTGGTAATAATTAATAAAAATAATTAGTTAATTTGAGCAATTTATTAGTATTGGGCTGGCGTTCTATTCTACGGTAATAAAGCATTAACTCCCCCTAAATGTCCCTCATCTCTTTCCCTCTGTTTAGCCAACCGTTCCTCATCATTTCCATCAATCCCTAATCCCAATCTTTCAATAAGTTTTTCCCCCTTATCACCGTGGATCGATATGAAGGTTCTTCTCCTCTTCTGCGCTACATCCGGGTCAAAAATCCAGGTCTTCCGGTCGTGGATGACTGGGTGTCCTATTAAGTTAGTTCGTACAAACGCCGCTAGTGGTCCCGAAACTGACAGTTGCGCTGTGCTCTGTCGGTAAAGCAGCGCCAGGATGCAAATTGAGAGCTGGAAAAAAACATTGATAATGATTTACTTAGTACTAGAAATGGCTGGCCACCCTGTTGAAGTTTAATTTAAAAGAGCCCGAGAGAGTATCTTCAGCTCACTTTATTGTTCCACTAAGCGTTTACATTTCACATTATTAGGTACCTACATATTATAAAAAAAATTAAGTATATAGCGCCTTCATATTTTTATCGTACACCACAGACTATACAGACTAACTATATCCTACAGACTAATTATACAACAAAGCATTCTGTTCTTAATCACAGATAAATCAAATTTCCAACACGCCCATGGGTTTGACAGACGACTTGCCTAAGTTCCCCATACAAAAATGCCAAATAAACAAAAAAATTCAAGTTTTGATTTAAAAATATTACGGAAATCTTTTTCAATTTTTATAGCTATTATAAACCTTTCGACTATTTTAACCATTTTGAAACAAAAAAAAGCCAAATCGGTCCAAGTATTTTATTACACCCACCTACGTTAGTTAGGTACTAAAGGCGCCCCGCGGTTTCACTCGCTTCTTCCCACTTTCCTGCGGGAAATGTAAACTGACAGTTGTAAATAAATTGATTATTGAACGCTCAATTTTCTACGATAGCAAAACAAGTAGGTATGTTTATCTCGGTAGGTGCAAAAAATCAGCTAACTTAGCGTAAAAAACCACACAAATTCACAAAGAAAGAAACAGACAACCAGACAAAGTTTCAATTTATTAGTTTAGTTATTAGTAAAGAATTGAAATAAGCAATAATTTTCTGTACCTTTACTTTAGGTTAGGTATCATAATAATAATATATTTTCAAATATACATGTTACAAACCCATTATAGACTTTACAAAACTCATATAGATGATATGAACGCGAAACAAAACTGGCAACACAAACAGGAAATAGGATTGCGCTTCAAATAACTAATATCTACGTCCTGAACTATACTTATGTCAATTATATAAAAAGAAACAAAAAATAATTAAAAACACTCTCATTCTTCCTCTAATACCTAAAAGGTAACATAAGGTTTAAAAAGTGTCACTCACGATAATTTTACTCATAGTTCCAATAATGGTTTATAAAATTTTCTTAAATAAAGACTAATAACTTCTTTTTTAAAACACACGTTAACACTGGCTGACCGCCAACTTGTTTATTGCAACTTTTACATTTAAAGCAGTGCACGTTACTTAATAGACCTGCTAGTACTGGTAGGGTTGTTAGTTCACACATTTTTTAGTAATCGTCATCAGACCGTAAACGTATTTCTACTGCCAGGACATAAGCCTTCTCTCACAAGGAGAGAGTCTAGGTCATCTATAGTCAAACGCGGGAAAAATGCAGGTTAGTGGATGATATGATAGGTACATATCTTAGAAGGAAAGAAAGAAAAGAAAGAAAGAAAGAAGAAAATCCTATAGAAGGTAAGTTTCCAAAAAACGCCTTCTCAAAACGCATGCCACTTTTTTGGTATTGTAGACGATTTAAGTAAGAAGATTAGTAGCATACCACTGGAATGTCACACCAAAACTCTTTCTGGTGTGTTGTGGCACAATTTCACCGCGCAATTGTCATTTGAAATATTTTTTTGGGAGCTCTTCATACAGAGCACTGACCGCGCGAATGATGTGCCATATATTTTATGGCACCAATTAAACGGCTTACATTTTGCGAATGTACTGGGATTCTACGTACGAGTTCTTGATCATGCCAACTTCCTGACGCTGGTTTCTTTTACCGTAGAGAGTAATGGAATGATACAAATAAATCTTTAGGTGTAAGGCAGGTAACTAATACAGCTCAAGTCTATTTTTCCCTACTAATAAAATGGAAACGATATCTATTTTTTGGCTTTCAAAACAAAACCGTTGATCTCTCTTGGGATCTCGACAGTGACACCACCGAAATAGTTGGTGAAATTACAGAGTACCCCTAGTTTTAAATATAGATAGGTTGCCTATTAGCATAACATCGGAAAAAGCAATGCCAACCAATATAACCTACTTTATTTTATTCTAAGACACAAACAATTTAAAAATGTTCAAAACAGTTAGTGGTAACCCTAATGGCACCCGTTATACCGCTCGTATCAAGTTACGACATGGGGTCGATGACGAAGACCGTCTAACGTCGTATATTCAAAGAATTTGAGCAATAACGTATGGTTTTTCTATATTATTTTGACAACATGACCTTGTAAAGTTTACGCAATATCTATTATTCTCAGTGTAATGTGAACAATTTGAATTTTAAATAAGAAACCACGATGTGGCATATTTTAAGATTTGCTTTAAGATTATGAAAACAATAGGAATGTAATCTAAGATGGAAACTACCTTCTTAATTATTTTAGCACATTAACTTTTGGAGCTGTATTCTGAAATATCTACATTAAAAGTCTCGCTACATTATGTATACGTCGTGTAATCGATATCCAGAATACTTAGTTCAATTTGGCATAGGTATGTAGGCCAAACGACTAGTCGTAGTTTAAAAGTAGAGTAATTAGCAAAGTTGCCTAGAGTTATGCAATAATATACCAACCTAATTAAATGTTCGAGTAGAAGTCACTTAATCATTCATTCTTTGCACAAAAGCATTTAATGAACCTATTTCACTTAACTAAAAATAATAATAAATAGTCCTTTAAATTTTGTACGCAGAATATAAGAAAATTTCCCGCCAACCTCACATTACCATTCCCTGATTGGCTAATCGTAGGTCTGTTTTACCGACGCAGCAAGAAGAGCGCGCGCATGAAAAATCAATACTCCTTACATGAAAATTTGACGTATCCTAATTCCTTCCTAATCCATTTGCGATATCCAACAACAAATAACATTGAAAGTAAATCCGCAAAAATGATGCAAGAATACGACGACGATTTCTTTTTCGAAGAGGACAAAATGTGCGTAAAGTTTTAGTAGAAACCGTGACAAATGTTATCTATCGCGTTCAGTTTATCTCTGTTTGACTTCCTCTTTGCAGTTTTGTTTGAGCTCGCCAGCTTTTTGTGTTACACTTTGTGTTCTGGTGGTTTTGAATCATGTGGAAGCAAAATGATCAGTTCTTTCTGTTCACTGACCCGAGGATTTTTCCGCAACTTGGCCCCATCCCCGTCAATATGTTCGAGGACCGCATGTAATGTTTTTATTTTTGCCCACATCTTGTTTTATTTTTCTTGTTGTTATTGTTTTAGAATTTACAACTTATTTTTTATTCTCTAAACTTATCTAAGTAAAATGGTTTCACACCTTCCTAATAAGTTCCTACTTAAATATAAGTAGTTATATGTAGGTAAGTAAAATAGTGTGGGATTTTTAATTCGTATTAAGTAGGTAAGGTAGCCAATGGTTAAAAATTCTTACATAGTCTAAGCAATGGTCAAAATTTGTTAGAATTTTTAGCCATTGGTTACCTTACCTACGGTTTAAAACACCCACCCCTAGGCGATCATGTAACTTGTTGGCAACCGATAGAAACACAAAAATGTATGGATTTGACAGTTGCAGTACGCAGCTTATGTACAGAGTTACTATGGAAATTTTCATTAAAATTTGGATTGAAATTTCTTTTGTTGCATTGCTATCAAAGTTACATGATCACCCCGTGATCGCGATTTCAGAAGTAGGTAGGTAACAGAATATAGACGTTATGTTAAAAAAAATACTAGCAGGTATTTGGAAATGTTTATCAATTTCTATAACAACTTTTTACGCATTTAAAGTCATGTGAGGTTAAAACTTGAAAAATTATGTGTTTTGGCATAATATGGGTAGAGTATCAAAATCCAATATGATTAGCTATTATTTTTTGATATAAGTAGATCTACTTTTACCAATACTTATTTACTTTATTACTTTATATACCTATTATTTAGCAAGCCAATCGAAACTAAACCATCAACAAGCAGCTTTTTACTGCAAATCGAGGAAAAGTAAGTTATATCAAACTAAATACAAAATACTTATGAGGTACTTTTTTAAGTTTCGGTTTTTCAATCAACATATTTTTCATCTAGTGCCACAGTGTCCATTGAAGAACCAACGACCACCGCTCATAATACGTTGGATGAGTAAGTATAAAATAATGTTTAAAATTTTGAGCTATCGGCGACCTTGTCTGCACAATTTAAATGTCAGTCAACTGCACACAGCCCCATACTTTAACTCTCGCGCTATTATTTACTTGACATAATAAGTAACACAGTAGAGATAATAAAATAAATCATTAATAGCAAAAGAATATCGCAATATTCGTATGTTAGAAAACACTTTTACGTAATCCAGTACCTATTGCAGCGACACCTGCATGTAACGTATCTATTGATCACAGAGTAAATTAGAATCTTATGTAATACATTCATTCTATTTTTGTTTAAAAACGATGTGATCGCTACTGTTTATAAACCAGATTCTCGATATATGAGAACAATAACGTGGGAACGAGAGGTGACCCCTGCGGTACACCCTTTTATTTCACAAA
Source organism: Ennomos quercinarius (assembly GCA_910589525.2). Classification (NCBI taxonomy): domain Eukaryota; kingdom Metazoa; phylum Arthropoda; class Insecta; order Lepidoptera; family Geometridae; genus Ennomos; species Ennomos quercinarius. Next base: position 2,442,242 of record OU342512.1, read on the forward strand.
AAGTGCCTACCCGAACTTAACTAATTCGGTTTGTTTTGTTTCACAACTAAACTATGAATTTTATTGTAAGATAATGTATTAAATGTGTTATTGTGACCAACAACATTTGAATATAATCAATACTAAAAGCTTCATGCATTTCTTATATAGTTATTCTTTATTGTGATGACTACATTTATGATAGACGTGTTTGGTGCACAGTTTCCATTCGTAAATCCATTGCTACTTAGCAATGAATCACATTCCGCTGCCTAAAAACGCTTGGGGTTCATTTATCACTAATTACATACTAGCTATTTATTCATATGTACTTATGATTGAACCCACCTATATCAATTAGGTATGTCAAAATATCTCATGCTAACTTCAAATATGAAATATTTAATAATTATTATAGGGAACCAAAAGAAGAACAGGGTGTTGCTGTTGGGGTAACAGAATGCATTGTCAACGATCTCCGACAGGAAAGATACATGATATACCATCAGGATTTGATGTAAGTTTCAAACCATTGCACAAATGTCACAAAATAGGACGTAGATTAGCTAAAAGCACTTTAAGCTAATAACACATCACAGGCACATTTAAATGATAGCAATAATAGTGTCATAGCATAGAGTGTATGGAGTACTGCTGCCACCTGTGGGATGGATCTGCTAAATACCAGCTGGAAGCTTTAGATTCTATTGAAAAACGCGCCAAGAAGCTCATAGGCAATGAACTGTTTGAGACTCTGCTACAGAGTCTCGACCATAGACGCAAAGTTGCCAGTTTATCGGTCTTTTATCGAGTGCATTTTGGAGAGAGCGCACTGGAGTTGCATAACCTGATTCCGCCATCACCTTTCCACCATCGGACAAGCAGATATACGAAAAAACGCCATCGTTACATGGTTAACATCCCGCATGTGCGAACAAAGCGATTTGCTTCCACATTTATCATGCGAACAGCCAAAGAGTGGAACGCTTTGCCGGCGTCTGTATTTCCCGAGAACTACAATCTTGGAGTCTTCAAATCGAGAGTGATCTTCTAGGCAAGCGCGTTACATCCTAGACCGCATCGACATAAATAAATTTAAAACTTTGTGATAGAACCATCAACAAGCCCACCTTTTCATCGTAAGATCTTATTAGTCTGTGTTGTAACCACTGTGTGATTTTAATTTTCAGGTCATGCCAGAGTAGATGAAGCTAGAAAATCTAGAAAGCTCATTTCCGTGTCTGCTAGATTTGACGCTAGTTTTAAGTAAATAAATATTTTTTTTAAATATTTACTTCTTTTAATTCGTACACCTAGTTTTCTATAAATATCATATCTTTAACACGGGGTTTGTAGAATAAAACCTGTAGGTATCCAATATCTAGCACATATGATTTTACTATTATTTCTGTTAGTTTATCAAATCGTTTACCGTATTAATTAGTGTAATTAGGTACCATTTAAGAATTCGATGTGAGTACTTACTTATACCTACTTTTTATTTTGTTAATTTTATTTATTTAGCTACAAAACTTATAACAATCTTTAGTAAGAATATTTAACATTTCAGGGGCATGACAGTAACGTCAGGTAGTGTAGTTCTGAGCAAGGATGAAAAAAATCTTATTGGAATTAGTATCGGAGGAGGAGCTCCGCTATGTCCATGCCTGTATATTGTGCAGGTAAGGATACTCCCACTAAAAGTCGAAGGCTAGAAATGGGTGCGATCACGATAAGAACAAATGATTACTTCAAATAATAATTGAAATACCTTTTCAGATATTTGACAACACACCTGCCTCCAAAGAAGGGACATTACAAAGTGGTGATGAGTTAGTCGGGGTTAATGGACAATCTGTTAAAGGGAAGACTAAAGTCGAAGTTGCTAAAATGATACAAGCTGCTAAGGTAAGAAGAATTCTTGATTATATCTTTTAAATTCTAGTCTCTGAAGGCAGAATACCTACAAGAAGAATAAGACAATCGACCAGATAACTTTAGCTAAGAAGGAATAGAAGAATTGTGTGATTACGTTAATATTAATTAAATTGTAATATAGCTAAGGAAATTAACATTAATTTCCTAATTAATTAACAACAGTACCTAATTAGCCATTTTCAGTTTTGGTAGGAAAATCTTATTTTCTTGTAATTTTCTGATTTTATCAAAAAAATATATATATTTGGGGACATTTCACACAGCGCCATCTAGCCTCAAACCAAGCAAAGCTTGTACTATGGGAACCAGATCACTGATAGAATACATAGGTACTTTTAGGTTGTAAATACATACTTAGAATACAATATGGTCCCAGACACAGAAAAAACATCGATTTTCATCACACAAATATTTATCCTGGGTAGGAGTCGAACCCACAACCTTCAGTTTAGAAGGCAGGGCTACTACCAACTGAGCTATCAGGCCTGTCATAAATCTGGTAACATCTAATAACAATTCTAGGATGAAGTCACAATAAACTACAACAAGCTACACGCTGATCCTAGACAAGGCAAATCTTTGGACATTATTATGAAGAAAATGAAACATCGCCTGGTCGAGAACATGTCGTCCGGTGCTGCTGATGCTTTAGGTAGGTTAAGGATAATGTTACAACGAAGAAACAGAATTAGATGAATACCTAAGAGACACATTTAGGCACAAATTTTGCGTCGACAAATGAATATTTTACTTTTACAGGACTTTCCAGAGCCATTCTATGCAATGATACTCTGGTGGCAAAGTTAGATGAGCTGAAAGACACAGAGTCGGTATATAGAAAACTTGTGGAGCATGCAAAACGGTAAATTTAGAGAGACGTATTTTAAGTCATTTTCGTGTTACTTTCTTCCATATTTATACAATTGCAAGTTCTATCACTCATAAAAGTAAGTTACACGAGTGCTTTGACAGGCTAAGCTACGCGGAATAAGACTAGCTGTTTGATGTATGTGGCTCTTGAAGATAGGTGATAATACTTATACTCTAGTCTAGTATGTGTATGTACTATGTAGGTATGTCTTGGTGGTGGCTTACCTATATCGTCTTCAACTTTAAAACCTCCATACATTTGTGGCTTTCTCGTAAAACTTCAAAATGTGCGGTTACATCCAATGGCTCTTACCAAATTATCAATTTAATCACTGGGAGCCTCCGTTTCGTACTACGTTTTATTTTTCAACATTATTATGTGGTCGACTCGCTACGTGTGAGACGTCTTTCCCAGTTGCCGGTCCAGCGTCAACCACATGGCATGATCATTGAATTTAATTTAACTTTCTTTTTGTGAGCTATTTCAGTAGTTTAATCAGTATTATGTAATTACCTACATAAATAAAATAGTCACGTCATGTCATGCTAATGATGTTTGTTTATTAATCACATTCCAGAATGTTAAAATCCTACTTTGATCTTCTACAAACATACAAATCTGTGGGCGACATATTCGCGAGCATAGGCGTGAGGGAGCCGCAAGCAAGGGCTTCAGAGGCCTTTACGAAATTCGGACAATACCATCGCATGTTGGAGAAAGATGGGATCACAATGCTGAAGGGTTTGAAACCAGTGAGATTCTTATACGTGTATCATCATAATCATCACGATCATCCACTGCCATTTACGTCGCACTGCTAAGCTTAGGCACACATCTCTTGTACGCTATCTCTTCTCTCACCTTTGTCTACTGTGCTTTTGAAAAGCTATTGACTTTTGTCCTATCCGGTCTTGTGCTTTACTGTATAGTTAAATTCAATATGGTACCATAATTTAGGTTTATTGCATCAATAGAATAAGTATCTATCTATACATACTCAGTTTGGTATTTACTAAAAGTCATTTGTTCATACAGATACTAGCCGACCTAGGCACGTACCTCAACAAAGCCATACCAGACACAAAGCTAACAATCCGAAAGTACGCCGACACTAAATTTGAATACCTCTCCTACTGTCTGAAGGTTAAGGAAATGGACGATGAGGAATATGGATATAACACTCTGCAGGAACCCCTGTACCGCGTGGAGACAGGCAACTATGAGTACAGGTAGGGAATTACAGCGGACCTAATGTACTGCCTTGGAAAATACCCAATGGCAGTATCTATATGTGGACTACACTACAGAAACTAAATTGTTTTGTAGTACAAACCTTTTAGAAGGTGCCTCCTCCCTACTACTCATAAAAGTGGCACATAAACATTGATTTGTAAGAAATATAATATGCAGTAATAAGAGTAAAAAATAACAGAACAACAATATAATTAAATAGATATTTGTTTCGCTACGAATCTTAAAATTTAACAGTACAGTAACAAATAAATCATCCATCCTACAGCAGCCTATTTTCTTCATAACATGAAAACTTCCACTTTACTTCTAGATTGATCCTTCGCTGCCGTCAAGACGCGCGTGCCCGCTTCGCTCGTCTTCGCTCCGATGTACTTGTAAAACTGGAACTGTTGGATAATAAGAAAACACAAGACGTTGCTTTCCAGCTGAGGCGATTCATCGCTGGATTTGCTGCTTATCATGAGTAAGAATAACCACAATAATTAGAATGAACTATTGCTTTGGAAAAACTGCATGGTCTTTGTAGTTCCAGATTCCATAATTTTGACAACTTAACATCAAAAGAAATGGGATCAAACGCAAGCCATTATATTACATATTATAATATACATAATATGTAATATAAAATCAGTTGCACGCTTACGTTTTGCATAACAATTCAAAGCTGCACAAGTGTCCGCACATCCGACATTCCATGTTATACCATCGTAAACTTAGAAAACACATTTTATTGGCAACATGGACAAATATATAGTATCTAAATATTATTACTTACTTCTTTCGTGACTTCTTTGATTTGAATTTGCTCAGTTCCGAAACTAATCTTAATAGCTACTTTATACCATTTGCAGTGTAACACAAGACCATCTTGTGGAAAATTCAACGCTGTTCCCAATAGAAGTAGACCTGTCTCAAAACGCTTTCCAGTACAAGTCTACGACGCAAATAATACAGGTAATGAGGTGGATATAGCTGTAGTTATCATCATCATCATCATCATTTTCAGCGATATTTACCTACCTACTGCTGAAATAGGCCTTCCCATAGAATACCTCAAAGAATAAATTGTTAGCCAAATGCACGTAGCCAAGGCAACCAACGCAAAGGTGAACACTACAACTTCAACAAAGTCGCCAATTCGTCTAGTCTTCAGTAATTCTCCTCAGTCACGAGGAAGCAATCTTTCTTCCCAACTTTTCCTCCAAAATTTTATTTTTTATTCATTGTTGATTTTGAACATATTTCAATATAGGTAAAGTGAAGCGCAAGATGAAGCCCATCAATAAATTCACCGAAATGTTTGTTGCAAATGGGTTAAGTACGTTGTGAAAAAGAAATTTAGAAAATCCATTTTTTTTTTCAGGATAATCCTGATGATGAAGAGGATATTGAATACGCAAAAGAATTGAAAGAATATCACGATATAGTGGATGACGGACACAACACAAACGGAACAAAACAACACAAAGTAGACAATCGTCGACCCACCAAAGAAATAGATTTAACAGAATCATCTGAACAGCTTCTACCAGGTTTCGATACAATCGATAATCCAGACAAATCTGGTGACAACCTTGATAAAACAGATGCTATAGACAATCTTACGCTTCTAACAGAGTTAGGACTGGCAGATGCAAATGATTTTGGTGATTTCCAAAATGGAATGATAGATGAGTTTAGGCCGATGAATCATGATGCCAAAAATGATGTAGATGATGTTTTTGAAAAGTTATTAAGCGATTTATAAGTTACATTAAATGTTAGTTTTAGTCTATTTTGAAAACGTGAAGCTTCTATCAAAGATGTAGAAGTTATATATATTTAAGTATTGTATCAGTTATCTGGTTCCCATAGTACAAGCTTTGCTTGCTTAGTTTGGGGCTAGATGGCGCTGTGTGTAACGTCCACACACATTTATTTATTTATTTATTTATAAAAAGTATACATTATTTGTTACTATTAAAATGTATTTTAGTTATATTTTTTATTCTTATCTAACAATAATTATGTATACTTATCTAAATATAGCTAGAATTTTTATATCTATTAAATAAAAATCATTGGAATTCTCAACAAGTACTTTTTTATTAACTAACTTTTTTGTAAAAGTGCAGTAATAAATAATTGCAAATTTTGAACTTAGACTTACGTAACAATTTGTAACAATATGAGGTGCGTGAATAAAGAAAAGATTTCAAAAAAACACTAATCTATTGCTTTCTTAGTCCTACACTTTTGACTGTCATCGTAGTGAGATAGTATTTTACGGCTTTTTATGAAGTCTTTTCTTTATAGCAGCATGTTACACAAAGATCTCCCTGCTTTTTTTTTTAATTTAATTTTTAACGGGCAAATTGCCTTTATTACTCAAGCTACTACTACAATAATAAAAACTAAACTAAACTAAACTAAACTAAACTAAGCTAAACTAAAATAAACTAGCTACACTACCTACTACAAAGAACACTTATGGACTGTATAATAGCCGCGATGGCCTATAGACAGTCCAAGTGCTCCAGCCCACTACCGGTAGGTAGCGTACCCAACATGCTGACCGCATTGCCACGTTGAGTTGCAATGCTTATGCGTTGGGCCAAATAAGTGCCAGCATTTTGGTCTCTCTGCTAGAATCTTTGTCTGCGTCCTTTATTCCTAAAATCTATTGCACCTTGCTCGTGCGTAGACCACCCACGGTTGTGCTATAAAGTCGATAGAGACCAACAGCAAGCTGATCGAACCTTGAACCTCGTCAGTAAGTATACTTGATATATTTCTCTGTTATTTAGTATGTGCATTTTTGCTAGGTATATACCTGCTAAAAAATGTTCCTCACAGGGGCTCACCCTAATATATGTACACCACAAGATGTACAAAATAAATCAACACCAAATAAAGAAGTTTCACGAATGAATAGAATAGTCAGTCGACATGAAGAATTAAATAATGAAAGGAGATGAAATACATTTCATCTTTGTAATTTTGGCATCTGTGTTATGGCCCGTCAAAGACCGAATAACATAAAATGTTTAGCTATACCTATAAGGCACGCTTTACTAGCTTCAGGTAGGCACTAAAGTATTAAGTACTTACGATTGAAAAAGCTTAATACTACCTGTTTATTCGTAAATATATTCTATGCGTCGAGTGACCACAGGCCACGGATATTCCCCATCAACAGCAAGCAACAATTCTTTCCCTTTCAAACCTTTAACGTGTTTTAAATAAAACTTTAATTTATCCGAATGTAAAGGAAAATGCTTATGAGCCAACCTATCGTGAACTCTTGGAACTATATGGAGAAAATCCAGCTTTTTCAACTTATCATAGTCTATGCTTTCAACAAATTCGTTCAAATTCGCTTTAGCGTTCTCCTGTAGCTGTTTCAGAGTGTCCGATGCTTTTTCTTTTAATGTTTGGAGTTTGACCGAAGCTGTATCGGTTAGAGTTTGGAGTTTGACCGAAGCTGTATCGGTCAGAGTTTGGAGTTTGGTCGAAGCGGTGTCGGTCAAAGTTTGGAGTAAAGGTGTAGCCGTTTCCTTCAGTTTCTTGACGTCGATTGTAGCCGTCGTAGCGTGAATTGCGATGAGCAATGAGACCTGGGAAATAAATTATTTTTATTTTACTGTTCAAATCAAAGTCAGTAAATAAATAAATTTATTTTACTAAAGTTAAAAATATTGGCAACTGGATATATCGCTAATACCTACATTACGTAGGTACATACTGAACAACGAAACTGGACACTGGCAAAATGTCGGTAAAAATGTGAAAATGAGCGAATCAATTGCTGGAGGCAGTTTCATGAAAAGAGCTTGAGATCAGTCGAGTAAGAGTATCAACTTTTAGGTTATTTGACTACTATTAAAAATTAACAAGGAAATATAATTTTCATGAAGTAGGTTAAAAATTAATGTAATAATAAAAAAAATAACCGAAATCGATCAATAAATCAGGGAGTAATACGCTTTTAAAGTTCCTGAAAGGACATCCCTGTCCCTTTCTCGCAAAATGAAGACATCATTTGCGACGTCACATCCCAAGAGATTGTATGTAAAGCTACCACAGCTTAGTAATGAGGTACTATGAAGGACCAAGGGCTGACGTCACTGCATGTTTGAGCTGTCTCTTTCTATTCCTGTATTTTAAAATGCTTGTAACTTTGTAATTTTTTGAGATACCTAATTAATTTTTGTTTTCACGGTTGCTTATTTTTTGAGGAATATAATTTATTTATGAAATAAAAAATAGGAGTCAAATAGCCTAGTTCCTAGTAGGTAGGTATGGGAGAGGACGGAGGAAGTCAGGCTGGTGATACTGATGATGATGATGGATGATATACATAGGTATATCATCCATCATCATGTTTTAGAGATCAATAATAGAACCCACAACTTCAATTTCAGTACCCCCCTACTATGTACCTTACTACCTACGAGTTTATTCTAATGTTTACGTATAAGTAGATAGGTATCGCAAAAATTAGTATGGAATATTCAGTTACGTATAAATGCCGCTAGTGGCGCTGTGGCCGGTTATACTCACTTTCCATCAGGTGAGAGCGTGGCACAGATAACCCCCAATAGATACCGCATTACGGGATTTTTGTTCGGATCCTAGCTCACCAAAACTGGCGGAAGGCGCGGGTTGCGGGGACTGGAGCCAATGCGCTATTATTGGCTGTTTCAAGTGACGCCCTAATAATGAACTCTAATAATTGGTTGAAACTAAGGCTGTGCTGCAAAGCGGCGATTTATATAGAACCATTTACTCCAATGCGTGGTGCGCGGTCGTCGTCTTTCATGCGGTATCTACTGGGTGGCGCAAAAGTAAAGACCCTATTTGGTTCAGCTATAACATTTTTTCTAAATTAGAAAACTAGATTTAGGTTTTTTTAAATGTATATTTGTGCCATTAAATTTCGTACCATTAGGATTTAAAGATGATGTCTTTTAAATGGTGACCTCCAGAGTTGATACACATTTGAGCCCTATTTATGACATTTTGCATAACTTGCCGTAACACTTCCTGCGATATGTTCGTTATTTCTTGACGAATTTTTTCTTTTAGAGCTGCGAGAGTCTGTGGCTTGTTCACATACACCCGAGATTTCAAAAAACCCCAAAGAAAGAAGTCTGGACTGGTCAGATCGGGTGATCTTGCAGGCCAAGGCAAATCGCCAAAACGAGAGATAACTCGGCTTGGAAAAGCGTCCCTCACTAAGTCCATAGTGTCGCGCGCTGTGTGTGCCGTAGCGCCGTCTTGTTGAAACCAGATGTGCTCCAGCCCCAATTCGTCCAAACTGGGTATCAAAAACTCACGTAACATGGTTCTGTAGCGTTCTCCAGTGACAGTTATCGCATTGCCTCCAGCGTCTTCGAAAAAATAGGGTCCGATCACTCTGTCAACACAGATGCCACACCATACAGTAACTTTTAGTGGGTGTAGAGGTGTTTCTTGAATAATGCGCGGATTATCAGTGCCCCAGAACCGAGTATTCTGCTTATTGACATGCCCTGAGAAATGGAAATGCGCTTCGTCACTCATAACCAATTTTGAAGGAAAATCATCTTGCAAAATGTCATAAATAGGGCTCAAATGTGTATCAACTCTGGAGGTCACCATTTAAAAGACATCATCTTTAAATCCTAATGGTACGAAATTTAATGGCACAAATATACATTTAAAAAAACCTAAATCTAGTTTTCTAATTTAGAAAAAATGTTATAGCTGAACCAAATAGGGTCTTTACTTTTGCGCCACCCAGTATTGGGGGTTATCTGTGGAGCGTGGTCAAATGCTAGATAAGCCTGTAGTAAAAAAAAATAGGTAGGTAACTAGCTAGGTCCTACGCAGAAAAAGCGTAATTAGAGGTACCGCTATAAACGCTGAGTACCCATGGTTGCAAAATACAATGCAATAAAAAAAACTAAACTAGTAGTAGTAAGTAACTAGTAGTAACTAAGTAACTAGTAGTAACTAAAAAAGTGACGCTCGCCTGGTGCACCTATCCCTACTAAGGTATCTCTACCGGTAGAGAAAAGCGGAGAGTTCACTTAGATCTACCGGTTGTGATAGGTGGAAACTCAAAGTTCACTAATACCTGCTTTAAAAAAAATTGCAAGTACCTTATGCTTATGAAGAAGGTACCAGCAGTTACCAAAGAGGTTCAGGCTCCACGTAGATGGAGCGTGAACCTTTTCTTAATTGATGCTACCCTGGTATCCTGAATAGAATTTAATAACTGTAGTAAAATTTTGATAAGGCCGATATCGACCGCACGCTGCCCAATCTGGTTAAAAAATACTTGTCAATTAAATGTAGGTAGGTAATCTTGTTAACATAAGATGACTATATGTCTAAGTATGTCTATTATTAATTAATTATTTAATTACTCACCAAAACAACTAGTCCCTTCATGATTGGTACACGTTTGACAAGCGGTAGCGACTGCGCCAGCGCCGCGACAGCACTGGATATAAACAATCTATTGCTGCAACTATTGATTTGGTCGGCGAGGTATTCTGGAGCGGTATCGAGTTTGGAATTCAGTATCGAGATCATCGAGCTGGAGTTTGAAGTCGGCGTAGGGTTCAGTAACTTTAAATTTGAGGTAAGTACCTAAGTATACTTACATTTATTATTGGTTTATTTTTAACATATATAAATAATAAATAACGCCCAACGATCACACGTAGATCCTGGACCCTAACTAGGATTCCTTGTATCTAGGTCCCAGGAACTACGAGGACCATCACCAAAAACAAAACAAGTACCTACATGCGTTTTTTTCCTATGCACTAAATACTCGTCCTGTCGCGGGGATCGAACCCGCCGCCTCCGGGTTAAGAGTCGACCTGTTCAACCACCACACCACGGAGGCTGTCAAACTGTATACTTAGGTATTCCTCGTATTTAGGACAAACGGCAATTACTCAAAAGTTTAACTACTGAAATCTAGAAACGATGGCAATCGGTTTCGAATCAACATCGACTCACAGAATACTTCCCAAAAGAAAGCATTAGTATGACCAGCAGGATTTTATCAAAATTCAATACACAGACAAACACCATGCCGCCTGAATCGCAAATATTGTTTGACATGATGATTTATGTTCGCATTTACTACTTATGTAATTACGTAGCTAGTTACGTCATACGACCCCTTTGATGGAGGCAGGATGTTTCCCTTTTGAGGTGAAGCCGGAGACCTTTTCTGTTAGTGAAACTTAGAAAGTCAGATTGAATCAAAGATAGTCCTAAATGAAATTGTAATAAGAACGAAAGTTGTTTGTTTTAGAATAACACCGCGTTGTTTCCTACAAACTGACTTTGGTGTTTGTTTTCTTTTTTAATCCTGGCTTAAAGTCAACCTACCTAACTATATAAACTTATGATCGGTACTTTTATTTAAAATAAAATAAAACAACATTATCGTAAAATAAAAATATATTAAAACATATGCACAACTTGATAGCTTAAAAACATGAATGTTAGGCACTAATATTACGGCTATTTCTAGATTTCATGCATTTAGTTTTTTGTTTTTGTCTCTTAGGGTCACCACTCACTGTGGCAAAACAAAATAGAGCGAAAGCGATTGTTTGAATCCAGAGCGAAGCGACGGATTCTAGAGTAGACGAAGGATTAAAATAAATTATGAGATGACTGCCATGAAAATAGCCTTTGAATAACAGCTCCTTTTATCATTCTTGCTTCTAGAAAAAATCGAATATCTGGAGCTTCAATAACTTTCCATTGCTTTTTGCTCTGCCCAAGTGCACGGTGACCCTAATTTAATTGGTGCATGTATTTGGGATAGTCCATAAATCACGTGATATTTTTTTTACCAACTTTTAACCCCCCTCCCCCCTGGTGATACTCCGTGATTGTTTCCGTTCCCTTCCCCAAACCACGTGTTTTTTTTATAACAAAGTTATTTTACATTTTTAAATACCAGCATATCTAATTTGATACTAGAAAATGAAGGTGGGGGGATATCGTTGCTGGTCACTGGCGAGTCAAAATTAAGTATTTAAATACGCTGCTTTCGGTTTAGAATCGCGTGTTCAACGAAAAAAATACCTACACGTGTTATCTCACTTATAACCCCCCCCCCCTCCCCTGGTGATGCTTCGTGAGTTTTTCCGTACCCCTTCAGCCCCCTTTCGGGCCCTTTCAAACCTCACGTGATTTATGGACGATCCCTTTCTAATTGTAGTTAATTAGTTATTATTGAAAATGTAAGAATTATGTAAACATTTAATTATAAGGCGTTTTAACATAAAGAATATTACGCTATAATTATTTAACGTGTCATATAAATATAAACTAACAATTGCAGAAATGCACGTGCAAGTTGTACAGCCATGAAAGCGGTTTCCTTTTACATTTATTATTCTTTAAACTACATCGACCTTCAATATATTTTCAAAAACTCCAAACATCACCGAGCAAAATAAAATAATCCAGCAAATCGGCTCTGAAATCAGTGTACCGGGCTTCAAATTGGTAATATATATAAATGGAAGTATTTTTAATACACCAATTATTGTTATGAGAATAACTATGCACATGGGGAAGAAAGGTTCTCGAGAGGCGACCACGAACTGGAAGACGCAGCGTAGGCCGGCCCCCCAGTATGTGGACTGACGACCTGGTCAAAACCGCGGGGAGCCGATGAATACAAGAGGCAAGTGGTGCTCTGTGGGGGTGTTCAGCAGTCACTGTTGTCGCCTGAAGACGTCCACTGTGGTCGTCTTCAGGCTGATGATTGTTTTTAAGTTTCAGAATCATATCCGTACTAATTCCTATTTTTTCCGTAAGGTCTCACGCGTCCTATTCATCATCAACAGCCTGAAGACGTCCACTGCTGAACCCATGTTCAGGAGGAGGTCCATACCTCCTCCACAGGGCCACTTTTAGCGGCTGCTTGCCTCCTGCATCCATCGGCGACTCGCGATTTTAACCAGATCGTCGGTCCATTTAGTGGATGGCCTACGCTGCGTCTTCCGGTTCGTGGTCGCCACTCCAGAACCTTTCTTCCCCAGCGGTTGTCATTTCTACGAGCGATGTGGTCTGCCCATTGTCAGAACAACTTGCTAATTCTAAGAGCTCGGTCACTTTACTTCTCTTGCGGATCTCCTCATTCCAGAGCTTATCTCGCAGGGAAACACCGAGCATATCTCCATATCCATAGCTTGTTCCGCGACTTTTAATTTTCTAATGAGGCCAAAGAGATCACGTCTGTGCTATAGGTAAGTCATCACTGGCAACACACAATGGTTGAAAACCGCCCTTTTTGCGGATTCTATTAAAGTATCAGTAGTTTTTGAGAAACATAATTGTAAACGAATGTTCGTTTAAAGAATCGCACTTTTACATCCTGAAATGCATAGTTTAAATTATATTAAGCTACGCGGTTACCTAAGAAAAGATATAAAACCAGCCATAATTGAAAACAATTCATTTTTGGAAGGTACCGAAATTTGAAACCAATTCGAGAGTATACTCGAAAAGAGCTCTTAATAAAAGTATCAGATTTTTATATAGTCAGTATTTCTTAAGTTACTGTTAAAAACAAAGTGAGGCTAAATGATAATCGACGTGCGAAGCCAACTTTGTGTTAATGGCTGCCAAAAAAAAAACCGGAACAAAGGCATTGCTTTTTTCTTCTTCTGGCTTGCTGCTAAAATCTTCATTTAGCCTCACAACAACCAAAACTTATAAAAATCTACAAAATTAAATATATTGCATGAAAAACAAAATAAAAGTTAAAAAATACAAGTCTGTTATTTTTCAACTAACTTTTAATGCAAATAATAAAAATACAAAAAAAATTAATGTTGTCAAATCTAACCCCCAGCGCAAACAAAGAGCTGTTTTCAGTTTAAAGCGTGTATCTGTGTGTCTGTCTGTGGCATATAGCTCCTTGTGAATGAACCAATTTTTTTTTTGTTTGGTAGATAACACAAATTATTAGGGACTTTGAATTAGAGTATGTTCAGAAAGTGAGCTGTCGTGGTCAAAAAGTGAACTAACGATACGATTTTTATATGGCATCCCACGCCAGCCGTTTTTCAATTTTCATTTGGTATTTTCTCTAAATTAGACAGCCTGCCCCCTATAGAGCGACTATAAAGCGACAAAGAGCAAAACAAACCTACATATGTCAGTCGAATACAAATACAGAATAGTTTATCGACATTAATATTATTACATTATTTTAATGAATCCATAGATTCCTGAACTGTCAAATACGCTAAACCTGCGTTTCATATAACAAAAATACTATATGTGACTGATATTTTAAGTTTATTATGATTTGTCGCTTTATGAAATAGGGGCTTGTTCGACATTTTAAAATGGTCAAAAGTATCAAAATGGAACTGTGTTGCCAGCTACACAAAAAGTAATTAGGTACTGCCAGCAGTGCCAGCAGCAGCCTTACATTCTACGACAGTTCTCTTTTTGATCTATCTAGGTGTTGGTGACGACGACTCGGTGTTTCCGATGAAAAGTAAATAAAGTGCGATATAAAAGGAACGAAAGAAAGCTTGTAAAGCAGCGAAAATCAAATTATAATAAAAAATTAAAAATTTACATAGAAATTAAAGCGACATATTTTTCCTTGTCGTGTCAACTTAAAGTCTGTCTATCCCTTCTAGACAATTAAAAAGAAACTAAAATAAAAAGAGGCTAAACTCCGACCTCCGTGTCGCTCACACTCCCCACCCTAGTGCTGACCTGGCAGCACTCATCCTCCATCGGTATCCTGGCGACACGTGCCACGGATCGCTTCAGAGTGCCAGTAGAGGTTCGCACAGTGACAATACCATCGTGGCCATACACCCCAAGGGGAATCGGGATCAGCGACAAAAACTAAATCACCTACTGCTAACTGCCGTGGTTGTTCAATGTTCCACTTTTTTTCGAGGAACCATATCAGTCAAAATCTCACGAACCCGTTTTCTCTAGAACATATCTGTGAGCGCCTGAGATATGTGCGATTGTTTTCTTAAATGGAGATCAGGATCGTCAAAGATTTTAAGAATAGGTAAATTGGAATGCATAAATATAAATCATCAAAAATGTCTGAGCGACCACCTTATTGCGTGTAGAATCGCTCACTCTGCTCATATCTTTTTCTTTTTTCTTAGCTTCCAGTTTCTCCAGTAATCTTTGTTGCGAATTTTAATCATCATGCCAAACATCGACACAAATAAATCCGGGCCTTTTGACAAATCCTTTGTCTTTGTAAATGCAGTCTGTGCATAGTCTATATTCAGGCACATCTTCTTTGCAACTTCTCTCAGTTTAGTGAGCGCGGCTGGCTTAGAGTCAGGCATCGTACAGCTACGTTCATGCCAAGGAAGTGTGACGTGCAATCTAGCATCAATTACAGGCATAGCACTTAGCTGAGTAGGTTCCTCATCGTGCAGCTGTTGTAGCGCGAGTCTGTCTTCTTCTCGAGCTACTTGATCATCATCCCTGATCAAAAGAGTAGAGTCACGCTGCGATGACACCACCGGCACTCTTCCGTAGATGCACCAGCTCTGAGGTGTGAGAGTTGCCCAGGGTTCCTTGTTCGTAGAAGTGGTTGTCGAATCTTTGACAGCACTGGCCAGAAGTAGAACTGTCCCATCATCATTACCGACATTATTTGATGTCGGTGTACACAGCGCGCCCGAATTGCCACCATAATCGGGGGCGGGCTGTGCATCCAGCTCTTGTTGGCTGTGCTCAATCCACTTCTCAATTTTACTGACCTTGTTCTTTTCGGAACGTGCGCTGTATTTACTGTTGATATCAGCTAGTTCAGCAGCGAGCCTCATATCGATGAGCTCCATTTGGATTTTCGCCTTTGCTTCCGCTGCCTCCAGTTCCAGCTTTGCCCTCCGTGCCCGTACAGATGAAGACTTTGACTTGGTCTTTGCAGATCGATGCTCAGTTGGCGTAGGTACCGCGTTCAAACTTACAGTGCGGTTAAGTGCCAACTTCGCATCATCCTTCTGCCCATCACGTTCTGTATTCGGCCGAGGATGTCGGATTTGAGGCTCCATCGGTGCTTCCTTTTCCGTTCGTTCGCGTTCTTTTCTAAGGAAACTTCTTGTATTCACCATAGTGTGCGGCGGAGTTCGTAACATTGAAGATCCGTACTCGAAGGAAATGTTAGTGACGACGATTCGGTGTTTCCAATGTAGAAAAGATAAAATAAAGTGCGATATAAAAGGAACGAAAGAAAGCTTGTAAAGCAGCGAAAATCAAATTATAATAAAAAATTAAAAATTTACATAGAAATTAAAGCGACATATTTTTCCTTGTCGTGTCAACTTAAAGTCTGTCTATCCCTTCTAGACAATTAAAAAGAAACTAAAATAAAAAGAGGCTAAACTCCGACCTCCGTGTCGCTCACACTAGGGTTTTTTTTGCAAGTTTTCGATTTTTTTGTATACACTTATCTTTTCTTAGATCTCCGGGTAGCTAAGATGTACTATCAATACCTTAATGATTAAAGACCTGCATGACGCGTTAAGCCATTACTAAGGCTGCCCTGCTGTGAAAACAACCGAGATGGCTTAAGAGCCATTCGTGGTGGTGATACGAAAAGAACCAGCTTAATAGCTATGTTTTGGTCGGAAAGGTTCCGTTCCGATTAGAAATGTACACTGTCTCTCATTCTGAATGTAGATGAAAGAGACAGAGTAGATCTCACATCGGAATCATTTCGATTGAGTTTAAAATACAGCAGCAAGAAGCCAAACAGACAATAACAGCCTTACTTATAAACTTTAGTTTTTAATCAAATGCTTAACATTGTCCAGGGGGTCTAGCAAAGATACCAGCGTGAGGCGTTAACGCCTCACGCTAACTCCCAAAACGTATGGGATTGACATTAGCTTTGACATTAGCTGCGGAAAAGTATTCCGCAGGCAAGGTCTTTTCACATACATTTTGGAGTTAGCGTGAGGCGTTAACGTCTCACGCTGGTATCTTTGCTAGACCCCCTGACTAATTCTCGCTGACGTGAAATGTCAAACGATACATTCTATTTGATTAAATGTCTGTTACTAACGTTAAGTCATCATCATCATTCATCAACGTTAAGTAAGGACCCTAAAGATTCGATTCCGTTATACAAAATCCTAAATTAGACTGACAGTTCTCAAAACTATAGCGGTCTTTGTTATTTCGATCTATGAAAACGAGACAGCAACATTACTAAAACTGGCAAATTAGGTTTAGGAATTTGTCCACCACAATCAACACAAGAGAAGTATTTAAAAGTAGTTCCAAAAATTGTAACTAGATGGCGTTAGTATAATGACAGTTGGTTTTTAATCCGGAAAAATTAGAAAGTCGCACAGTTCGTTCAAAATGTGTTACTTTACTATACAATATAATTATACCATGCTGCTTCTTTCGCTTTCTATCAATATTTCGTCTATATATAAGAAATTACCCTAACCGATACATAAAAGCGGTATCTAAGATTATGATAAATATTAAATACATATTTATACAAATTTATGAAAGAGGTGTTTGAAGAATATATTTTTATCGATCGTGCAACGAGATTCAATGTTCACCAATGTTTTTTGACCGAGCGAGCGCGAAGTGTATCTGTTTCAGTTTGGGTTGTTTTTCAATTTTAAGCTGTGCAAAGACAGACCGCGATGTCTACAGCTTACTTAGAGACACTAGTTTTGCGTATTATCAAAGTACAGTGTGTTACATGTAGGTAAATCTATTATATTTTTTCCCTTATTGATCTCAGCAACGCAAATAGAATAATAATAATAAAAGCGCCCATAGCGAAGCACGACTAGCCGTTTCTAACCAATCGGTAAAGTTAAGGTGACGGGTAGACCAAACAAGGTGTTTTTTGGTACGTTTCCTGGCGTAATTAGAACATGTGGAACTTCGAATTGAATATATCATGTAATTCATTTCATTAAGTCGTTTGTGATGACCGCAAATACAAGATTAATAAATATAGCTCTATAGAAAAAAATCGGAAACCTCCCTCAAAAAATTTCAATGTTCCCATTTTACTGAGCTTCTACCGAACATCTTTTTACAAAACATAAATTAATGTATTCCCAACAAACATTCAGATGTCGTGATGACTTGATAACTTTGAAAAATACTATATAAAAATAGATATTAATTAAAAACCGTCAAAATCAGTCATTTCGTGCGTTGTCTTTGTCGTAAGCGCCGCGCTGAAGTGCAGACTGAATTGATATTTAAGAGAGAGACGTTAAAGTTGATGTTTCTTTAAACGAATTTGGACCTGCTTATCTGGCTCTACCCGTCACCTTAAGCAACGTTCGCTGCGGTCGCTAACCTGATGGGTGACCGCTGCAAAAGGTGATATTTACAACTGAGCGCTACCGTGCTTCGGGCACGTTAAGCCGTCGGTCCCGGCTGTTGTCGTTAAGCCAAGTCTGAAGCCTTTGGGCGGCCTAAAAATTCTGACACCAGGGCTGACCACTTGCCTACACGAGAAGAAGAATAGAATAACTTTTTTTTTACTTTTAGGTGAAATATTGTAGACTAATAGACCAGTGCAAAAATACACTTCTGCTCATGGCCCAACCGATAGCAGAAAGCGAAAGAAATAGCAAGAAAAAAAGGTGAAAAGTGACTTTGAATCCCTCACTACGCTTTTGAGTTACGTACCTGAGCTAAATCAGCAATTTTGTTGCCAGCAACAAAAAAGCAACTCTGCTATCTTGTTGCACAAATAGGGAAAAAAATGTATTGTGAATTGGTCATCACTTTTTTCACAAACGATCACTCACTAGCATAACTGACTTTTATTTGCTGAACTGTAATGTAAATAGGCGAAGGTACATTTTGGCTTGTAAAATCAATATTCTTAGAAACACCTCTTTCATAAAACAACGTATAACTCACGCTTGTAAAGAAAAAGTGTACAGAGCGGTATAGTGAGACAATTACATTATTCTGCTTTCTTCCTTTTCCTTTGTTAGCGCAAGTTATAGTAACAATATACACAAAATACGTGACTTGTCTTACGACACGTGTGTTGGTGTCCTTAAGTCGCCCACGACGCGAGTTGGGCCAGTTCGTCATCTTCCTCTGTAAAAAAAAATAATGGTAAAAATAACTTACTGAGTTTTTGCCTGTTTTCTCTAAAGCGGAACGGATTACAACATGTGACTAGCATTTTATGGCAATTATAATCATTATAATGTTGAAATAGCAATGGACAGGCCACATCGCTCGCAGGACTGACAACCGATGGGGAAGAAAGGTTCTCGAGTGGCGACCACGAACCGGAAGACGCAGCGTAGGCCCTCCACTAGGTGGACCGACGACTTGGTCAGAACCGTGGGGAGCCCATGGATGCAGGAGGCAAGCAGCCGCTCAAAGTGGCACTCTTTGGGGGACGTCTATGCTCAGCAGTGGACGTCCTCAGGCTGATGATGATGATGATGATGATCATCATCACCACCACCATCAACAAACAACATCATCACACTGGTGCTGGTACATCAACATCATCATAGCACTATTGTTTAATGCAACGCTTGACCAAAATGCTGGCACTTATTTGTCACAACGAATCAGCATTGCAATTCAACGAGGTTATACTGCCAGCATTTTGGACTGTTTGAGGTCGACGCGGCTAGTATGCAGTCCAAATGTTCTTTGTATAAGGTAGTGTAGTTAGTAGCATTTAGTATTAGTTGGTATTAACAGCAGTTAGTTTAAAGAATAAAGGCACTTTTGCGGATTAAAGACAAAAAATAGTCATCATCATCATCATCATCAGACATGATGTAAATATATCAACCATCATCAACAATATCAACAACAACCGCATCAATATGATCATCATTATACTGACCAGTCTTGGACTTGCTCGGCTTGGGCTTGTCGTGAACAAGATCGGCGACCGGCACATCGGGCAGGTTATCGGTGGGCACACTAATGCCTAACATTTCTTTATCAAGGTCCTCCTGAAAAAAAAAACGACGTTTTTATTATATTACACTAACAGAAAACTAAACTACTATTGGGAACTGAAGGCAGATAACTCAAAGTATCTGACAGTCTACTCAAATTGTCTGACAAATAACTCAAATGACCTAACAGCTCTTTCAAGTTGTTTGATAGTCAACGCAATTTGTATGACAGTTCCCTCAAGTTGTGTGACAGTTAACGCAAGTTATATGATGGTTCATTCAAGTTATTTTATTTTTATATTATTTTATTTTATTAATCACAAAGCAGATTACAAACACTTATCACAACAATAGTTTCATACTTACAAATAGTTCGGAGCTAGATTGTAACCCTAAATCATGTGAATACAACAGCACTTTGTAGTTTTATATTATTTTAACAGAAAATCTATGATCTTTTTTGTTTCATTTAAAATAATTATGTACATACAGTGAAGAAAAAAAAATGCTAATAAAATTGTTAAGTATGATTTACATTCAGAATAGAAAACTGTGTTGCCCTAATACACTTTACAAACCTCCCAAGATTGGGGTCAAATATTTCTATGATTTTGTTCTTTAATGCCAACTCATTATAAAGACGACACATTCTTGTATTGTATTGTATTTTTCATTCATGTATTGTTTTTATATACTTTTAATGCAAATGATGGAGGACTGGGTCTCCTATAGTTTATGTTAATGTTAAGAGAGAATAAAAGCAGGGGGCAATCTATTTTAGAGTGCAATATTTTATGAAGATGTATAAGGTCTATGTGCTGCATACGTGTTGATGGTGAGAAAGTTTGAATTTAGCCAGCCTTTATCTGACAGTTCTTTCAAGTTTCACTCAAGTTGACTGACAGTGCACTCCAATTGTCTAAAAGATCACTCAGTGTCTGATAAACCATCTTCCTTACCTGTTCCAGCTCCTCAAGCTCCTTTTCAAGCTCGTCTTCATCGATATCGTTGGGGAAAGCGACGTTGTTGCTGATAGCGTCTGTGATCTCGCGAGAAATGTCGTGCTGTTCCGCGATATCATCCATAATATCGTGCACTTTGTCCACATCACTGAAATATGAGGAAATTTTAGCAAATTATCACAGGTAATAACTTTTTTATGGTCATCAATGACGTGACGAGGAATTTGTACATGTGATGCTAAGCATCACGGCCATTCATAACAGTTGCAGTGTTGCTTGGAACTCTAAATATAAAGTTTCCAGGAACTATATTTAAATTTTTTTTATTATACTTATTAGCTGATACTTTAGCTTCATACTCAGAACTACTTGGATTTCTGTTATTTTGATTACAAAATCAAACTACAGAACCAATTTTGATGAAATTTGTAAGAGCTTAATTTGACAGTATATCCTTTCAAATAAAGAAAACCCAAATCCATTTATAACTGATGGAAGTTATGTTTGGAATATTTGTGTTTTGCTTCTACTTTTCCTATTAAAAACCATACTAACATGTCTTTATGTGCGAGCTTCATAGCATTGGCAGCATCCTTCATTGTGTTGAGCACTTGAGCGTTAGTGTTGGCTCCTTCTAATGCTTCTCTCTGAGCTTCTATTTGTGTAAGGGTGCCGTCGATCTGGGTCAGCTGCTTTTCATAGCGCTTCTTGCGCTTCAGAGCTGCGATCGCGGCTGGAATTTGGATTTAGTTATGTTTAAATCTGATATTAAGAGGAATATTGAAAATATTATCACGGATAGTGTCAGAGATTACATGTGGGTTCCAGTAGCTGCTAAAAACGCCAAGAACGATACGAAATTATGCCACTTTTTACCCAGACAAGGCCATATCACATATATGATCGCTCCAGTCAATGTGAACGAAAAAAGCGAAAATAACAATAATTTTGTTCAACTGGAACCCGCCCCCTAATTACCTAATTTGCGACAGGCGAAAATCTCGCGGTGATTGCTGTCATACATCATTAGTGGTGTAGCGTAGCATACATGCTCGACACCACTAATGATGTATGACAGCAATCACCGCGAGATTTACGCCTGTCGCAAATTAGGTAATTAGGGGGCCGCTATACATATTACTTTGCGAATTATTCAAATTAAATTAATGTAAACATTGCCAGTTCCAAATGAAGTCAAAATCATTGTTCTGAATGAAGTA
This sequence comes from Ennomos quercinarius, assembly GCA_910589525.2. Taxonomy (NCBI): domain Eukaryota; kingdom Metazoa; phylum Arthropoda; class Insecta; order Lepidoptera; family Geometridae; genus Ennomos; species Ennomos quercinarius. The sequence goes on from OU342512.1 coordinate 2,464,401, forward strand.
ACTTTGTTATACTGTCATGACAGCAAACAATTAAATTATCAGTCTCTTACAAACAGGTCATCAATGTAAGATAAAAATAGTAAATAAGTGTAATAATAATTATAATTCTGGTTAGATTGCAGCCTTCACTCTAGTATAACATTACAAATCATGCAGGGAGTAACAAAACTCTGTTATATCTGCGGGCTGTGTACGTATGTATGTACATACATTGGGGTCATCCATTGGTCACAATATGATATTCTTTTAGCTACTTTTGAACACCCCCTTTCCCCTTGGTGATACATGGTGAGGTTTTGGAGCCCCCCATCCATAATTACGTGTATTTTGTGTACAAAATTCGGAAAATTACCGCAGCCTGGCAAATTCATGTGATTTCTCACAACAATGGTGACGTTTCGTGATTATTTCCGAACCTTTTCCTTTCCCTTCCCCCCCCCCCCCCCCCCCCCCCCCCCTTCTAACCTCATGTGATTAATATACCATCCCATAGAGGTTTCTTAAGAGATACCTATTTATCACATTATTCTTACTACTAATGGGCATAAAAAGGCATGCACTTTTTCCACTTTTGGAGTGTTATGTGAATTTCTCCCATCAGCTTAATTTACATAGGCAACCCATTTCCCTAAAATAACTTTGGGTTGCTATCATAGCTGTTCCATATCTATGTGTAAACATTTTTATTACAGCTATGTCATAGTAAGGTAATACATGCTAGGTTATTGATACACCTAATAGTTATCTTGGACGCACAAACACAAATGATTTAAACAGTTTCTTTTGTGTCTATTCAGTCTGATACTTCCCTATTTGGCATTAATATCTAGTGGTGATATTGTTTTTCTAGTCTAGGTAATAAATTAAAGATATACATAATTCTGTCGAACTAAAGTGGATAACTAATGTGACCGATATAGATCTTTTCTTGCTTTTATTAAGATCTTAGAATCAGCAAGTTCAAATGGCAATGGACACTAAGGCTTTCAGTCTCGCTATATTTTCGAGTCCCGGGAAAAAATATCGAGACTCGGGCCGGTCTCGAAATTCCCGGGAAAAACGAGACTTTCGAGACTACATCAAAAATACGTTTCATACCTTGAACTAGGTGTTTAGGCAGTAAATACAAGCTAATCATACTGTTAACAAATCAAATACAAGCAAAATTAACAACTATTTGCGATTTATTTTTATTTTTATTCATAATTTTTTCATCTGCTAACAAACACATTGCAGCATGTTTGCCCATGAGATGCCCATTCACTCTTTACTTGAAAAGTCCCAGGTCCCAGGAAGAAATATTATTGCTGGAAGAGCATTCCATTCCTTGGCCGTTCGGACTATGAATAACTCAGCAAAACGCTTAGTGCAAACTGGTGGTACACTTACGACGTAAGGATGTAAAGAATCACCATGCCTTGTAGTTCTAAGCCAAAAGACGTGCACTGCTGAAAATAGGGCTCCCCCATAAAACGCCACTTTGGATGCTTATCATATGAAGGGATTTGTCATAATCACCACGCTTGGCAGGTGGCTTGGTAATTGCAGAAGATTTTAATGTATCAAGGAGAATGTGTGGACCCTCTCTAGTGAGAAATCACTAAATAAGTCTATTAAAAATTAAATGAAAGTAAGGTTTCCTACAATAATTATTATTAATTAATTAAGGTTTCCTAAATTAATTATTAATTACAATATTAAATCAGATATACCGCTTGCGAGATTATGTGCCACTTAATCAGCTTGCAGCTGGTAGCTTGCTTCTTCTCTGTGGAAAGCCATGGTTAGGAGACTTTAGTGAAAACCTTTTCAAAATTATTATTTTTCTCTATGGGGGGGCTCGCTGTATTCAGCAATGGACGTCTTCAGGCTGATGGTGATAATGATTGATCAGACCTTAGATTATTATGTCTGTGATTAAGACCTTCAGATTCACCTTAACTCTGTTTGAATATTGAATAAGTATCAAAGCTCAGACTAAAAACCATGCTAGAAACCTATTATTTTCAAGACTTATGCTATTTTTCAAATGGGCTATTAGTTGCAATCTCTGCAGATTATTAACCAGAAAAAAAACTGGTATTTTAGTACATTTTTGAATAATTTGACTAAGTCTCGAAAGTCTCGTTATTCCCGGGACTGGAGGTAGCAGTCTCGAGTCTCGAATACGAAAAAATCGTCGAGACTCTCGATATTTTCGAGACCGAGACTCCCGGGATGAAACCCCATAATGGACACCCCATATCACTCGTAGAACTGACAACCGAGCATCTGCCGGCCCCCCCACTCCCTGGCCTGACGTTCTGGTGAAAGCCAAAGGGATGCTCGCCTCTTGCAGCCAATGGCTGCAGGCGAGCAGCCACTCAAAGTAGCACTCTCTAGGGGAAGCCTATGTGCAGCAGTGGACATCTTCAGGCTGTTATGATGATGATGAAAAATTCTGTCTGCTTAGTCTGACTCAATGATAATTTAGGAACTTATCTCCAGAGAAGTTGAGTAAGTAGGCATACATACTTTATATTCTTTAGAAGTTCGCACAAGCAAGAGTCTACTGGATTATTACCAACTATACAGTAAGATTATTTCACATTCCATGTCTGTATGTTAAAATTACAAGGTCAAAACAACAAAGACAACATCACAATAAAATTATAGTAAGAAATTAAGTTTTATTTCTAAATAGCCAAAAACGAACCTCTCTTATTCTTCGTGCCATGTTTCCTTGCAGTTTGTATCTCTAAATCTACCTTTTTTTCTAGAAATTCTTGCTTTTTGACCAACAGTTCTTCGGTTTCGCGTAATTTCTGTATTGCTTCGTGGGTTGACGGACCCTTTTCCTCCTTCTTACCACCAAATAGCTTGCCAAGGAAACTCATTTTTATGCACCTATAAGTGTCTCTAGCTACTTTATTAGACGAGATTACAGTAAATGTATATTACACGCATTTATTACGAAAATTATTGTTCACTTCCACAATTTCTTTTTACAGCGTATGCGTCACAGACACATGAGACAGCACAGAGTTTGTTTTTTTCTCTAATCTGTGTGAGACAGAGTACTTTTTAGGGATGTTAAAAAAAAATCGATTATTATTTTCGATTATTTATTATCAAAAAATCGATTATTTTAAACACGATTTTTTTATTTAGTGTTCGATTTTTTCCACTTCTATTAAAAATACTAATGCATCACCGCTACCAAATTTCTGGGGGTCTAGCAAAGATACCAGATAACTCGATAATGTATAGGAAATGACATTGCCTGCGGATAACTTTTCCACAGCTAATGTCATTCCCATTTTGGGAGTTAGCGTGAGGCGTTAAGGTGGAACGTTTCACTAGCATGGTAGATTTAAATTTTCTTGCGTTTTTTTGCCAATAATAGCTTAATTACTCAATGTAAATACAACATGAAAACATACACAACACACATGAAAACTAATTTTGCGCAAATAAATAAAATGTATCAATAAATTACAATTAAGAGTATCACCTATAGACTGACAAACTAAGACGAAATTTGTTTATTGCCATTTTGTCGCTAAACCAATGATATCTAGGAGATACTTTTAATCGTAATTTGTTGATACATTCTATTTCATTACGTTAAATCAGTTTTAATGTAATCACGTTTAGTAATTAAGCTATTATTGGCAAAAGAACGCAAGAAAATTTGAATTTACCGCGCTAGTGAAACGCCTTAACCTTAACGCCTCACGCTAGTATCTTTGCTAGACCCCCTGAGTGGTTTTAAGTCACATATTAGAGAAAAAAACTGATTATTTTAGGTCAATGCACAGATCTGCCAGTGATGACTTATGGAACTGAGACATGTCTCTTACTGTTGGCCTCATTAGTAAGCTCAAAGTCGCGCAGCGAGCTATGGAGAGAGCTATGCTCGGTGTTTCCCTGCGAGATAGGCTCCGGAACGAGGAGATCCGCAGGAGAACTAAAGTGACCGATATAGCTCTTAGAGTTAGTAAGTTGAAGTGGCAATGGGCAGGCCACATCGCTCGTAGAACTGACAACCGATGGGGAAGAAAGGTTCTCGAGTGGCGACCACGAACCGGAAGACGCAGCGTAGGCCGGCCCCCCACTCGGTGGACCGACGACCTGGTGAAAGCCGCGGGGAGCCGATGGATGCAGGAGGCGAGCAGCCGCTCAAGGTGGCGTGCTCTGGGGGAGGCCTATGTTCAGCAGTGGACGTATTCAGGCTGTCAATGATGATGAATGATGATGCACAGATCCGAAGCGTTTTTAATTTGTATTCTCTTTGATTCACTTTGTTCTAATGTCAAATTCTCGTACCACGCCACTATAATTGTTTATTCTGTAATCTGTGTACCACGCTGTAATTACTGTGGTTCCGTGCATTTATCAGCCCGTTCCAGTATCTGCTACGAACGCTAAGAATGCCAAAAACGATTACATTCATTCATTTACGTTTCACTTGGACATACACGAAAATTTTGAAATTTTCACGTCTCAGCGTGACTGGAACGACTATTCACAGACCACTAATTCTGACAGACTCGGATAGTACCTTAGTGGTTTGTGGACTCAGAATCGAAATGAATTGGCGTTATATGTGTAAATCTGAATCTGAAATAATTTATGGAAGCAAATTCTAAAGTAGCAATTACATCTCTTATAACGGCGATGATGGAAGAATCTTCATGGGATCACCAAAGGGAACATGTATGTACTGTCAAAGCTAACAAATAAGTGTCTGTGCCAACGAATGCCATTTGTGGCATTCATTTTCGCTAGCGCTAATTCACCCATCAAATTCAAAATATTTAATGAGTAACTCATGTACATATTTTCACATGTCAGTAACATTATTAATTATTAGCATAATTTAACAACAATTATTTAACCGTTACCTACTATTACATGTTTATAAGCTGAGCTAGATCCCATGCTTTTTGTCACTTAAATAATCATCTACCTTATAGTAAGCCTTATTGGTAAGCATTGATTTTACTGCTTTCTTTTAGTTTCCGTCAAATTCAGAATGCTAGGTGGGATTTGATTATAGAACTTAATGCCATAGACCAAAAAAGACTTGCTCACCTTAGTTAGCTTTGTTTTTGGCTGGACAAGCTTAGATCTATTTCTGGTATAGTATATGTACCCGTCACCAAGTTTCTCAAATGATTCAATGTTTTTCCTAACATACATAATGTTATCATAAATAACAAGTGAAGGCATTGTTAAGATACTAATTTTCTAGAAAAACTCTCTCAGAGAAGCTCGAGGCCCAAGTCCATATGCTGCTCTAATAGCTCGTTTTTGAATCAAATCAAAAATCAAATCAAATCAAAACGTTTATTCGCTAAAATACATGTATAGTAGATGTTACAGCATAATATGAATATAGCTTCAGCGTCAGCAGCTCTACCCCAGAGCAGGATGCCATATGACATGATGCTATGGAAGTAGCTGAAGTAAGCTAGGCGAGCTGTGCTGATATCAGTGATTTGACTCAGTGATTTTTCGAACCGCATAAGCCGCCGCCTTGGGTTGGTAAAAGGTGGCAAAATTCGGTATCGTTCTTGGCATTTCTACTTCAAGTGGAACAGGGGAGAAAATGAAACTGCCAAAAACGATCACAGTGATAACTTCTACTCCAAGTGGAACGCCCGTTGTGATCGAAAATAATGAAAAAAAAAACAATAATTCAGTCCAAATGGAAATATGGAAAAATTCGATTATTTTAAAAAAATCAATATTTTTTCTCAAAAAATCGATTTTTTTGAACAAAAATATAATCGATTATTAAAAAAACTAGTACTTTTGGCTAGTGGGAATTCTGAACACGTTTTTTTTCGGCGGGAACCTGAAAAGTGAAAAGGCGCGCTTTTAAACAAATATTTTTAAAAAACCCAAAATTATTGTAAATTTGTATATTTTTCGTGTATATAGTCTTGTATATATTTGTAAATAGAGCACAACCTTAGAGAGGGCCCAAGGATGGGCAAAAAACGTAAAAGAAAAGGAGATGACTCTCCACCTGATGAGCAGCAGCAGCGGCAGGTCTCATCCTTCGAGTCTTGCGATTCCGACTCGGACTCTCTGAAGTCGATCGCTGTAGAAACACCAAAAGCTAAAAACAAGGATAAGTATGACATCTTTAAGGTACGTGGATACTCGCGTAAGTACCCTGAAGACTCGAAAAAGACCGAGTTTATTGTGTTTCTTTCGCACGTGGAAGAAAACATTACTTTCAGCGACAAGGATCGTATGGCACTGTCCAAGGGTTTGCGGGAGCATGGTGTTTCAGGCGTCATGCACCTCAAGTCTATAAACAAGTACAAAGTAGGTATAACCTTCGATTTACCTAACAACGCCAACATGTTTCTGCAAAATAAAAAGTTACTGGAGCAACTGTCCCTGAAGGCAAATATACCGGCTGGAGACACCGAAGTGACGGGTGTACTCACCTCGGTGCCGACCGACATGTCTAATAAGCAGATATTCTCACTAATCGGAAGCTCTAAGAATGTTATACAGGTCAGGCGCTTTATGCGCAGAGTTAGAGTTGACGGTGGCGCTGCTGGCGCGTCCTTCGTACCCACGCAGGCAGTCGCAGTTACATTTGCGTCTACCAACCTTCCCGAGTACGTTTATCTTGACTCATGGCGTCATGAGGTGAAAATGTACATACCTCCCGTAAAACAGTGTCTGAAATGTATGTCTTACGGCCACATAGCCAAATTCTGTAGGAACACCGAGGTATGCTCAGTCTGCTCAGAAAACCACAATTTCAAAACATGTCAAGTTGACTCCAAAAATGCTAAGTGTGTCAATTGCAAAGGTAATCACATAGCCATTTCATCAGCATGTCCCATGAAAAAACAAAAAGTCGAAGAAAACAAGATTAAGTCCCGAAATGCTACCTTCTCAGATTTGTTTGATTCAAAGTCATTCCCAGCACTAGCAGCACGAACACTTGATGTTCAAGTAAACAACCTTATGAAATCAGAAACATTTATTAACATTCTAATTGAAACAATAACCAAAATTATCAGTAACAAAGATGTACCTATAAACTCAGGGTCTATTCGAGAGACTCTTAAAAAAACCCTCAGTAATAAATTACCTCCTACTTCCTCATAATGGATCAGTTAAATATTATACAGTGGAACGCACAAAGTCTAAATAGTAACAAGCATATATTTATTAACTACCTCTACACAAATAATATACATATTGCGATCATTTCAGAAACATGGTTTAAAGCTAACCAAAATTTTAAAATTAAAAATTACAACATTGAACGTAATGATTGTGGAAATAGCCATAATGGAGTAGCCATAATCATTCATAAAAGCATCACATATTCAAATATCAACACATACTTTGATGATTCGATACAAAATATCTGTGTCAAAATCACAGTAAATAAACAGGATTTATGTATTGTCAGTTTTTATAGTCCTACTAATTGTAACCCAGCTTTTAATAAAGCTAAATTTGATACATTGGTAAAATCGATTCCTAGTCCTTTCATATTCGCAGGGGATTTCAATGCCCATCACACCTCTTGGGGTTGCGGTTCTGACTCTCCCCGTGGAAGGGAGGTGTTGGAAGTCATCGATGACAACAATTTAGTCTTGCTTAATGATGGTCAAGCAACAACAGTTGGTTCATTAACGTGGCGTCCAAACGCACTTGATTTGTCGTTGGTTTCCCCATCACTGGCTCTTCATTGTGAATGGTCCGTTCTTGATACTCCTCTTGGTACTAGTTACCACCTTCCTGTAATCATAAAAGTATTGCTTAGTAATAATAATGTAAATTCAGATGGAAACTACTGTAATGGCAAACACTTGCCCATCTACCCAAATTATAAACAGGTAGATTGGAAAGTGTTTAGTAGCTGTGTAGATGCATTATTGAATGATTTTGAATTGAATCTTTGGAGTCCTCAGGACGCATATTTGCTATTTTGTAAAATATTACAATCAGCAGCAAAATCCGCTTCGAATTTAAATAGTAGTTGTTCTAACAACATTAATCAATCCTGTCATAGGAATCTCGGTAAAAAACCTCACCTTCCATGGTGGAACCAAAAGTGCTCAGAAGCTGTTCTAAAATTCAAAGAAGCATATCTTAAGTTTAAGTACAACCCAACAGAAACCAACTACTTGGAATTTAAAAGACTTCGAGCTCTCAAAAAACTTATTATAAAAATAGAAAGACAGAACAGTTGGAAATCTCTCTGCGAAACTTTTAATTGTTGTACTCCTATGTCCATTATATGGAAATTTATGCGTAAATTTAATAAAACATATGTTTCTAGCAATAATGCAGATGATTCCTGGATTTTAGATTTTCTACAGATGTATACCCCAGATTTTGTATCAAATGGTCTCAACACATCATATAGTAGCACTGGCAATATAAACTCCAGCAATAGTTACTTCCTTAGTCCATTTTCTATCAATGAATTAATATCTGCTGTCACATCTAGAAGAGATACTGCCTTTGGTCTTGATGGTATACCATATTCTTTTTTTAAAAATTTCAGCAGTAAGAGTATGGAAATCTTCCTAAAAATACTGAACTTACTCTGGGAAAACAATAATATACCCCACGATTGGAAAGTAGATTGTCTGGTACCAATTTTAAAACCTAACAAACCAAAATTGTGTCCTGATTCCTATCGCCCTATAGCGCTTACTTCATGTGTTGGAAAAATATTTGAACAATTGTTAAAGCAGCGTTTGGAGTTCTATATAGAACAAAATAAAATTTTACCTTCAAACCAATTTGGTTTCCGTAGAAATCGTTCTGCTAGGGAGAGTATCTGTCAGTTACAACTTGATATCCATAATGCTTTAGATGCACATAATCATCTCCTTGCTGTTTTCTTCGACATCACAGGGGCCTTTAATAGTGTGAATATTGATATACTTTGTCAGGAATTGTTGTTAACAGGAATACCTGGAAAGATTATACACTGGATTAAAATTTTTTTAAGTAGCCGAGAAGTCTTTGTTAAATATAATAGGCATCTATATGGTCCTAGACTTTCAACAAAAGGAGTTTGTCAAGGTGGCATTTTATCGCCATTAATTTTCATATTGTACATACGTCGTTTAAATATAATATTAGGCTCAAAAGTGAAAAATTTGCAGTTTGCAGATGACCTAGTTGTTTATGCATCAGTAAATAATATAAATCAACTGGTTGAAATTGTTAATGATGCATTGGCAAATCTCAATAATTATTTTTCTTACCTTGAACTTGATGTTAATCCTTCAAAGTCAAAGGTTGTTCTCTTTGGGAAAAGGTGTCCCAATATGCCTGTTGTTCATTATAAAGGTTCTTCTTTACCTGTTTCACTTGATGTTAAATTCTTGGGAGTATTGTTCTCCCACAATTTATCCTGGAACAATTATTTAAAACATTTAATAAACAAAGCTAACAAAGCTTTTAATGTATTAAAATCTTTGTCTGGTACATACTGGGGTGCAGACCCACAAATTCTACTATTATTGTACAAATCATTAGTTCGTAGTCATTTTGAATATGGTTTTTTATGCTTTGCTGCAGATGATAAAATTGTAAATAGTCTAGATGCTTTTCAAAACAAATGCATGTGTATAATAACAGGGGCATTTAGAAGCACACCTATAAATGCAATGCAGATTGAATGCAGTCTGCCCCCCATGACCATTCTTTTTAGGTATCTTAAAGAAAGATTTCTCCTTAAACTCTACAGTGTCTCTAACAATAGTCTTATAACTAATCTGTCTAATACATTAACCCAATCCACTGTTAAACCGTTTTATATGCTACAGGGATATGAAGGTTTCTTAGATTTTCTTCAAAATCTAAATATCTATCAATCAAATCATATTTTGCCTTGTTATGAAGGATCTTTTATTAGCAAATTTCCAGCAATGAATATAGTCATAAACAAAAAACTGTCAATAAAAGAAGAAGTATATACAATGTTGGCAGAGTGGACAGGTCACAAATTTGTTTACACAGATGGGTCGAAAAATGATAATGCTGTGTCTTACGCAATATTTGAACCCTCATTGAACATTGCTGTGGGATATAGAATTGATAAACATGCTAGCATTTTTACTGCTGAAGCTGTTGCTATTTTGAGTGCTTTGAAGCACATCAAAAACAAAAATCAGGGACACACAAGATGGGTTGTTGTTAGTGATAGCATGAGTGTTTTGAAAAACTTGGCAAATAACAAATTACATGCTAACACTAATTACATTATTTACTTTATAAAACAGTTATGGGTGGAATTATCTGATTCAAACATACAAGTCAGCTTTGCGTGGGTACCTTCACACATAGGTGTTGATGGCAATGAAAAAGCTGACTATTTAGCCAGCACTATAGTTAAATTTTCAGATGTTATTTCCAGGTATGCCAATGATGCAGATGTTTCATTGCCATACACAGATATTGTAAGCCTCCTAAAACAAAGGATGGTTCAACTATGGGGGAAACATTCGTACCATTGTACACAAGTTGAAAACAAAGGTTCTTGGTATGCCGCTTTAGATGTTCAGATAAATTCAAAGCCATGGTTCTGCAAGGCCGGTACTTTTTTAAACAGAAAGTTTTATTCAACTGTTTGTCGTATGCGTTTTGGTCACTGTCGTTTGAACTTTCATCTCCATCGCCTTCGAATGGTGAATTCCCCATATTGTGACTATTGTCAGTCCTCGAATATCCAATCCTTAGATCACATTTTCTTTGAGTGTTCATCTTTCAGCATTCAGCGCCTTGTGTTGATAGACGAACTTCTACAAATCTATGATAAACCTGAACTGGTCCCGCGGTGCATTCAGGAGTTGCTTGAGAATGCCTCTGTTTTTACCTATTTGTATAAATTTATATTGTGTACTGTAAATGAGATTTAGAATAAGATATAAAATGATAATTTTATTATTACAATACATATTACAATGGTTTTTTTTATAAAGTTTTTTTTTGTGTGTAAATATGTAAATGTAAATAAAGGTATTTGACTGACAGTCTGACACTGGCAGTCTGTCTGTCAGTGTCGGAGTGATGAAGTAAACGTCAACAATTGACGCTTGAAGTTATAAGGTACCTACTAATTGTAAGGGAAAAATTAAAATTGACTTTCATTATCTCGGAAATGAACAAAGGACGATGATCCTCTTACTTATGACAAAAATGAGCCGGATTTGACTATGAAATAAATAAAACGAATGAAATTAATATCCTAACTATGACGAAAGAAGTAAATCCTACGAAAGACTAGGCGGTATGGTCTCATGACTTTAGCCTGCCCAATAGGGCGAACAAAAAAAAAAAAAAAAAAAAATAGTGGGAATTCTGTGACTTTTGGTATGCGTCACCCGTCACCCAACCCACAGAGCAGTGCTGCCAACCCGTAAAGACATTTTTCCCTAAGACTAAGGTTTAGCGACAAATGGTAATAGACTGAAAAACTAAGACGAAATTTGAATATGTCGTGTTGAAGCTTGCAACTAATAAAATTCATCGCCTGTTAAGTATCCCAAGGGATGATAAATTACGAGAACAAACGTGTTTGCCAAAATCACTTTGATATACTCCCAATTTGATAGGATGGGTAACCGTCTTCTGTATAAGTATCCTTGTTCACTGCAAATGAAGTGTTGCACGGGATTCCCTTGTGCTCATCTGGTGAGTAAACTCAATTTGACTAGCAAAAATAAATAATTAAAATAAAAATGGTTTCACCTCAAAAAATGGCCTACAAAAAAAATACAAAGCTCTTAGGCTAAGAAATAAAAATAAATAAAAGCTATTTCAGTCTCATTTGTTTCATTTAATCCTTATTAGCGGGTGCTTCACCTTCCTGTAGTATTAAAATGTAATAGGTTAAAACAATAATAATAACTTCCTATGTAACCTCCATGTCGATTTTTTTTGCCGTGGCGCTTAGCGCAGACACGGGAACTAATTGTCAATCATATTGAGCTGTCCTACCTATCTGTCTTTGATTAGTATAGATGGTAGATATCCACAGATATCTACTATACTAGTCAAAGACAGATAGGACAGCTCTATATGATTGACAATTAGTTCCCGTGTCTGCGCTAAGCGCCGGTGTCGCCATAGTGATAGTGACGCGCCACGGCACAAAAAAATCGACATGAAAGTTACATAGGAAGTTATTATTATTATTTTAACCTATTACATTTAATACTACAGGAAGATGAAGCACCCGCTAATAAGGATTAAATGAAACAAATGAGACTGAAATAGCTTTTATTTATTTTTATTTCTTAGCCTAAGTGCTTTGTATTTTTACTACCATTTTTAGGCCATTTTTTGGGGTGAAACCATTTTTATTTTAATTATTTATTTTTGATATTCAAATTGAGTTTACTCACCAGATAAGCTCAAGGGAATCCCTTGCAACACTTCATTTGCAGTGAACAAGGATATCCATGCAGAAGACGGTTACCCATCCTATCAAATTAGGGGTATATCAAAGTGATTTTGGCGAACACGTTTGTTCACTAAGAGAACCACTGAGCTCAGTATTTGTAGGAATCAGAAAAGACAACCATGATTGTCGTAATTTATCGTCCCTTGGGATACTTAACAGGCGATGAGTTTTATTATTTGCTAGCTTCAACATGACATTTTCGCGTCGCCATAGTGTTGATCAATAACCATAGTCACTGCCCATGCTCAACTGATTAAGTTAATTGGTATATAATTTGAAATTAGAGCGATGGTGGCAGAGCGGTAACATGTGCACTTCGCAATCTTTCAGCACCAGGTTCGATCCTCGGCCTTGCACCGATGATTTATCTAGTAAGTTACGTGCAGTTTTCAATGCCATCCGTGCCTCAGAGAGCCATCGGTCCCGGTTGTCATAAGACCATCTATGGCAATCGTTACGGGTAGTCAGACGCCTGATAGAATCTGACACCGGGTCTAACCATCCTTGTTACTGGTTCCTTATGGGTTGTGAGATCAGATGGCAGTCGCTCAGGGCTAGATCTTGTATAAGGGCAATTTGAGCTTCAGCCCAGCGCGCCGTGGAGATAAAGGGCCCCCAGCCCCCACTGAAATTTAACGGGTCTTATCTAGATTTACTTATAAATGTACGAAACATGAAACTATCAGGATTAACGAAAAACAAGAACAGCTGAGAATTAGGCAAACTCACGGCCCGATCCTGTAGTCGCTCGTGTAATTCTGGTAGCTTGCCGCTACAGATTAGACTGGGAGCTTGGGAGCCGACCCCAATAACAAATGCGAAATGGGATAAAGGCAAAGAGGATGACGATAATGATATATTAATTTGAAATTATACACAAAAAGCCAGAAAACTACGAATTATACCGAATAATTAGGTTGTGTTATGTACATCATTTCCATGACAACAACACAATTGACTTTTGACATTATTGAAGTCACGTGATGCAAAGAAAATGTCGGAATGCGTGCGACACGAGCGTTTCGTGGAGACATCGGTACTAAAGCTGACCCGGGCCTGTAGATATCTGTGTGGTTCAGTCACAGATATCTACTATACTAGTCAAAGACAGATAGGACAGCTCTATATGATTGACCATTAGTTCCCGTGTCTGCGCTAACCGCTAGTGTCGCCATAGTGATGCACCTAGCTCCATATTCAAATATCGATATCGATAGCATAGTGACGCGCCACGGCACAAAAAAATCGACATGAAAGTTACATAGGAAGTTATTATTATTATTTTAACCTATTACATTTAATACTACAGGAAGATGAAGCACCCGCTAATAAGGATTAAATGAAACAAATGAGACTGAAATAGCTTTTATTTATTTTTATTTCTTAGTCTAAGTGCTTTGTATTTTTACTGCCATTTTTAGGCCATTTTTTGGGGTGAAACCATTATTATTTTAATTATTTATTTTTGCTATTCAAATTGAGTTTACTCACCAGATAAGCTCAAGGGAATCCCGTGCAACACTTCATTTGCCGTGAACAGGATATCCATGCAGAAGACGGTTACCCATCCTATCAAATTGGGGGTATATGAAAGTGATTTTGGCGAACACGTTTGTTCACTAAGACAGACCACTGAGCTCAGTATTTGTAGGAATCAGAAAAGACAACCATGATTGTCGTAATTTATCGTCCCTTGGGATACTTAACAGGCGATGAGTTTTATTAGTTGCAAGCTTCAACATGACATTTTCGCGTCGCCATAGTGTTGATCAATAACCATAGTCACTGCCTATGCTCAACTGATTAAGTTAATTGGTATATAATTTGAAATTAGAGCGATGGTGGCAGAGCGGTAACATGTGCACTTCGCAATCTTACAGCACCAGGTTCGATCCTCGGCCTTGCACCGATGATTTATCTAGTAAGTTATGTGCAGTTTTCGATGCCATCCGTGCCTCAGAGAGCCGTCGGTCCCGGTTGTCATAAGACCATCTATGGCAATCGTTACGGGTAGTCACACGCCTGATAGAATCTGACACCGGGTCTAACCATCCTTGTTACTGGTTCCTTATGGGTTGCGAGATCAGATGGCAGTCGCTCAGGGCCAGATCTTGTATAAGGGCAATTTGAGCTTCAGCCCAGCGCGCCGTGGAGATAAAGGGCCCCCAGCCCCCACTGAAATTTAACGGGTCTTATCTAGATTTACTTATAAATGTGCGAAACCGGAAACTATCAGGATTAACGAAAAACAAGAACAGCTGAGAATTAGGCAAACTCACGGTCCGATCCTGTAGTCGCTCGTGTAATTCTGGTAGCTTGTCGCTACAGATTAGACTGGGAGCTTGGGAGCCGACCCCAATAACAAATGCGAAATGGGATAAAGGCAAAGAGGAAGATGATAATGATATATTAATTTGATTATTATACACAAAAAGCCAGAAAAACTACGAATTATACCGAGTAATTAGGTTGTGTTATGTACATCATTTCCATGACAACAACACAATTGACTTTTGACATTATAGAAGTCACGTGATGCAAAGAAAATGTCGGAATGCGTGCGACACGAGCGTTACGTGGAGACATCGGTACTAAAGCTGACCCGGGCCTGGGTTCAGTTCAGCCGTCTCACGTCTGGTTTGTTTTTTTATTTGTTTTCACAAACTAACAAAGTAAACTTGTTCAAATTAGGTGAGAATTAAGAGATTAGTCAGTAATTATGGTTCGAGTGATAACTCAGGAGACGTACGATGAAGTCGTCAAAGAAAATATCGATGATTTCGATATGACTCCAGAAGAAGCTATTGAAGAAGCCGTAGCTCAGTTTCAAGCACAGGTACCTATAATATATTTATAATTAAAAACCAATAATATAGTCTCTTTTCGTCATAATAGATATAAAACATCCAATATATTTCCATACACTACCACAAGTTTGTTATCTAAATCTTTGCATCTTGAGGTTTTTAAATCACGTTTGGTCGATCATGTTTTGTCTTATATAATGTCGTGGGTATGCAGTATGCTCCAAGCATAAGTACTATTGTCAACTGTTTGTGGGGTGGGGTATCTATCTGCAATCAACCATTCTTGCCACTGAAATGAGCATAAAATTGACTGTAGAGACTGTAAAGTGCACTTCAAACTGAATGGTTGCTGTGAAGTCGGCGCGAAACGCATAATTAGATGTGCGCGGGAAGAAGTAAGTGATGTGTGCAACATGCGGGGGGCTTGCAGGGCACAGCTGCTATCGAGTTTGTCTCACTCTCTTCCTACCTGCCTACACAGAAAAATTGTAATGGTACAGACAAAGTGATGTTACCAGGGCACCAGCGTTGTTTAGTACAAGAGGTATATGGTTTCACCTGCAACTTATCAGTAATTTATAAGGACCTCGATTTTCTGGGATAAAGTCTCTTATGCTAATCTTATAAATGCAAAATATTAATATCCATAATATCTATGTATTATTATCAGCTATCATGCAGCTGGTTTTTATAATCTTTGATATACAGCAGGACCTCTTTAATCTGAACCACATCTAATCCGAAGACCTCTGTAATCTGAACGCTCCACCCTATGCCTAAATACATGCCTTGAATGGGCTAACCAAGTGCACACTCCTGTGCCAGAAAAAATGCTTTTACGCAATTTGTATTTTATATGTTGTATTTAAGTCACTGATTATGATTTGATTTGTGTAATAATAATTTAAAAAACAATGAATAACTAGTATAGCAACTACAAGAAATATTCTTTACCAGGGTGTAGATCTGTCAAACATCATAAAGGACCTGGCGCTAAGCCCTGGTGATGATCACATTGTCAGCACAACAATGACAAGGTTGAAGGAACTGTGTGCCGGGGACGATTATAATACTCAGACCGTACTCACAGAATTGGATGTCTTAAAGGTAAATTAGATTATGAGAAGTAATTTTTTTATGTATACAAATGATGTCACAAGCTAGTTGTTAGCCTGATGTTGACTGTAGAGCTGTAATTAATTTAGCTTAAGTAGAATTGGTTAAAATCATATTATATGTAAATAGAAGAGGAAAAAAAAGATACTAGCTGAATGTGGTCTGGCTTAAATGGTTGAAATTGATTAATTATTTTATTTTAATGGGTTTGAAACATAATTTTTTCATGTTTAAATATAAAATAGTAAAAAGAAAGAAAAAAGAAGATAATAGTTCTCTCTGGAAAAAACTCAAAATACTTTTCAGCAAACAAAGACTAAAGCTTTAGCCAAACCTCTGTGTTTCTTACGTACTTATCGATAGATGGTATGGCTTTTTCAGACGAAAAATATTGGTAGTAAAACTTTCGATAGTTTGGCAACACTAGCTAAACTAGAGTTCGATTTTAGAGTTGGAGCTATAGTTCTATGTTAAATCTATCTTTTTCCCCAGTCAGAATGCAACAAAGATATTGCTCGTCGAGTAAGAGCCGGTAACGAAGGCGCATACAAGTTATTACTAAACCTCCTTGTGTCTAAAGAGGAAAAGTTTCCGCAAGAACTGAACCAGAAAGATGCGGGGCTTATTGAGAATGTGCTGAATACTTTGGTTGCTTTAATGGACACGCAACCAGATTTGTTGGATGCAAGGGGTGTTGATATTATAAAATGGTATGTATGTAGTCGGGCCGTGTGGTCCCGGCTTTGTAAGAATAGGACCACCCCATCTGTTCCTGTGGGTGCTGAAGAGTCGGCTATGGGAAGATCCAGAGAATGGGCAGCAGCATTCTCCTCAGTACATTAAAATCTTCTGCTATCACCGAGACGCCTGCCTGCTATAAAAATCAAACCTCTATCTAAAGTGTCACCGCGCCAATGCTTACTTATACAGATATATACCTCTCCAGCTATTATAAAATAGTCCACAGGCGGTTGTTTAATTTTAATAATGAACCATAGCGGCCTGTAATAATGCGCGTTGTAAAACAATAATATGTGAGTTACATCACTTTCAAAGGGCGCGGTCACATGCAACTGAGAGCAAAAACAAGGCATATGCCTTGTTTAAGTGCCGTTTTCGAGGCGGCGGTCGTGGATCTACCCTATATTTCATCGTAGGTGTAACTTCTTTTAAAAAAGGATATTTAATTTTCAGTATACTAGACAACGTAGAAAACGAAGTAATACTGATAGCCACACTAAAATGGACCGCTAACTGCTGCGTCAAACACGAAATGAACCGTCAGAAGTTGTTTGCGAAGAATATTGGCGAAAATCTGAAACTACTACTTAATGTCAACGGCAATGAAAAGGTAAGTCTACCGTCCATCATATCAGCTGGATGACGTAGGACTCCCCCGTAAAACGCCACTTTGGGCTCCTATCATTGGGGGTTGCCATATTCACCACGCTTGATATGCAGCTTGGTGATTGTAGAAGATTTTAATGTACCGAGGAAAATGCTGCTGCCCATTCTCTGGATATTCCTTTAGCCGACTCTTACGGACCCACGGGGAGAGATGCGGTCGTATTCTTACACCACTGGGACCACAATAGTGGCAATATTTTTTTTTACGTTTAAATGGGCATACATTTGTCAACAACACACCTGATGTTAAGTGACGAAGTTGTCTAAAGTGGAGCACGTTTGCCCATGGGATGCCCATTCACTCTTGACTTGAACAGACCCAGGTTATACCCAGGAGGAAACTGTTGCTGGAAGAGCATTCCATTCCTTGGCCGTTCGGACTATGAATGACTCAGTAAAACGTTTTGCGAACTTGTGGTACACTAACGATGTAAGGATGTGAAGAATCACCAAGTCTTGTAGTTCTATGATAGAAAGGGGATGACGGAATGAGCTGATGAAGGGCATGTGCATACTCTCTAAAAGATAGAAGACCGTCAGAACAGTTTATTTTTATTGGAACCTTCCAGATAGGAGATTCACACGCCATTTTTGTGTTATTTCAGTTACTAAGCGAAACGTTAAATGTGATACGTAAATTAACGTTGGACGATGATATTAGGCATGAATTTGGAAAAGCGCACGAACATGCTAGAGAATTAGGCGCTATGATGATAGATCCACTCAAGAATCTCATTAAAGGTATGTTGAAATTGTAATAATACCACTTTAAAATCTTTTTTAAAACGAAAATGTGGTTAAATCCACTTCAATACTTCAATCGTCATTAAATGAAACCTGTGTCAAAATGACAAGGATGAAGAAGTCTTTGATTGGAATGGCACGGGTCTTAGAGTATAGACTAAAAGCATAGAGAGATCATTAAAACGATATTATATTTGTACTGCTCACACGTATCGCTACGTCAGTGGCGAAGGAAAGAACCAAACACATAGTAATTAGCCACGCAGGGCTACGCTTGCGAAAAGTCACGGTACCATTTTTTTTCGACTCGAGTCAACTGTTTTTTCTATACAAATCAGTCAGACTCATTCACATCAAAGTGTCCACATCATATAAAAGTGTCCAAAAATGTGGTACGCTTGACACATAATCAAGTTCTCTCTATGCAAGGCACGGGTAACATGCGCTGTAGAAATCGACATTAGCTCTACTCTCGGGAAAACGCTTGACCGATTAAAAAAAGATTAAAATGTGCCGAGTGTTCTGGTCATCTTAGAATGAGTACCATTCTAATATCATCATTCCATTTAGGAAGTACTGGGTGGCGCAAAAGTACTGGCACTAAAGAAAATACTTTTATTTTTTTTATATGACATTTTCTGTCATTCTGTTGTTGAAAATTGTGTAGTGAACAAATGTAAAATACACTGAAAATAAACATGGACCGTTTTACTCCCCAAGAACGTGGAATAATTGTGTCAATGTTCTTACGGAATAATTCATCAGTGATAAGAACACAACGTGAATTTCGTCGACGATTTCCCCACCGTCCGGCACCGATTGGTCGCACAATTCGACGCTTTGCCACACGCCTTGAAGCAACTGGCTCAACATTGGATAGACCTAAGTCTGGGAGACCAAGAACAGGCCGTTCAGCTGAAAATATCGATGCTGTGCGCGAAGATGTGGAAGAGTGTCCAGAAACATCAACGAGGCGACGTGCCACGCAATTGGGCATTTCCAGACGGACCCTGCAGCGTATTTTGGTGAAAGACTTAAAGATGTTCCCGTATAAAACTCAAATGACTCATCAACTGCTGCCTGCTGACCACCGAGCTCGTCTAGATTACTGCCAGCGCGTCATAAACCTCAACCTTGAAGAGGATGATTTTCCTTCAAAATTGGTTATGAGTGACGAAGCGCATTTCCATCTCTCAGGGCATGTCAATAAGCAGAATACTCGGTTCTGGGGCACTGATAATTCGCGCATTATTCAAGAAACACCTCTACACCCACTAAAAGTTACTGTATGGTGTGGCATCTGTGTTGACAGAGTGATCGGACCCTATTTTTTCGAAGACGCTGGAGGCAATGCGATAACTGTCACTGGAGAACGCTACAGAACCATGTTACGTGAGTTTTTGATACCCAGTTTGGACGAATTGGGGCTGGAGCACATCTGGTTTCAACAAGACGGCGCTACGGCACACACAGCGCGCGACACTATGGACTTAGTGAGGGACGCTTTTCCAAGCCGAGTTATCTCTCGTTTTGGCGATTTGCCTTGGCCTGCAAGATCACCCGATCTGACCAGTCCAGACTTCTTTCTTTGGGGTTTTTTGAAATCTCGGGTGTATGTGAACAAGCCACAGACTCTCGCAGCTCTAAAAGAAAACATTCGTCAAGAAATAACGAACATATCGCAGGAAGTGTTACGGCAAGTTATGCAAAATGTCATAAATAGGGCTCAAATGTGTATCAACTCTGGAGGTCACCATTTAAAAGACATCATCTTTAAATCCTAATGGTACGAAATTTAATGGCACAAATATACATTTAAAAAAACCTAAATCTAGTTTTCTAATTTAGAAAAAATGTTATAGCTGAACCAAATAGGGTCTTTACTTTTGCGCCACCCAGTATTTAACGGAAATTATTTGCCTAATAAAATATTTGGTAATTATTCGGCGCTTAACCGAATATTTGGCCGAATACCAGACATGAAAAAACATGCCGAATATGCCGAAAACGAATAATTACCGAATATTCGGCGCACCCCTAATATAAACTTCTTGAATGTTTCCAGAACTGTCGCTAATGCCATGTAGAGAACTTAAATTTTAGAGTATAGACTAAACCATAGAGAGAACTTGATTATGTGTCAAGTGTACTACTTTTTTGGAAACTTTTTATATGATGTGGACACTTTGGTGTGAATGAGTCTGAAAGATAAAAACAGGAAAAAAATGGTACGGTGGTTATCGCAAGCGTAGCTAATTACTATATATTTGTTTCTTTCCTTCGCCACTGACGTAGCGATACGTGTGAGCAGTACAAATATAATATCGTTTTGATGATCTCTGTATGCTTTAATCTTAAATATTGCTAAAATGACATTAGGAAATTGCTCATTGATTCTCATGTTATTGGCTTCTGCGGCAGTTGATTTGACTTGTAAAAGTGCTAAAAATAGCCAATTTGTATTAAATGACTGACTGACATATTATGTTTTTTTTTCAGAGAACACAGAACCTCCTTTAGTATCGGAACTCCTTCTAACGGTGTCATGTTTGTTGGTACGGAACGAGTTGTGTGCGGCGGCCGGAGATTGTTCCTTACTCGATGTGCTAGCGAAGAACTACGACCGGGCCTCTGTGGTGCAACAGGCGGCTAAGCTGTAAGCATACCTGTTTTATTGAATTTTAATTAATTTGATAACATTAATTTTTTAGAAGGTAACGAAATTCGAAAACCATTTCGAGATTATTCTTTAATGAGTTCATTTAAAAAATATAACTTTTTTTTCAGTATCTCTCATGTTTTTGTTAAAAAACAATGTGAAGCTAAATGATAATCGACGTGTGAAGCTAACTTTGTGTCAATGGCTGCCAAAAAACGAATCCGAAACAAAGGCGTTGATTTTTTTTCGTCTAGCTTCCTGCTAAAATCTTCATATAGCCTCACAATAGCCAAAATTAAAAAAAAAAATTTGATGAAAAACAAAACAAAAAATACGTTTCGGTTACTTTTCAACTAACTTTTAATAAAACTAATAAAAATAGGGGGTAAAAATAATTGAATTGTCTTCAATTCACAATATGATAGTTATGCCCGTCTGCACAAAATTTTTACAGCTACAAGTCCGCACTTATCCAATAAACCCAATGTGTTGCACTAGGTACGTCATAGATAGATATGGGCAGTGTTTTTATTCATCAAATGTTTATCATCTATACATGTTACGATTGGAAAAAGCTAGCATGCTCAAACAAAGATAATCTGTTAATTTCTCGATAAAAACCTTTATTGAAATATCGATGAACGCTTTACTGAAACATCGATGAACTCGTTATTGAAACATCGATAACTTTTGATTGAAACACTTGCACAATACTATATTACGTAATTATGAACTACGTATCATAATTACTCTGTCATAACGATACTACTTGATACAATTAAGTGTTCTGTGATGATACATATATAACACAAAACAATGCTCGGTTGTGGAAGTGCTCAAGTTGATTTAATTTATGAACGTTTGTTCTGTAAATATGGTTCAAAATATCCAATAACACATCACGTACGTTAGAGTGAAAACAACTACTTATTACAAACTACGCAATATTTAATAACCGCAAACGTGACTAATTACAATAAAACTATGCTATAATTATGCCGTGAATGGTTGAACTCAAAGTTGAACCTTTTGGCGATGGTCAACACCCCGATTTCCAACCCATCGAAAAAGTTTCGATTCGAAATTTACGCTCTCCGTCTCCGTCATCTCCATTCAGGATGAAGGAGACGGAGAGTATAAATTTCGAATCGAAACGTTTTCGATGGGTTGGGAATGGGGGCGCAGAACTCGAAACCCCTTAAAATCCGCACATCTTCTCAGCGGACTGGTAATGCGACCTCAAAAACAGACACCTCTCATTATCAATATGTAAAGTTTTATTCTTTACAATAATCTCATTCTCCAGTTGAGACCTTTCGTGTATCAACTCTGCCCTCAATTTTTCGGTCTGCAAAGACCTCTGCTGTAGAAGGCTCATGCTGTCATTCAAATCACGTACTTCCTCTATCAAACCTATCAGCGATCCCTCTCGACAGTTCTCTACGTTTGGGCGCCAATTCTTCGTGTTCAACCTCGTCTGGGCCACTTGAATCCTTTGCGATACTTTCAGCATTTCCTCGTGAAGAGTTTCTATAATATTCTCTGTTTCGACAATCTTCTGCAAGGTCAACCGTAGCTGATTTTCCAATTCGGTCTTCACTTGTTCCGTTCTTGCTATTCTTTCTACTAATGCGTTGTTGACTTTAATGTCTTGAGAGCGTAAATCTCTCGCTGTGTTAATGAGAACAGCGTCGACTTTAGCTCTTAGATGTTTAGAACTCGCCATGGCGTTTTTGAATTGTACCAAACCATTGACAGTATAGTTCTCCCAAGATTGCACGTTCGATTGTCCTTCAGACAGCTTAGTAGCTCCGGCGGAGTCTTTTACGTTTTCCGATTGAGTTTGCAATTCGTAATTCATCGTTTCGTATTTAAAAGCCAGATATTTGTCACCCCAGTCGGTTTCTAACGCCGTTTTAGCTGCAACGTTCATTTTCATTTGGTTCTCTATATCTCTTAGCATTTCTCTGTGCAATCTTTTAACGTTTCCCACTAACGCTGATTCCGTGAAAAGCGCCTCCTGTGGCATATCGTAAATGAGATCTGATTGCATTCTGAGTCTTCTCAAATCCAAACACTCCTCGGTGATATACTCTGGTATTTTCAGCGTGTCCATTGCGTTTTTCACCTGCTGTCTTTGATTCTCCAGAACGATGATTTCTGCGTCTATATCTCTTATTGCTCGTTCCAATTCCGATTTCCAATAGTTGATGTGTCTTGCTCTGTGTTTCAACTGATCGGTGGAGTCGGCGAAATCGCGGCATGACGTTTGATTTACTTTCACGATAGCGTTTTTGGTGACGGAAGTGTTATCGTCGGTTATGTGGATGATATCGCCTTTGAGGACTTGTTGGTTGTGCTCGTGCCATTTCTGTATGGTTGAGAGGCCGTAGTTTCTGTCGCCGAACGATAGGTAGTCGCCGTTTTCTGCTGTCGTCATTATTTTAACTTAACAAAAATTAATTATTTATATATTTTTTATGTGACGTGGTTACTAGTCCGTGGTCGCAAGGAGAATGACTAGGCTTTGGCAAAGCGGTGTACATGAAAGTAGTATGTGTATTGATTTAATACTGTTGTCATGGAAAAATATGATCACCTCCGTATTCCTCATTATTGATTTGATTTGTTTTACTTCTTTTAGGTTAGTAGGTTACATTGAATAATTTAGGTTTATTATGACAGTGAAAGGCCGTTTCCTGGTTTTCTTTGTTTATTGGCAGATTTGAGTTGTGTACCGTCTAACCTTCGTCCAACCGATTAAAATCCTTCCATATCGATTTACAGTCTCATGTCGGCCTACTTAGGTTTATTCACATCTTAAAACTAAAATATCCATATAAATTCCCAAAATGTTTATCTAAAGTGAGGCTAAATTAAATGTTTTACTGGGAGCCTGAAAGAAAATATATGAAACGCCTTAGTGCTGAAGTTTGGACAAATTAGGCTTGACACGTCGATTATCATAAATCCTTACAATTTGTTACTTTGTTTTTTATTGATTACTTGAAAAATGCTGATATATATTATATGTGCTTGTGCTTTGCGGTTTTCGAAATGTTGTCCATTCATCATAATATTATGTTACGCACTTATTAAAAAAACTAAATTGTGTAATCTTATCTTTGACTGGTCTGTTAGCTCAGTTGGTAGTAGCTCTGCCTACTGAACTGTAGGTTGTGGTTCGATTCCCACTCGGGACAAACATTTGTGGGATGAACATAGGTGTTTGTTCTGTGTCTGCTATGTATGTATTTACAAACAAAAAAGTATCTAAGTATTGTATCAGTTATCTGGTTCCCATAGTACAAGCTATGCTTCGTTTGGGGCTAGATGGCGCTGTATGGGATGTCCACACACATTTTTTTTATAATATCTAAGACGGTATTTTTTTTTTCAGGATAACAGCTCTAGCGGGTAATGATGATGTGAAAAGGGACCTAGTAAAGAAAGGAATTGCACCAATCGCCGTATCTGTGTTGAATAGGCACGCTGTAAGTATCCGTAGTAAAAACAATAGTTTAAATAGGAAATAACGTGAAGAACAGGGGTAACCAACTAAAACCTAACTCAAAACTTAAAGTACTTTGAATTTACTCAAATAGAACCGTTCTAACGACTCCTGAAAAATGCTTTATCAACGTAGTGCTCTAAATTTTCAGCCATAACACCACATATTTGTTTGCAAATGAAATACCCAGACTTGTGTTTTACAGGTATAATCAGTTACATTACTTATTTGATATCCATTTTTCACGAAATCCACAAAAACCGCCAAAACTACCACAATCTCAGAACCATTTTGACATCAAAATGATCTGCAATTTTCAACTTTAAACAAAGGCCTTTAGAGCCCCCCTAAAATATACAAAAGTTGTGCTTAATTCGCAACAAGTTGGCAGCAGGCGTAAATTTCGAAAGCATTGCTGTCAAACGTCACTTTGGCAGAGCAAAAAGCGATCGATCGCTAGATCACCGTCTGTCGGACAACCGATGAATTAAAAAGTGTATTATTATGTTTCCATCTATTGCTGTTTTGTTGCTAGTGGCGCTAGTATCAAAGGCCAAAGTCAAAGTGCATTCAGCCACAGGCGGGCGACTTACGATTTCCAGTGACATCTTGCGACCGATTGCTAAGTGTTTGCTGTCGCTTTGCTACTGCTGTTGTAATTTTTACACAATCCGGGTGTCGGCCTTAAAATATGGTTTGCTGTGATCTTGTTAGCCTAGATTTTTTTTTTTCAGAGCAATGTAGCCGCAGCTTCGTTATTACTGAAGTCAATAGCCGCGTTAAACCTACGCGAGCCCTCTCACAGTCAAGAGTTCTTTGATAACGGTGCTCCTGAAGCTATCGTGAATGCTATGAAGATACACCCGGACAATGCTGGCTTACAGGTAATCTTATTATTGACCGAGCGATCGAAGTGACGCCGTGTGCTCCCGGTTTGCGAATAGGACCACTCCATCTCTTCCCGTGGGTGCCGTAAGAGCCGGCTAAGGGAATATCTAGGGAATGGGCAGCGGCATTATCTGAGGTACATTAAAATCTCCGATCACCATGACGCCTACAAGCGTGGTGATTATGGTGGCTTTGGACGCTTATGGTAGCACCCCATATGATAAGCGTCCAAAGCGGCATTTTACGTGGAGACCTATGTTCAGCAGTGGACGTCTTCCGGGTGTTGATGTGATCGCATTGAGCGAAAGTCTGCTTCAACTCGGGATTTTTGCTTTCGTCTGTCCGGATGTACGTACTCGCGTACAGGTCGCGTTTTTCATCAAATCTTGATGGAAATTGGTACACAGGTTCTACGAGTTCAGGGATTTTTATCGTCGGCGATATTTGATTGGAATTGTAGTTTCCCCAAAAAGGGGGAAGTTTGCTGTGGCGCCATCTATCGGCTAATTTTGATAATATTTAGCAAAACGAATCTTGACGAAGCTTGGTATACATGCTTTACGAGTTCATAGATTTAAAAAGGAGGAAATTGCGCTGCGGTGCCATTTAACGGCTGATTTTGACAATACTTGGCAGAAACATTGAGTACTCAAATGTGTTTCAAATATGAGCAGAATTTTAGGCTATTAATGCAAAGTTATACGTTTAAAGTAAAAACTGATAAGATTATGCTAAATCATAAGAAACTGTAAAAACAACTCGCTTATTAGGATTCATAATAATTATTGTATATTCTATAGATTGCAGTATTAAAATCTGTATCAAATCGCAAATTTTTCTACTTCAAAATCTACAATAGCGTACAATTCTAACCTATAGAACCTAATACTTAAGCTATGCTCATAAAAATTGTAAATGTGGGCAAATAAAGATTGATAAAAAAATATATGAGCGGCAAGATAAGTCGTGAAGTCTGAGTGTTGCAAAAAAGTAACATTCGTAGAACTACATTTTACTATGACTGGTCTGATAGCTCAGTTGGTAGTGGCCCTGCCTCCTGAACTGTAGGCTGTGGGTTCGATTCCTACCCAGGGCAAACATTTGTGTGATGAACATAGGTGTTTGTTCTGTGTCTGGGTGTTATATTGTATTCTATGTATGTATTTACAAACAAAAAAGTATCTAAGTATTGTATCAGTTATCTGGTTCCCATAGTACAAGCTATGCTTAGTTTGGAGCTAGATGGCGCTGTGTGCAATGTCCACAAATATTTATTACTATAGATTAGTAGTTACTTTATTGTACTTGTTTTCAGAAAAACGCATGTTGGGCAGTCCGTAACATGGTGGCGAGATGTCGCGAGCAAAACTCGAAATACCACGAATTGGGAATCGAATCTCTTCTGAACGCGGCCTTCGATAAATATAAGGAAGACTTCGGTTTCGACATTAAATCTGCGCTCAGAGATCTCGAATGCGACGTCAAATTAGACGAGCAATGGACCGGGAAAGGAGTGCAAATGGAACATTAAAAGTACACTAATATAATACTACTGAAGATTTTGTCCCATATTTTTTTGTCCGGCGGCTTAGGACTAAAAATGGGGTTTAAATCCGCGGGGAGTCGATGGATGCAAGGGGCAAGTAGCCGCTCAAAGTGGCGCTCCGTGAGGATTATGTTCAGTAGTCCATGTTTCTAGGGTGTTGATGATGATGATGATGATGATTTGTTTATACGACCCTTTGTTTTTAGTTTCTATGACAACTGCCATTTGTTTTTACGCGAAAATCGCCTTTATGTTATAACACAAACGCTAATTTACGCCTACAACTTATAGAGGACTCACTAACTAGTAAAAAGTATTTAATAATGTAATACTCATGTCATTTATTCAGATAAAAATACATGTGGAAAGAAAATTACTCGTATGCCTATTGGGAAAGCCCATTACCGCCATATTACTACTTCATAAAAAAGTTTCATATTTCATAAACTGATCTAAATAATTATAGTCGTACTTATAAACGTACCTATTACCTAAAAAAAAGTTTCTAAATGTTAAATGGCATTACTTAAATTTGCGCACTTAGATTTTTCTTACAAAGAGGCATAGCGGTCAATTTTAAAGGCTTTAGTTGACAGATCTAAAACTCCTAAAACTGTTGTTGTCCTTGTCAGATAGTCGGCAATTTAAGAGACGGATATATTTTTAGTAAGGTAAAGGCTGTCCACTAAAGCCTTCAAAATTGGGCCTATTGTGGGCATATTGGGGTCGTTTTCAATAGGGAAAAGTTTATTTATTATTTCATTAATGTTTAGGAAAAACAAACAGTACAATATTTAGCATAAACTAATCTAACTAATATTTGAACCAATGAAGTTGTAGGGATCCATCTATTCCTTCCAACTTCTTCCCTTTGCGTCCTGGCTCTCTCATCTGCTTAGAAATTGGCGCAGGGGCAGACAGCATATGGGATGAAGCATTTTCCAATGTCACATCAGCTCTTTGTGGAATAATTTGTTTAGTTCGACTGCAGGTCAATGCCGAAGTTGATTGAGTTATATTGTCCTGTCATTGCCAATACCTTGACTATCGTATTCTTTTTCTAATCGATTGGTTTTGTCACAATCTACATGTCGCGATACCGAGGTCTTGTGATATGTTGGCTTCGTCATTGGTATTATCTTGAGCACTGAGTTCTTCTAATTAAATTAGTCTCATTTTCCAGATCAGCTTGTCTATCAGTAACCTCACTAGTTGCTAGAGTCGAGACTTGTCAAAAGGGATAATTCCTGTCGCCTTAAACGCAGCACAAATATTTCCCTGTGTGCTTTCATGTGAGATTCTTTCATGCACCCAGTCACTTCATAGTGTCTTGCCTAGATTTCGCATCATCCAATTTATCAACTGCCTTGTTATACAGATAGTTTTGGATGGTCCAAAAACTCCAATATCCAAAGGTGGCAGTGTTTCGGTTGAATGCGGCGGTAGGTACTGAAATGGTCTGGCGATTTCTTATGATTTTATGGCTTCTAACTAATTAATTAATTTACCCTTTGGAAAACAATCTTAATTTCTTAAATCCGAAATCGTATCCGAACCGTAACATATATATATCCTGGTTACGCATAACCAGGTTTACAATAAATGTCTTCTAAATAGCATTACTCAATCCCAATTACATCATTTCCCTTTCCTTTTCCTCCTTCTTTCTATTCACTTTTGTAGTTCCAGAGGATATTTTTTGATTTAATTTTCTTTTTCGTGCTACCTTCAATAGCGCCTGTCATCATCATCATTAACAGCCTGAAGACGTCCACTGCTGAACATAGGCCTCCCCCAGAGCACGCCACCTTGAGCGGCTGCTCGCCTCCTGCATCCATCGGCTCCCCGCGGCTTTCACCAGGTCGTCGGTCCACCGAGTGGGGGGCCGGCCTACGCTGCGTCTTCCGGTTCGTGGTCGCCACTCGAGAACCTTTCTTCCCCATCGGTTGTCAGTTCTACGAGCGATGTGGCCTGCCCATTGCCACTTCAACTTACTAACTCCGCTAAATAGCGCCTGTAGTAATATTCAAATCAGATATTGTCACCGATTTTCCTAGCTCGCAACTTACTTTTATATTTCTTTCTAGCTGCGCCTGCGGTTTCACCCGCGGAGAAAAAGTATCATTTCCCCCTTCCTTTTCCTCCTTTCTATTAATTTCTGTCGTTCCAGAGGATTATTTTTCGATTTAATTTTCTTTTTCGTGCTACCTTCAATAGCGCCTGTAGAAGCAAATTCAAATCAGATATTGTCACCAATTTTCCTGGCTCACGACTTACTTTTTTATTTCTTACTAGTTGCGCCTGCGGTTTTACCCGCGGATATCCTTTGTGTTATGCCAGCGTAAAAACTATCTCCAAGACAAACGGTATTGTCTTTTCAGTTGAAACGCTGGCAATTCAATTTTTCGTTATTAATAAGTATGACAATAATGTAGCATTTTGGTAGAGAAGCGGCAATCTAATAAATGAAAAGAAATAAAAAAAGAGAACTATTAGCTATTTTAGTAGTTTTATAAGCGTTAAAATTTATTGGATCTGATTATTTTCAACGAACTCATCTGTCAGGGAATGAGAGAGCTAATCAACAATTTAAAAGTTTCTGCTGTCGCAGTTTAGAGACGAGAGATATTTTTATTCCAGTACGTTCCTGTAGACAATGTTCCGGGACTTGTTGTCTTCTGTGTAAACAAAAAGATTTCTAGCTATCGATACTCGCGAACAGCCTACGTAGATCTGCCCGTGGGAAAAGCAGGGGGACCCCAAATGTTGCCTGCTACCTTTACAGTTTGTCCCTGGCTTTTATTAATAGTGATAGAGAAGGTACCTTCAGGGGGAATTGCAAGTGTTTGAATTGGAAGGGCAAATTAGTCGGTATGATGGGGATTCTGGGTATCGATACCGTCTTTCCTTTGGCTCCTCCGGTGAGAATGGTGTCTTGCACGATGTACCTCTCAGGTCTGTGAAGCGTAACCTTGGTACCATTGCACAATCTAGGTGCATCTAGGTTACGCATCAGTATGACAGGCACACCAACCTTCAGCTCCAACTTGTGAGACGGCACCCCCGACAGCTCCAGCGAATTCAAAATCTATGTATGTAGGATATGTAGTCGCGTCATCACTTGCCAGCACTGTGTCTATTGATGTGTAAGTGATCACTTCACCAGGCACTTGGTCTATTATTTTTTAATAATTTTTCCACCGACTCATTCTTAGGTGCCATAATTGCTCTTTCGCACAGCCACTCTTCGTTGCTTAGGTTTTGTTGTAAGCTGGGAAAACCTCATCAATTAGGTTGTCTTCCGAGCTTACTGAACCGACTATCAAATGTTATTAGACCATTCGTGTCCATCAGAACGCGGCCTTCGCCGACCTCGAGGAGGGTTTGTGCAAAGAGTCCAGACTCCCGATCATTGAACAGCTGGACCCTCATGTTGGTTTTAAGCTGCAACCGTTCCACCTTATTTCACAACTGTGAGGCCTTGAGCCACGCATTTATTTCGTCTGTCGCAGTACCTCGCTCGATGACCGGCAGCGTTTGCCGGAAGTCTCCTGCGAGCAAAACGACCATCCACCCATCAACATTCGATTGCCACGGATGTCTTGCAAGCGGTTGAGTGCCTTGACGCTTGTGTGACATCGTGCATTTATCCCACACGATCAACATGCACTGGTGCAATATAGCACCACGACCACTGCTCTTGCTGATATTGCAAGTGGACGTTTCCTCACTTGTAAGGTTCAGTGGGAGCTTGAACACTGAGTGAGCTGTTCTTCTACCACTGAGCATGGTCGCGGCTATCGCGGAAGACGCAACAGCCAAGGCAATATTCCTGTACTTGCGCATTTGCGCCAGCAGCAAATTCAGGAGAAATGTCTTGCCTGTGCCCCCTGGTGCGTCCAAGAAAAAAAAAACCCTTGCCCACTCACCACGTGGTTTTTGATTTTGTTAAAAATTTGCCTTTGCTCTGGTAGTAGCAGAGGCTCTGGGTGAATTGAGCTCCCAAAGCTGCGGTGTCGTAATTGAGCTCCCTGATCAAATCAGTAGACATGCTCTGCCGTTCTTTGTGGGGCGGGCATACCAAAATCCGACAATCGTTTTCAGACCATCGAATAAACTTTATCTTCAATTAACTTGAGCGCCTAGTTAAAATATATGTTATCGTTGGCCTGTGTTGTCTCTTGGTACCGATGAGCAGTATCTTCTAAAAACGCATTTTTATATTTGTCCCATATGTGCAAGGGGTTGGAGAGTCCGCAGGTACTCAGCATAATGGCAAAGAGCTCCCTCAATTTAGCCGCAGACCGGCACAACACGGCATCCTCCATAGTGGCGTCCCAGTGGCCGTCATCTTCTAGCAACCCCATCGCCTCATACGCTTCCCGGAAAGTGGCTTTCTCCTGCCCGTCGACGGTTTTGAGAGCTAGAAAACTGGTAGGGCCCTAGACTCTGGTTAGCAGCAACTGAATACAATAACACAAAAAAAACATCTTGTCATTTACTAATTCTCTTCCATTGTCACTCCTGAACTTCTTTATCTTTTTGCCAGTTTGATTTTAACTAAGGTTTTAGCCTTTGAATGTATCATAAACTTGATCTTTACTGTTCAAAATATATACAAACAGGTATCTAGTATCTACTGAAGTCGTCGATGAATGTCAAAAAATATTTACCTCCTCCTGTGGAATTCTGTTCCATTGCAGGAGTGAGAGATGATCGGAGTTTATGAGCTCTAGTGGCTCTGTTGACTGTCTCTTGCTCACGTTGAAGGGTTCTCTTGCTTGTTTAAATGTGTGTTAAATGTACCGTGTATATTCCACCTAGTTCATCTGAGGCCTTCACGCCAGGTCAGCCATCGACGGAAACACCCTGCACACGACGTTTTCACTCTTTCTACTCGTTAAGGTACCGCGGGCTATTTACGATTGACGACTGTTGACTTTTATTTTATGCAATTCATCATACATTTCACTCAAAGATTCCATAAACTAAGGCTAAGTATGTTTTTATTTAATTTTTGTTATGATTTTTATTTTAGCTCACGTACTGGCATCTTCTTCTTATATCAACTTAGTGGCCGCAACCCTCAAGGTATCCAGCCTAGGCTCCAGATACTGCAAAATCACCGCCGTCGTTTCGGGTGGTCCGCCTTCCAGATAGGCGTTCCCGCATTCTCATGAAATGCGCTTGCGTTTCTTCACGGTTCCAGTTGCTGTGGCACTTCTTGTATTTTCGGTATATTAGGTAGGCACCGATCAAGGCTACTTTATTACTAACACATTAGTAGATTTCTAGCCTATTTAGGGCAGAATAGGTAATTTACAGATGGTCACACTGATACACCATACTCACTCATTTGTTTTTCCCTTTCAAATTTCCCACCTGCCTTTTCCCGGTGGATTCCAAAATCTTGGAGTGGCTTTTGGGAATCGTAGAAACACCGGTTTCGTCTACGTTATCGCTGTGGTGTTATTTTATGTTTTTCGTAGATTTCCTCCAAAAGCCCATAATTTTTGGCGTTTTTCTGTTGGAAATATGTATTTAGTCAATTGTTTTTTCTGTGCTTCTACTTAAATTGTGCTGTCAGCTTCTCGCTGACATAAAATGTCACGAGCGAAAACGAGACGAAGCATTTTAAGCATTGATTAAATGTAACGTTCATAAGTAAGGCTGGTACATATTTTTATATTGCGCAGAGCTTAATTAACATTGGTTCATTTAAGTAGTTTCTAAGTATATCCGTAGTAATACATAGTTGTGTTTAAAGCTCATTTTACTAACACAAAAATGTAGGTACCTACATGTAGGGTTAAGCCACGTCTACAATCTAATGAGTTATTTTATACTTTTATATGCAGCTTAATTAAAACACACTGCGGCTAGACTGATTTTGATTAGACACATAATGCAGTATTGAATTTGGTGCTTCTAAAATAAAAGAAATTGATAATTCGCAGTTGTTTTATTTAATTGTAACTGGAGTTACAATTAAGGTCCTTAATATAAATACCAATAATAGTATAATAGGTAGCTGCGATGAAATATAGAGTAGATCGCCGCCTCAAACATGGCACCGGCAAAACAAGGCATATCATGCCTTGTTTTTGCTCTCAGCTGCGTGTGACCGCGCCTAATGAGTGATGTAACTCGCATATGGTTTTACAACGCTATTACAGGGTGCTATGGTTCATTATTAAAATGAAACAACCGCTTGTGAACTTTTTTGTGTTAGCTGGAGAGGTATATATCTGTATAATTAGCCATTGGCGCGGAAACACTTGAGGTATTATATTATCTGTGCTTGAGGTTTGATTTTCATAGAGAGTGTGTATCTATAATATATTTGATTTAAGATATTAATAAAACTATAAGAAAAACATAAAAATTTGCGTGAAATATTCTAGGGTCGTAAAACTACGTATCTATCGTCTCATTCAATTCAAACAATTGTTTCACCAAAAGTTTCATTTACATAACGTTCGCGCCTGAAACTGCCGATCGCGTAGTAATCTTCTATCTCTTGCATATTTTTACCTTTAGTTTCCGGCACGTACTTCCAAATGAAACGCATACACACCGATGCATTTATCGCGTAAATCAGAAACGTGCACCACAACCCTAGATAATGAGATATGTGAGCAGACAGTTTGAGTGAAGACGCAAATAGTGTACAATTGATAACGATATACAACGCTCCACCCAAGCTCCTATGTTTTACAGGCATTAATTCTGAAGCCATATTAAACACTAAACCATTTAGGCCTAAACTAGCGCACGCTATATACACTAATAAAAAATACGTCAACAATGAGGAGTCTTTTGACAAAACGCCTAAAGTTTGCAAGGCAGAAACTAAACAGGAGATCAGTAAGCTTATTATAACACTACAGGTGCTGAATGCCACAATAGTTTTGTATTTAAACTTTGTGGTTGAGAACTGCTGAGAGATTGAGCCGCATAAAACGATAATGTACATAACAATGCTGGCATAAAAAACAGCCTGCTCATTATTGGAAGATTGTGTTACTATTTCTATGAAATAAATGTATATGACATCGCATCCACTCCAATACATCATCATAAACAAAAGGAACATGTGACAACACGGCATATAGAAATCCCGGCTTGATATTTTCCTCCAAAACATTTTGGGCGTCATATCTTCGCGTCCCATATGACTAAGGTTTTCTTTTTGTGCCGTGACCAGGATTTGCAGTTCTTTATTTGAGGAATCGCATGCACCTCTCAACATGAAAAACGCTCGTTTGCATTTGTCGAATTCCCCTTTACATGCGAACCAGGAAGGTGACTCGGGCCACATCAAAGCAATAGCTACAGCAGCTACTATAGGTGCTAACATTATCAAGCTCACAGTTTTGTAATGAAGATATCTTCCAAGTATTCCGCACGCGGCCATGCCTGACGCTTGACCTATCCCGTATGTTGGCATCAAAACGTGTCTATATTTCGGTACGAGCATTTCTGACATCGCAATGTAACACACTGGCAACAAACTGTTGGTCCCCAATCCGTGAATTGACTCGCTGATCAGTAATCCAGTAACAGTGGTCGCTCTGTACGCTAAAATCCATCCAAGCATCACGCAGAGGCAGGCAAGGATGTACCCCCATTTCCTTCCGATTTTCTGTGTTATTATTGGCATTAGAATTGCTGGGATGCCTGCGAAGCCGTATATTGACCCTGGAAATATTGGACTGGCATTAAATTTGAAACCTATCGGAGTGTTGGCTGGATGCGCTTCGGAGCAAAATATACAATACGCAAAAGGAGCACAACACGCAAAATGTACAATGTAGACCTAAGGCTTCATTCACAGTTATACTGTAAATCTCGGGAAACTTAACTAACATTTTGTTTTGAATTACTAATTGGTAATTATTAAAATATTTTCAAAGCACCAAAGGAAACAGAATATTACTAATAGATAAGTAGGTACTTACCTATAAATATTATTAGGTACTGTCGTCTAGAAATTTAATAAATACTTTAACACCCTGACTGATGGTGGTGTAAGTGTACGTGCGACAGAATAATACAAGAAATATGTAGGTAGGTAGGTACCTAAAGTCATAAACGCCATTTTATGAAGATAGTTTTGAATATGAATATAAATGGCAAAATTAAGGTACGCACCTACCTACTTAGAGAAAGGAAAGACTGAAACAGGTCCTATGGTTGGACTGTATGAAAGATGATTAAGAGAGCAGGCCAAGCTGTTGCGGAAATATCGGGTAGGTAACAAAAGTATTTAAATGTAGGTACCTAACATGACATGATCATCACGTAGGTACTTATTATTTTCTTCACTTTAAGGTTGTTTGATGTGGTGATGGACTGTTTAGGAGCGGCAGGATTAGACTAAATATAGAACTTACCGATCCAAGATTTGGTGCTAATGTCGAGTGGCACATCAGAGTCACTCGATCGAAAATGCTCTATCAGTAACGTGGGGTAAGTGACGGCTCCTCCCACCGAGAACCCTGCTAGTAACGAAGACGTTATTATTATGATCTGAAACAATATTCAGTTAAAGACCAAGGAATCGAAAATATATCTACGTCTCAAACATATTCTATGGAGTTTTTAATTCAGTTGTGGACTTCTTAGTGCATTTTTGAGCGTTTCCAGAGTCTAAAAGGCAGCCTGGGGCTGGTAGGTGGCGTTTATGCCACAGGTTAGAACAGGAATATTATAATGTACGACCTATGCGCTTGCACAATAAGTATTATATGGAAATAAATAAATATGTGTGGACATTTCACACCGCGCCGTCTGTCCCCAAACTAAGCATAGCTTGTAGGTACGTACTATGGGAACTAGATAACTGATACAATACTTAGATACTTTTTGTTTGTAAATACATACATAGAATACAATATAATAGGTACTCGGACGGATAAGTACCTACTCATTTATATCACAAGTCACCGGAACAAAATTGGTAATGGTGATTCAGCTCTAGAAATATAGGGTTGTATACATATAGGTACCCAGGTACTTATATTCAAAACCAGCAAAGCCCTTTTTAACGAATTAATGCTGTTGGTTTATTTTACGTATACCTAGGTACGCCACCCGTCAAAATTAGGAGTCAAAAACAACTATCCCCTTGCACCACAAAGGCCTCCTCAACAAGCAAGAGTTGAAGTTGCACCCTTGCACGGGTAGCATGTGATGTAGAAATCGATTTTCTTTTGAGAAAGTGTTTGGACCATGACGTGATCCATATCTACTGCGCATGCTACCCGTGCTGGGGTGCAAGCATAGACTGCAAGCCTCGGCCTCGGCTTATGCCGGTGTCGGGAGAAGAGTAGGTACCTACGTCCACAAAGCCAGAAGGGCTAGCCAGGTCCGATACTAGCACAGACGGCTACGATGGAAGTCCCGGGTCGCTAGCCTACATGTGTCTCAAGGACGACAAACCGGAAGAAACAAAGGCCTGCATGATATTATAATTCATAGCTCCATTCTTCAGATATAGTTATAAAACCAGGTAGTCCTTTTAATCGTACAGGTAGATTCGCACGCTTTTAGATTTTTATCGATTAAAATATCGATAAAGTATCGATACGGTATCGATACGGATATCGGAACGGTCTCCTCACTACTGTCATGGCGCCTCTCTATAGTGTCATTCTTTTTTCGTGCGTGGTAGAGGACGCACGCGCCTCAAATTATTTCGTCGCAAATTATTTTATCATGTTGAAATTGTCGAAACGAAAAAAGGAAGATAAATTAATACAACGTTACAAAAAGAAAATCAAGAAAAACTTGAGTAATACGAAGACACCAGTCACGGCGTTGCGGCGTCGCGTCGTCAGGTGTACCTCTACTCCGATTCAAATCAGGAACTGAGATCGAAAAATATGAAGGTTAGTACCTCCTTACATTGTCATTATCATAAGTATTACTATACTCATATACGCATCTCGTAAGTCTGCCACGCGGATTAACTGTGGGTTATCACGAAGGCTAGACAGGATGATATAAAGACCTAGTGGTTGATTGCGGGTCATACATGAAGGTTGTAATAAAAAAGAGTATAATATACCTACTTACCTTGTCATTGTCTTAAATACTCCTAAACTCATATAAGCATCTCATAAATTTGCCGGGCGGATTAACTGCGGGTTATCACGAAGGCTAGACAGGATGCTATGAAACCTGGCGGTTGACTGCGGGCCATATACGAAAGTTATAATAAAAGAGTACGTCTTGCCTTGTCATTTTCATAAGTTTTCCTAAACTCATATAAGCACCTCGTAAGTCTGCCAGTCGGATTAACTGCGGGTTATCACGAAGGCTAGACAGGATGCTATAAAAACCTGGTGGTTGACTGCGGGTCATACACGAAGGTTATAATAAAACTAGTAAAAAAAAAAAAAAAGAAAAAAAGTATAATATACCTACTTATCTTGTCATTTTCATAAGTATTGTAAAACTCATATTATAAGCATCCCGTTAGTCTGCCGGGCGGATTAACTGCGGGTTATCACGAAGGCTAGACAAGATGCTATAAAACATGGCGGTTGACTGCGGGTCATACACGAAGGTTCTAATAAAAAGAGCATGAAGGCTATATCTGGCTTAGTTCAAGCGAGTTTATTACAATATTTTTCTACATACTCGATAAGTAATTTATTTTCCTATCCACATTTTTTTTCTGATATATAAATCACTATACCTGCATAGGTACTATACCTACCTATATCTAGAAATTGAATCCACGATTCATGTCGAGTCCGTGGACAATAATTGGGCATATTTAATACCCCTTGTATAATGCGTATAAGTGTGTATGACTCTACAGAGAATAATTCTCTTTCTCCCGACAATATATACTAACCCATGCAATACCAACCTTGGATATATATCCAACGTTGGCTTCCGTTTTTTGAAAAGGCCTCACGAAAGAGGTAAAAGAGACAGATTTAGTCTTTTAAAGACATTGCAGTGGTCTCGCAGGAAGTGCGAACTAGAAATAACGAGGTTAAAGTGAGGCAAAAGCCAAGCATATCCACCATTTCTAAGGCTTATATATTATAAAAAAAAAAAAAAAAAAAAAAAACCCTCGTCTCTGAATGTGGGAGGCAGGAATGTATAACTAACAGAAACAGACCTACGCCCTAAGAGCTAGTAGAAATTTTAAGTATGTGTCGTCAGAACTATTTAGCCTCCTCCACAAGCGCCAGAACAGATAGCCAAATGCGGTAGGTATTTCATGCTGGTACCTACAGGCAAGGCAGGTTGAACTATTTCAAGCCACCACTAAAAATGACTTTATATTCAATGGATACTGTATAATACATTATACGTGACGAACAATGAAGACATACTGCCTACACATATTTCTTTCCTTCTCAGAACGAGAAAAGCTGCATAACACTTACAGTTATAATGTACTTGAGAATATTGGCTATATCTGCTTACAATATATAACTAATACATCATGTTGTGATACTTACGTATCGCTTAATCGATTTTACCTAAGCTCCACCAAAGTCTAAGTCTAAGTTTGTTTACTTAGCCTTTAATTATTAATGATGCGGTGTTTCAATAAAGAGTTTATCTATGTAACTCAATAGTTCACGCCTATTGCCTATGGATTCATATTAAATTTAAATATCGATACTTATTATTATACATTCCTAACTCTCAAAGTATCGATGCTTTCATTAAACTATTTATAAACAAAAAAAAAATGATGAAATGATCCTTTTTTAACTTTATATTCAATTTGAAATTGAGAATTAACAATTTGGCGTAAAATTGAATAATTGAAGTTCATCCTTCATATAAAACATACCAAAAAAAAAAAAAAAAAAAAAAATAAGAAAAATCCCTAAGTCAAAGACTACCGCCACCATCTTACAGCTCAATGTAACATGTCCCTTTGAAAGCGCATGACGCTGCAATTACTAGACGAATTTCGATGAAATCTGCTTAGAAAAATATTATGATACCTACCTGATGTTTTAAAGAACAGCCAAGCACATGTTGCAGAAGCAAAAAGGAAGCAATGTTTATGCAAAATGTTTATGTCTTATTAGTAATGGTATTTTTAAAATAATTTAAAAAACCAACTATGGTAAAAGAATTATTTCAATATTTTGGAAAAGTGCACTTATTTGTTATAATCTTTGTGCTTGATAGGAGCATGATAGTGGCTTCGTTGATGTTGTTCTGAAACAATTTTACCCCGAGTGAAACTAGATGGCGTTGTACGCTCTTAAAATACTCAAGGTGTATGTCGTGCGATGGACATGGGTATTATTATTGGAGATATAGGAGGACTAACAACCTTATTTCGTTTTTTGTTATTACTGTGTCCACAGATTAGAGAAAAACAATAAATTACTGTGGTCTGATCTCTTATGCATTAAGTTGGCGGTTTTTGTAACAACTTGAAAATTTATTAATTGTGAGTTGTTTTGTTATGATTATGTACACAGTGTACTTAATTTTGATAATTACACCATACGCAGCAAAAAAAAAAAAATTGCCAGCAACGAAGATCAGGCCACTGTTTATCTTATCAAAGAGAAGAGAGAAGAGCCTAACCCTTAGGCAGAGTTAGAGTTAGTTAGGCATAGAACTAATTAACCTAAGCGAGGCCCTCAACTTGTATTTTAACGAATTCGTAAAAACAAGTGGAAAATCAAGATGGTCAACCCTTATAGGTACTGAATTAGCACCTTGGCACACATATCAAGTATTTCAAATTATCGTTAGTAGCAAATTTCGGACAATCTAACGCTATCTAGCTTTTGCAACTCACGGTAGTGAATCCAAAAAAAAAAAAAAAAAGATGGCCTTTGCCGTTGATGTCTTTACTATATATTGGCACTATTACTGTTTTACTTGGCTTTGCCCTTTTCCATTGATCCTTA
Source organism: Ennomos quercinarius (assembly GCA_910589525.2). Taxonomy (NCBI): domain Eukaryota; kingdom Metazoa; phylum Arthropoda; class Insecta; order Lepidoptera; family Geometridae; genus Ennomos; species Ennomos quercinarius. The sequence goes on from OU342512.1 coordinate 2,504,441, forward strand.
TGGGTTTCACAAACTGTTAGCGAGCAATCAGCTGGAATTTTAGTCCTCTATTCTTTGCAACGAGGGTTTACTTATCTACAAATTGTGGTGAAAATACTATTCAAACGATAGTTGTAATTTCTTAAAATTCTGGGATCACTTCAGTCATTTTGTTTTTAATGAAAAATTCCAAAAGGGAGCGTCATAATCTAACTTTTTAAATAGCCATCGCACGACTGCTGCTTTATTTTGGGCAAGAAAATTACTTCTGATGAAAAAGTATCGCGCTTGCTAAAGAGCATTTAGAAATAGACCAAGCATCACCCACATACACGGATCCCTCAAACAGCCTTTGGCCTTTATTTCAGATTGATACCCACACGGTAATAGTTTGTCCTTGAACCAAATTACAAAACTTACCATCTTCATTGATTCAGGCATTGCTCACCACGTGTACAAACCCTTTCGCTATTAAAAGTTAATGTCAATAATATGATTCTGATTTCGAAAAATCATAAAAATAATATAAATTAAAAATATTTCTATTATTCATCATTAACAGCCTGAAGAATTTGTATTATTAATGAAACTCATTAAAAATGACAGCGGTCATAAGCAACCGATTCTACTATTATTTCATGAAAAACCTAATATTGGGGCCAAATGCTCAGGAGATCACCTACTTTTCGGTACATGCTTATAAATTTGACAGCCTAACTCACAAATTCCCTCACAAAATACTCCACAGAACAAACCATCAGCCGATAAATAAAATACGTTTTAGCAGCGAGTAGGATCGATGTGATCACATTTATCAGTGCCCACGCATGGTAGCCGCTTAGCAAGCGCTAAAACATAATTATGGTATTCCTGTTAATTCTACCCATAAGGTAGCCCACCGGTTGGATACCAAACTTACAAGCTTATTAGCAAGTAAGTTTTATAGTGGTCCAATCATTGTCGAAAACTTTACTTGATCATTACAAAACCAATAGCTTACTAAAACTTATAATAATGTGCTATTAGTGAAAGATGATTATACATATATCTACTATGTAGGTATACAGTGATTGCTGTTAAAAGTTATCTTTTCTTTTTTAAACTGATTACTTATATTTGAAATATCTTCGTTTCATTTGCAATATACATATATCTTGAAATGCTTATTTACCAAAAACTTTTTGTCTCTGAACATCTACCTGGTTTTATAACTATATCTGAAGAATGGAGCTATGAATTATAATAGGTGATCAAACGAACTTCTCAAGTGAAGTTCGATCATTATTATATGAATAGCTCCATTCGAAGATATAGGTAGTAAGAACCCTTCCCTCCACTACCCTATTATTATTATTTAATTCAAATGACATAATCCATGTAATATATTGTTGGTAAAACAATATATAATACATAATTATTACAAAAGTTTTTGTATAATTTCTCTAAAAGAATGACACTATAGAGAGGCGCCATGACAGTAGTGAGGAGACCGTTCCGATATCCGTATCGATACCGTATCGATACTTTATCGATATTTTAATCGATAAAAATCTAAAAGCGTGCGAATCTACCTGTACGATTAAAAGGACTACCTGGTTTTATAACTATATCTTCGAATGGAGCTATTCATATAATAATGATCGAACTTCACTTGAGAAGTTCGTTTGATCACCTATTATAGCTTACTTACTTGATAAATAACTGGTGAAATTGCCATTGTAAAAGGCACAGAGATTGTAGATTCAGAACGAAACTGTCCACAACAAAATTGAAGTTTGTAAAGTTATTGTTATCCAAAGCTGGACCGCGTCTTATTTCTTCTTTTATTTGTAGATGCAATGATTTCAGTTCACGGAAAAAAAGATTTATATAACAAGTAGTAAGTACCTACCTCGTGTAATAAACTAACCGACGCGCGGTAAAATATATTCCGAGATTGCATCTGCAGCGTACCCACTTAGAATATACCGCAGCGCTGCTCAGTAATTTTCGGGATGTTCCCGTTGTCCCCTCTTCTTAGCCCTCATAGGGCTCAACAGGACTGTTTTTCGCTTAGGCCACGCGGGGCCAACAGTAATATTTATTCTAGTTGGCTCGCACAATACTTAATATTTTTAAATAAGTTTATAGGTACCTACACTCTACTATTTTTATTTGAAAGATCGAACTCTAATGATCGACATAAAACCTAAAAAAACTAATAATCAAGTACTACTTAAGGTGGCTGTTACAAAGTTATGCAAGGTTTTCATCGTCAATATTTGATGCATAGCGTTTCAATTTTGTATGGAATTTTCTTTTTCTGTATAGCAACCCTAGTTTTTTTTTAATTCTCTGGAAGCGTCCCAGGGTTTTATACAACTTTAGTTCAAACAGGATACCTATCCGACTTGTAGTTTCAGCGAGCCATTAGCAGTTCCATCTCGGAGACGACTTCCTGATGATGTTAGATTTTTCTGGTGGTCACGTCACCCATACTTGGTTTTTACCCACCACGCCTGACGGCCGATATCAATAGTTGTGTCAACCATACATCTCTATCTATCTATCTAGGTGTTTAAATAAACTTTATATAAGAGTGTGAAGTGTGATTTTACTATAACATAATAGTAATGTAACTATATCTATTGTTTTTTTACCATATTATAATTTTGAATATGACTTATATTAGTGGGGGACAACAGGACGTGGGGGATAACTGGAATTTTTATTCCTGACTAGCTTTTGCCTGCGGCTTCGCACGCTTTTATTGTGTTATTTCTACGTTTAGGTAGTCTAATAATAAATCATGCGTTTTCTATATACCAAACAACACAATCCACTAAATGTTTTCGAAGCTGTGCACTTTGTTTGTCCGTCTGTTTGTCTTTCTATCTGGTGAGAACATTACCTATTTTAGCAATAACGCAAAGAATTTACCTGAAATTGATATCTATGATCAATTAATTCAAATACGGCTATCATCATCTTCATCATAATCATCATCAACATCCTGAAGACGTCCACTTTCAAAGACCTTTTGTCTTCTTGCCAAATTCTAATTAACTTACAACTTGTCCGCAGAGCCAAGAAGGTTTAAGCCATAGAGAAAATAACCGCTTGCATGGATGTACAGACTATATGTACATCCGTGGGTTTAAGACGTAATCCTCATTGCATCATTTTTGCTCTAAGCTGTGGTTGTTCCAAAGAGAATATCACCACTTAGTTTGTTCATTGAAGAGCCCACAGACCTTGAATATTTAACTATAAAAACTCATTTACATGAAAGATGAAGAAGAAAGAAATCCAAAACCGCGGGCGTATTACCTAACTCGCAACAGGTTTGCAACAGGCGTAAAATGCCAACCGCCAAAAACAACCAAACATCATTTTATTTAGTACTGCACGAGCTTCACTCCGCAGAACCCACGCCGAAACCAGATAGCGGACAGTCCTCTGGTGAGAATTTATTTGCTGAATTTCTTTTTGTGTATTAATTCTAAATCTTAGAAAGAATATGTTGATATATACACATATTCCACGTGTACAGCAATAAATCATTACTCCATAATATTTTGAGGTACCTTGCAAATTAATGAAATTAAACAGTACCCTGGCAACAGTCCCCTGCTTTATAACCGAACAGAGGACTGTTTCCGCCCCAGGGGACTGTCTATACATACCTGTTTGGTATGACATGACTACTTGAATAATGTATTTTATACGTTTGTATTTGCTTTAGGTGCACAGAGTATCATTTGAGCATGGCACCAAGAGGGAAAAGCTGTCTAAAGGGTAGATAAAAGCCGAACGGCCTAAATGTTAATGAGGCCTGTGGACCAGGTGATATATCGGCAATAGTGTTCAAAAATGGTGCACCTGAACCGACTCCTGTTCTGACACGGTTGTTCCATCTTCCACTTGGATCCAGGAAGGTCCCGTTATGCTAGAAGCTTGCGAACATACAACCTGTTCTTAGAAAAGGTAGTCGTGCAGAGCCATGAAGCGTGTTCTGAATTAGGAAGCTCTTGGCACACCTCGATTGACCACGATCTCCTCAGCGATCTGCAGTACGAACTCCGCCGTAACAGGTCGATTGGGGATCTTTTGTTTTGAGTGGCACGGCAAAGCCTTAGCCGTGTCTCTCGATATATCAAAGGCATTTCTTGATAGGGATTTGCATGATAGCCCTATTGATATGATATGATCTTCTCTCTTTCGGCCTATCTGCTTGTTTATTTATGCACCTGGGTCGCGGAGTTTTCATGATGAATCTGGCTCTTTTGGCCCTTTCCGAATGGGGTGATGCTAACCTCGTCCAATTCAACGCCAATGAAATCTTTTCTCCGAGAAGTGTCAATTTCCACTTACCCTACCTTCCGATGTGAATCTTTGACCATAGCAAGCTAGAGCTATTGGGTCTCACACTCTGGATCTCATCATGGGTCAAAGGCAAAACTAGGCAGCAAACAGGCAAGGTATTTTTAAGCAAAGTGAGGCTGTACTTTAAGCTGACGTGTATCAAGCTCAAGCCCAATCGTGTGTGTAGAACTGTTGCCACATTTTAGATGGCTATCCCAAATACCACCTCGAGACGTTTGCATCTGTTGACAGACGTGTGATGACCCTCCTTGGAGATAGAGCCTGCTTTCCGCTAGGTTACTTCCCCTTGAACACCGTCGTAAAGTAGCATCTCTGTCCAAATTTTATAGGATTCATTTCTGTGAATGTGCGAAGGAACTACATGACCTTATCCCACCCTCACTGTTCCATGGCAGGACCAGTAGAATATCCGCATGATACCATTCGTATTCGCACATTGTGGACATTTCCCGTGTTTGTACGAAGTGATTTGACTCCACTATTATAGCGCGTACTGCCAAAGATTGGAACTCTTTACCATCTTACTTATTTCCTGATAATTAAAATCTGGGCAGTAGGCATTTTCAAGGCTAAAGTAAATACATATCTTAGAAATTTGCGTGCTACATCTTTGGCCACACCATCGCTTATTATCAAGGAAGTTGGTGGCCAACCGTAGACCTATCAGCTATAATGAAAAACAACTAAAATTTTATATAAAGAATTGTTAAGATTTCTGTTAATTAACACACGTTAATATTGCTACCAAAACGTTATTTTTCATTTCAATACACAGTCCCCTGGTACAGACAACAGTACCCTGTATCGGTTTTTCAGAAAATGCTCAATATTTCCTAAAGTAATGGAAATATTTTTGTTTCATCTGCCGTTTACTATTAACTATGAAGATATCTATCCTTATAATACCATTTGTTCGATAAACAATAAAAAAAGTGGCCAGGACAACGTTCTTAGGAGGAGTTGCCCAGTTTACGGAGAAACGCCCATGTATAGATATCCCCCATGGGGCCGAAAATGTGGGGGATAACAGGAACAACCCCCAGATGAACTGAGCAGGCCAGGTGGAGGGTGGACCCCGGCAATGCCCAGTGACTCCGTTGACCCGTCCAAACAATACCTTAATCTTCTTATTTAGCCTGTAGATGCAGACAGACAAACAAAATTAAAACTACCTATATTTTCCTTTGTTGTAGATTATTCCTTAAAAGTGCTGAAAAAAAAATAAAGCTAATAGGTACCTAATTGTAATGTGTGTAATGTGTATGTACCTAATTAAAATTTACTTAAACGTAATAATATCTTTAAGTGTAGGTATTTCCGTGCCAATTCACTTTTGACGAATTTGGAAGTATATTTTTGTTATCAGGTGTGCATTTTGTAGTTTTAATTATGTTTTTATAGTTTTTTTTTTATGTTTGAAAGAAAGAAAGAAAGAAAAATGTTTTATTCGTGACAACACAATGCACGTTGCCACGAATCGGTCCCAACTCAGCATAATGCTGGTCGTAAGACCAGCGCTGATCTTCCGTTGGGGCCGTTTCGGTGTCGTCACGGCTCAGCTTACAACAATATATACATATATACACCTAAAACATAATAGAAAGATAAAATAACACCACAATAGATAAGTAAGTAAACAAAATAAGTGATAAAATACAAGCAGTTACATACAAAATGAAGAGACGACCAAAAGAAGCATTCGGTAAGTAGCAAACATAACACACATCGGAATAAACAGAAAAACAGTAGTATAGTACATAGGTATTGCAATACAAAAGAAAAACAAAAGTAAATCATCTAAAGAAATGTAGACAAACAACCACATCTTAGAATTAGTGTTTCGCTTCCTACCTGGAGGATCACATTGAATGAACAATTTAACTAGGTAGTACATTGTAATTTTCAGTTTAATTTACCTAATGACCGTTGCATCCAAATCTATTGCACAATGGATGCCGCACAGAAGGCACTAGGTATCTAATACAGTCTTTTTTTATCATTAGAATTTTCCTCAAATTGATTGCGACCAAAAACTTGGCTCGCGAACTGGGAGCTACCCTTAGCAAATAGCATAATTTATCAAATATTAGTAATAATTATACCTATACTAACAATATCTAAGGGATATCCAGGGAATAGGCAGCAGCGTTCTCCTCGGTACCTACATTAAAACCTGCGATTAAAAAGCGTGGGGGTTAAAGCAAAACCCCCTATATTTCTTCTAGGCAAGCATGTACCATCGTAGATCGCATCGTTACTTCCCATCAGGTGAGATTGCAGTCAAATGCGGGCCTATTTAGTTATAAAAAAATATGATAAGCGTTCACACTGGCTTTTTATGAGAGCCAATGTTCAGCAGTGGTGGTCTTCAGGCTGTTGATGTGTGTGATACTAATAATAGGTGTCATTGGTTTTAAATATGCCATCTATTGCTCAATAGCTCTGGCTTCTGCGGTTCGATTCTCACACTGGACAAAAAATCTAATAATTATTGTGTTAATTGTTGTTTAAAACATCTATTTTGTCATACAAAATAAAACACTTTAAAACTGCGTCTATTAAAATCTTATTTATTGATCATATCAGTTTTATTACAAAATAAAAATACCACTTTTAAATTAACATCACATGAATTACAATAAAGTTACAATTACATATAATACAATTAAAAACACAATTCCAAGTTAATATAAATCATAGGTACTGTGGCACAGAATTGCGATGTAAACTACGATTTACACTTATGTTAAATCAAATATACTATACAAGGGGAGTTTGAATTGGTATGCCATCCCGAAAGGGGGGGACTGGGACCATGATAGCCCACAAGTTGTGAGAGCCTTACTTCAAACTGCGTGTTTCCAAACCTCCATACTTAAAAATAAATCCACTCACAAAATTGCACGTGCGATGCCTACTAGAGTTTCTAAACACAGGTCGTCGAGCTCATTTAAGTGCATTCGGTCAAGGACGAAGATGAACTACACCCAGCTGCGCTAGGGCTATCTTCGAAGCGTTTGGATAAAATTATATGAAAAACTATTAATTTATAAAAGTCGTAAAAGAAACATTGTTGAGGAGTAGATTTACCCCCTTTCGGGATAATATACCAATTCAAACTCAGATTGTAGATACACAGTCTCTATGAAAACCAAACCTCTAAAGTGTTCCCGCGCCAATGCTTACTTATACAGATATATACCTCCAGCTAATACAAAATAGTCCACATGCGGTTGTTCTATTTAAGTGTCGCCGCACACGAGCCACTCGCGACAGCCACAAACGCCGCGAATGTACCGCAAACTGTTGTCGCGTGTGACGGCCACCGGCGTCTACCGTGTGCGGCGAGTCCATACAAAATGTATTAAAACTATAGGAAATATGCCGGTGGCGGAATTTTGTGGCTTGTGGTCGGTGGCCCGTGTGGGGGAAGCCTTAGTAATGCACCATAGGACCCTGTAATAGCGTTGTAAAACAACGTGTGAGTTACATCACTTTCATTAGGCGCGGTCACACGCGGCTGAGAGCAAAAACAAGGCATATGCCTTGTTTAAACGGTGCCATGTTCGAGGCGGCGATCCTGGATCTACCCTATATTTCATCGCTGGATTTACATGTTAATTTTATACCTATAAGTGGATTCATTTGCAGACATTTTGATGCATTTGCTGATGTAAGGTTTTTTGATCGAAGTAAAAAAAAATGCAAATAGGCTATGCATAGAACTTTTACACAACTGAGACATGGTCTCTTACTGTTGGCCTCATTAGTAAGCTCAAAGTCGCGCAGCGAGCTATGGAGAGAATTATGCTCGGTGTTTCCCTGCGAGATAAGCTCCGGAACGAGGAGATCCACAGGAGAACTAAAGTGAGCGATATAGCTCTTAGAATTAGCAAGTTGAAATGGCAATGGGCAGGCCACATCGCTCGTAGAACTAACAACCGATGGGGAAGCAAGGTTCTCGAGTGGCGACCACGAACCGGAAGACGCAGCGTAGGACCACTCGGTGGACCGACGACCCAGTCAGAACCGCGGGGAGCCGATGGATGCAGGAGGCGAGCAACCCCTTAAGGTGGCGCTCTCTGATAGAGACCTATGTTCAGACGTCTTCAAACTGTTGATGATGATTAATGAAAATGCCGGTAAATGTATCCACCATTGTAAGTACTTACACAGAATATATATACACATATTATGTATATATTCACATAAAAATAACACAACAAAAAAAAAACAATAATAGTAATACAAACATAAAAATATTTTGTACCAACATAGGTGGGGAAAATTAATCTACTACACAATCAGAAAATAAAAAAAGCAGAGAAATTGCCCCAAAAGCTTCACAGATTGATTAAAAGTTCTGGAATTTTAGTGGTATCAGAAATTTTAAGCCGCTAAAATGCTTGGCTAAACGTCTTGCCACCGACGGCTTAACGTGCCCTCCGAAGCACGGCTGCGCTCAGTTGTAAATACCACATTGTGTAGCGGTCACCCATCAGAGTAGTGACCGCAGCGAACGTTGCTTAACTTTACCGATCGGTTAGAAACGGCTAGTCGTGTTTCTCTATGAACGCTATTAAGGCCCACTTGCTCATTGTCAGGATTCACTAATCCTGCATTAGTCCTTTATCTTTGCACGTTAACAAAAATTAGCCACTTACGCTGTTCAATTTTCATTATTGTTGCCAAAAAAGATTGAGGGCTTAAGGTCCTTCGGTTTAGTAAGCTCATCTGAAAAACTAATCCAGGACTAGTTATTTATTTAATTAAACTGGGCTGGGATTAAAACGGAACGCGCAAGTGGGCCTATTAGATATTGTGGCAAAAACGTGTGTGGATTTTGCGTATTTACGATTAGTGTCAAAACTGCAAAGCGCAATGAACTTTATAGCTGTACTGTTAAAGTCACATTTTAAGTGGCTATTGGACCTAATTTTAAAGGCTTTAAGTTAACAGATCCTAAAATTACAGTATGGTGTCATACTGTGGGGGAATAGCACCGAAGCCGATGATCTGTTTATATTACAAAAAAAGTGTATCCGTATCATAGTACACGTTGATAGCACCACAAGTTGTAGACCATATTTTGTTAAACATCAAATCCTAACCTTAACCTCCATTTATATATTAGAAATTTGCAAATTTGTTAAAAAATACCCCCAATTTTTTAAAACTTTGAAAGATAACTATTCAGGTGTGTTTAATCTTAGATATAAAGACAGGTTAGCCCTTCCTAACTCAAAACTAAAAATGCACAGTACGAGTACTCATGTTATGTGCATTAAAATTTATAATCATATTCCCCTACGTCTAAAAGAAATACAAAGCGAATGTGCCTTTTTTGGCCAATTGAAGTTATATCTCGTTAAGAAATGCTACTATTCTTTGCAAGAATTTTTTGACGACAAGAATAAAACGTAAACCTTTCGATCAGCTGAATCGTAAAATTAGTAGGTATGTATCTAAATCTTAAGCTATACTTAATTTTAGTAATCCTACCCTCACAATACAATCTGTAGTGCCCAGCAGGGTCCATGTTGTTACCTTATAATATAATTAGGACTTATTTCTAATGTAAGATCAATATGCACATGTGGAAACAGAATAAATGAATATGAATATGAAAATTTGCTGTTCTTGGCAATGTAAGAACGGATATATTTTTATTATGTTTAGGACTGTCATCTAAAGCCTTCAAAATTGGGCCTATTGTTTAAAACTGAATATGGCTAGACCCCTTACATATGAATCTGTGGGTGGGGGCAGTCTCATGACTTCTTTTAAAGTCACTTTTCTTCCAATTATTTACATTAAGGTGGAACGTTTAACTCAGCACGGCAAATTCAAATTTTCTTGCGTTTTTTGCCAATAATAGCTTAATTACTCAACGTGATTACATGAAAACTAATTTTGCGCAAATAAATAGAATGCATCAATAAATTACAATTAAAATATCATGTAGATATCATTGGTTAAGCGATTTGTCGCTTAACCAATGGCAATAGACTAGCCAAGACGAAATTTGTTTATTGCCATTTGATGCTAAACAAATGATATCTAGGTGATACTTTTAATCGTCATTTGTTGATACATTCTATTTATTTGCGCAAAATTAGTTTTCGTGTAATCACGTTTGAGTAATTAAACTATTTTTGGCAAAAAACGCAGATAAAATTTAAATTTGCCGCGCTGATTGAAACGTCCCACCTCAACTTAATAATTTAATAGCTGTTATTTGGTTTGAAATTATGTAAAATAAAAAACAAATGACTGTCGTTAAGTAGCTACCTTAATTAAGAACATAATCTAAAAAAACACGAATCACATGAAAAGAGATTTCGATTTATCACAAAACGAATCTTAAGTTAAAAAAAAACTATTTTTAGTGTAAAATTGTGACGTAAAATCTTATAATATTGGTGATGAAGGAAGTAAACGCAACACACAGCCCGGTAATTATCATCCTGATCATTATTACTATAATTATCATTGTCATTATTATATTTTGTTATCTATTTCTGTATCTGTTAATTTTTTTCATGTATGATAGAGAAAAGGCTATTTGACTACCATCGTGGAACAAGGAGGAGTGGAATGCCAATACACAAAGAAAACAGCGTAGATCAGAAATATGTCAAAATCCGTTATAAACCTAGATGGCGTTGCAAAATGAGTACGGGTCATTGGTCAAACATTTTCTCGAGAGATGAGATAAATGTCGATTTCTACAGCTGATGATACCCGTGTTGGCTTATAATATGGCCGGTGATATAACTCACGCCATTATTGAATGCACTGAACTGAGCTAAAACCGCGAACATTAAAAAAACCGATTTGAGAACTTCCATTTTTAAGTCGGTTAAAAAACGCATTCATAGTACACCATAAAAAACATAAAAGACGTAAAATGAAACAAAAACTATTCCTTCGCTACGAAGCCATGCCGAACTCGCGGGCCTTTTCGACAAACTTTCTGTATTGCCATTTTCTGTAGTTCATAATTTTTTTCCCGTTCATTATAGTGTGGACCATTATCTTTTCGTTGTACTCCAAGTTCGTTAGCAACTAAAATATACATATAACAATTAATCACGGGGAATAAAAAGCTTCGTCACCTTATGGTGGAACGTTACACTAGCGCGGCAAATTCAAATTTTCTTACATTCTTTTGCCAATAATAGCAATTTTGCGCAAATAAATAGAATGTATCAATAAATTACAATTAAAAGTATCACCTACATATCAATAGATTTCTTTACGTTAAATCAGTTTTAATGTAGTCACGTTTAGTAATTAAGCTATTATCGGCAAAAGAACGCAAGAAAATTTGAATTTGCCGCGCTATTGTAACGTTCCACCTTAAAGTCGAGTATAGAGTTTTTTTTATGCTAAAATGAATGTTCATTTTAGCATAAAAAGCTAACACTTCCTCTACTCTCTAAAACTTCCCGTGGGTGCCGTAAGAGCTAAGGGAATATCCAGGGAATAGGCAGCAGCATTCTCTGAGGTACATTCGAATCTGCGATCACCATGCCGCCTGCCAAGCGTGATGATTATGGCAAATTGATAAAAGTCCGAAGTGGCGTTTTACCGGGCAGGCCTGTGTTCAGCAGTGGACGTTTCCGGCTGTTGATGATGACCGAATAAGTTCTGGTTTTACCAATCCCATTCAACCCAGGGCCTTATTTCTGCATGACCACTTTAAGGTTCCTTACTTCGAAACCACGCGAACTCCTTGTCTTACATAAGAAATCTGCAAAAGTCTATTCTCTAGAAATGAAAACGAAACCGCGCGAAACGAATGTGGAATCGGCGTGATTTGAACTGTCAAAAACCATAATGTTCCACTGAGACTCGTTCCGAGACATCAACAAGTCAAAAGATTTTTTTTTATTCTATTTTTGAGGACCTTTAAGTCAAAAGTTACCACCACTTATGTCATTATTTATTTTAAATAAAAATAACTAATGTAAACTGAAGGTATTTCTAATGGTGTGACACAATTTGAACAATACACGATAACGACATGGTTTCGTATCGTGTGGAATCTGTGTTTTTAATCAGGGCCCAGGACCATAATTCTGTATGAAAACACAGATTCCACACGATACGAAACCACGTCGTTATCGTGTCTTGTTCAAATCGTGTCACAGCAAGGAATCGACAATTTTTGTATTCTGTATAATCTAAGACAAATTATCTATGACAGGTTTTTATCCCTCGAGTGCGTTCCGAATTAGGAATAAAGGATTTCTCATCCCAAAACCAGTAAACATTTAAAATAAAGTAATGGCTTATATTTATGTTGTGATATAACAAAGCCATGGGTAATTATTAAAATTGTCAGAAAACCTTTAGAAATACCTTCACTTTACATTAAAATAAGTTATATTTTAAATAATTAATATTGACATAAGTGGTGGTAACTTTTGACCGGTTGATGTTTCGGAACGCGCCTCAGTGGAACATTATGATTTTTGACAGTTCAAATCCCAGTTAATTCCACATTCATTTCGGGCGGTTTCGTTCTCATTTAAGAGCCAATACAACGCCAAAATGCTTAAAATGGCTGCAAGCAGTGAAGCAGTGTCCTGTCAACAATATTGCAACAATGACTTTGAAATTAATATATGGTAAAGTTCAGGACTAACGCTACTGCAAATGTATAGTAAAAACACGAATTAATAAAATTTTCTCGATAGAAAAAAATTACAAAGTTACCTCCAATCCGTACAAATAAACAGCGATTATTCAATGAATACTTTAAATAAGATCATGAAACTTCGTATAGTAGTTGAACTAAATATAATGGAGGGCTTATGTATAGTGGATTTTTAAAATACCCATTATATTGAGTGTAATAATAAATTACCTAAACTATTGCGCGTTGGAACCATTTTATCTTAGACCGCCCCTGCCGCTCGGCCCCTGGCTCATCCCCGCTTTGGCCTAGTACTATATATCTATTCTGTGGCTTTGGCTTGAATTCACGCTGGCCTTGCACAAACCCTTAATAGAAAAAAGATTTTTGCAGAGTTCTTATGTAAGACAAGGAATTCGCGTGGTTTCGAAGCAAGGAATCGTAAAGTGGTCATACAGAATTAGGGTCCACGCTGGTTTCCTTACGACGTTTTTCTCCACCGTTATAAGAGCGAATGCAAATTCCACATATAATTTAAAAAGTCATTGGTGCAGGACTGAGAGGGATTTGAACCTGGATACCTTGGTATGAAAGCTGCACGGGTAACCACAATCACTTTGTTATTATAATGCGGTCAACTATGTGGTAGGACTTCTGCAAACTTCGTCTAGGTAGGTACCACCGCTTTATTCTGCCGCCAATCAGTAGTGTGCAAACACTACTGTGTTCCACTTTGAAGGGTAGGTAGTGAAATTACTGGGCAAATGACTTTATGATCTGATCACACAGTCTAATCTTATTACTATACTGTCTGAAGTCTCAGGATGACGTGCGCAGTGCAGTGTCAGGCAAAACTTTCCCAGTTCCGAGTGACACTGCACCCTGTTATGTGCAGCAGGCAAACGACTAGCTCCTCACGTCAGTCATTACCATAAAGAAACTAACCGTCAGGTATAAGAACTCACTTTTGGCGTCAACAAAAAATATTGCGCGTTATCGCATTCTGTGGTCACTTTCACTAATAACTGGAACATTTTGCGCTCGTTTATCGGATCCATGCCTTGGTTGATTTCGTCTACGCATCTAAAAGAAAGACAATTACAAACAGATTTAAATAAAAAAAAATTAACGGCAAACGATCAGATACATAGATAGATGCTGGACCCTAACTAGGATTCCCGGTATTTAGAGACCCAGGAACTACGAGGATCATGTTCCCACAACACGTTTGACACGGAGACTTGAGACTCCTCCATTTTGCGAACAAATTTTGGGAAAGAATTGATCAAACTTAACAAAAAACGGAACAATACAAAAATAAACATTAACAACAATAAATAACGAATGAAATAGGCGAGCTTACTTACCCCTACACCCCCTTCCCTTTAATTAGGGCTAGAGAGCATTATTTAACCTGGGTGTAACGTGGAAATTTTTATGTGGCAGTACAACACAGCTTAGATATAGTGTAAAACTATTGAATGTCTGAATAAAAATACTTTTTTTTTACACGTAAATTGTAGAATATAAGTAGAATATAAAGCTTTATATACAATCAAACATATATATCTTCCATATCTTAGTTAATCTAGTCCAACTTAAGTGATAAGTCCATGTACCCTGTACTAGTATAAACTGTGTTACAGAAAAACTAAATAAAATATAGGAGTACATATTTAACAATACATATTTTATTACATTTGTTCAGTACTTTGGTTTTTAAAAATAAATTGAAAATTATATTAGATGTTAATATCATCCAAGTAATACTCAGTCTTTTCGTCCAAAATACCGCAGAGCCTGAAAACGAAAGTTTTCAATCAGTGTGTGTTGCCAGTGATGACTTATGGAACTGAGACATGGTCTCTTACTGTTGGCCTCATTAGTAAGCTCAAAGTCGCGCAGCGAGCTATGGAGAGAGCTATGCTCGGTGTTTCCCTGCGAGATAAGCTCCGGAACGAGGAGATCCGCAGGAGAACTACAGTGACCGATATAGCTCTTAGAGTTAGTAAGTTGAACTGGCAATGGGCAGGCCACATCGCTCGTAGAACTGACAAACGATGGGGAAGAAAGGTTCTCGTGTGGCGACCACGAACCGGAAGACGCAGCGTAGGCCGGCCCCCCACTCGGTGGACCGACGACCTGGTGAAAGCCGCGGGGAGCCGATGGATGCAGGAGGCGAGCAGCCGCTCAAGGTGGCGTGCTCTGGGGGAGGCCTATGTTCAGCAGTGGACGTCTTTAGGCTGTTAATGATGATGATGATGAATACTCAGTATAACAAGTATAGAGGGGTTCTCGAGTGGCGACCACGAACCGGAAGCCGCAGCGTAGGCCCCCACTAGGTGGACCGACGACCTGCGAGGCTACCGTCTAAGCCAATCGTAATCGATGAATGGGCTTCATTTCGTAATTTCCGGCAAGTCGGCATTGTGTACCATCTCCATCCATTAGTATTTTCTCTCTATTTCACATTATTATAGTTAATCAATGTTTTGTCTACTCAGTTCTCCGCCTACGGGACCATAATACCGATGGATGAGGTTTTTGCACAACCGGAAATGACCAAATGAAGCACATTCATCGATTACGATTAGGTTACACAATACGGGGGCTGGTCAGGACCGCGGGGAGCCGATGGATGCAGGAGGCGAGCAGCCGCTTGGGGGAGGCCTGTTTAGCAGTGGACGTCTTCAGGCTGTTGATGATGATGATGATGATGACTGTTTTTTTTTAAATCAATATTTCGTTTCTCACCTGAAAGGCACAGTAGTTAACGCCTGTAACGCCATAAGGTATACCGCTGTGGACAAAGCACGCTCGCCGCCGGACTGGGCGTGCCGCGTCAGTTGTTGCAACTGCTCGCACGTACGGAAACTGACAAGGATGCAGATACCGTACTTGTCGTAGTCTTCCTGGAATAATAATAAATATTTGTGGACATTTCACACAGCGCCATCTAGCCCCAAACTAAGCATAGCTTGTACTATGGGAACCAGATAACTGATAGAATACTTAGATACTTTTTGTTTGTAAATACATACATAGAATACAATATAACACCCAGACACAGAACAAACACCTATGTTAATTGATTGACTCAGGCGTGACTTCGCGGAAGTTCATCTTAAATAATTTTTTTTATTATACTATTGGAAGAAAAGTTGCAAAGGACTGTTGCAGGCAAAGGTATTACAAAAATGATAAAAAAATGTATAATATTTTTATTGAAATCAAACTGGGACGCCTAAGTTACATAAATTGCAATTTAGGCGTCCCAGTTCATTTTTGTAATACATTTGCCTACAACAATCCTTTGCAACTTTCCCAATATAGATAATCTTATAGTTTTTAGCGGAATTACACAAGATATACCTTCTCATTTTGTATTTAACACCTATGTTCATCACACAAATGGTTGTCCCAGGTGGGAATCGAACCCACAGCCTACAGTTCAGAAGGCAGAGCTACCACCAACTGAGCTACCGGGCCAGTCAATATGGAATAGGATATTTGACTGGTAACATTCTATTGCATGAACTAGTTGACCCACCCCGGATTAGTTTTTCGAGCTAGTCGTTCGCCTGATGTTAAGTGTCACGGCCGCCCATAACAGATTGCAGTATAACTCGGAACTCTAAATTAATAAAGTTTCGCGTGACACTGCACTGCGCACGTCATCCTGAGGCATAACCAAATTACTAGACTGTGAGATCAGATTATAAAGTCTCATTTGCCCAGTAATTTCACTAGCAACAATGCCTTTCAAACGTGGCACCTACTTAGACGAACTTTGCAGAAAAGTCCAATGTTCGGCTCTAAAATATTCCAAAGACGCAATTATTTTTTTCAATTTTATTCTATTTTATTTTCTACATTTGAGGGATCCTGGCTCTGCAAAGTGTCTTCAAGTAAAATTTGATGCCTTCAATATTTAGGGCACTTTCCCCACGGCAGGCCTATCTCACTCCGTGCTTTAGGTATAAAGCTACAAGTACATGGACCGGCCCGTCTTATCGGGTCGGTCCGTTCCGCGTAATGCGTTAGAAGAGCAGCGATATAGCGATAGAACGAGAGGCAACTGTTTAAGGAAAGCTTGTAGCGCTGTGCGAGCTGAACTACACTTTATTGCGTTCTAGCAAGAGTCACTATTTACTTAAGGCTACGGGTAAGGAAAACAAGATGTTTTTTTGGCATATTTCCTGGCGTAATAAGAGCATGTGGCGCTTTGAATTGAATATATCATGTAATTCTATCATTGAGTCGTTCGTGATGTCCGCAAATACAAGATTAATAAATATAGCTAAATAAAAAATCTCAAACCTCCATCAAAAAATTTGTATGTTTCAATCTTACTGAGTTTCTATCAAATACATTTAAAAAAAAAAAACAAATTAGTGTATCCCAACAAATATTCAAATGTGATAATTTCATAATTTTGAAAAATACTATTAAAATCAGTCGTATTGTGCGTTATCTGTGTCGTAAGCATATTGATATTTAAGACTACGACGTTAAGGTTTTTTGAACGAACTTTGACCTGCTGGCCCTACCCGTTGCCTTAAGCGACTTCGCGTAGTAAGCCTTCTGTGCCTGCTATTAAGTATTCTGTGCCTACGGTTCATTAATTTGCTCCATCCTGTATATTGTGTAAATACTTACATCGCTACCAGTCTTCTCCAGTTTAATCTCGCCAGCACACCCGAGTTTAGCGAACATGTCGCCGAAACTCTTGTCAATGTTGCGTAGCAGCGATTCTAATGGAGGCAGCCATTGTTGTCTGAAAATAGTAGTGTAAAAAATAAAATATACATCATAAACAGCCTGAAAACGTCCGCTGCTGAACAAAGGGCACCCCTATAGAGCGGCTACTTGCCTCCTGCATCCATCGGCTCCCCGCGGTTTTGACCAAATATCTGTCGGTCCACCTAGTGGGGGACCTACTGCGTTTTCCGGTTCGGTACATATGCATTTGTCAATATTAAAAACATGTCTATTGGCTATTCAGCGAGGGAACGCCGAAAGAGTGTTAGAGACGTTTGTTTGTTCAAAGAAAGGTGCAAGAGGGACATTGAAAATAATGTTTGTGTTAGCTATTTGACCTTTCGTTTAAGTGGTTTTATCTCGGAGTTTACTTTAGTGACTAAACAATTGTATGTTAAATTTATGATAAAAAAGAAGATAAACAGTTTTCTTTTGTGTCAATAAAATAATTTAACCATTTGGTCATTGGACGCCGGGACTGGGAAAGCGATCTGAGGTAAGCTAGAGAAAAGAATACTATTTTGCCATTCCCAACATTACGTCAAAAAGACTGAAGGGATCACACCATACAGGCTGTCCTCCAAAAGGGCAGTCTCTGTGGTGTGGTGGTTGAGCAGGTCGGCTCATAACCCGGAGGCGGCGGGTTCAATTCCCGCCACAGGACAAGTATTTGTGCACAGAAAACAAATGCGCAAATAACTGTTCTGTGTGTGGGTGTTGTGGAGCATGGTCCTCGTAGTTCCTGGGTCCCTAGATACAGGGAATCCTAGTTAGGGTCCAGGATCTATGTATGTGATCGTTGGGCGTTATTTATTTATTGCATTATGGAGCGTGTACAAAACCACCTAACCTTAGCGTAATCATCTTGTTTTCCAAAGTTTTGTTCATATCGCTGGAGTTGTTCACCTCTGTCTTCAGCTTCGCGATCATTTTCTCCCGGTCTTCGTACTCCTTTACCACCTGAGAAATACATAGTTTTAACCAGATGAGCTTACTTCATGTAAAATATCATCATCATCATCATCAACAGCCTGAAGACGTCCACTGCTGAACATAGGCCTCCCCCAGAGCACGCCACCTTGAGCGGCTGCTCGCCTCCTGCATCCATCGGCTCCCCGCGGCTTTCACCAGGTCGTCGGTCCACCGAGTGGGGGGGCCGGCCTACGCTGCGTCTTCCGGTTCGTGGTCGCCACTCGAGAACCTTTTTTCCCCATCGGTTGTCAGTTCTACGAGCGATGTGGCCTGCCCATTGCCACTTCAACTTACTAACTCTAAGAGCTATATCGGTCACTTTAGTTCTCCTGCGGATCTCCTCGTTCCGGAGCTTATCTCGCAGGGAAACACCGAGCATAGCTCGCTCCATAGCTCGCTGCGCGACTTTGAGCTTACTAATGAGGCCAACAGTAAGAGACCATGTCTCAGTTCCATAAGTCATCACTGGCAACACACACTGATTGAAAACTTTCGTTTTCAGGCTCTGCGGTATTTTGGACGAAAAGATAGGACGAAGCTTCCCGAACGCTGCCCAGCCGAGTTGGATTCTTCGCGCCACCTCTTTGTCGAAGTTGGACCTACCTAATTGGACAATCTGTCCTAGGTAGACATACTTGTCGACAACTTCGAGAGTATCGTTCCCAACAATTACCGGTATAGGTGGAACATGAGCATTAGACATGATCTTTGTCTTGTCCATATTCATCTTAAGACCAACCTGCTGGGAGACTCTACTGAGGTCGTTGAGCATGGTGCTAAGGTCCTCGAGCGATTCCGCCATTATGACTATATCATCGGCAAAACGAAGGTTAGTGATGTACTCGCCATTTATGTTGATGCCAGATCTTTTCCACTCCAAGAGCTTGAAAACATCCTCCAATGCGTTTGTGAACAGTTTCGGAGAAATAACGTCTCCCTGTCTCACGCCTCTTTGCAATGGAATTTGTTCCGTACTCTGGTCCTGTAGTCGGACTGACATAGTGGCCTTACTGTACAAACACTTCAAAACTTCGATATACCTATAGCCAATTTGGCATCGCTGCAAGGACTGCAGCACCGCCCAAGTCTCGATTGAATCGAAGGCTTTCTCATAGTCCACAAACGCTAGGCATAACGGCCGATTATACTCTTCGGTCTTCTGTATAATCTGGCGCAGCGTATGGATGTGGTCTATGGTGCTAAAGCCTTTTCGGATGCCAGGGCCAGGGGTCGATGTAAAATATAATAGGTAATAATTATGTCAGAGGCAGAGGTGATCTTCGTATTTTTTCGAATTTATTTGGTTTAACTATTTGTACCTGACTGGGTTCGATTTAAGTACTTAAAATACTATTGTTCAAAGCATATCATTTCATTGATTATAATAAATGAGTTTGAAAAAGAAGAAGTTCTCTTTCGCACTACTGGTGCAAGCAATCCGGCCACACCGCAGAAAAGAATACTCCGACCCGGAGCTTCGATTACACATGTAAAAAAGAACCAACAAAAAACTAAAGTGATGTCATTTCTCTTTGAGCGGCTGCTCGCCTCTTGAATCCATCGGCTCCCCGAAGTATTAACCAGGTCGTCGGTCCACCTAGTGGGGGACCTACGCTGCGTCTTCCGGTTCGTGGAAGACGCACTCGCTACTCGAGAACCTTTCTTCCCCATCGGTTGTCAGTTCTACGAGCGATGTGGCCTGCCCATTGCCATTTCGACTTGCCGCTCAAAGTGGCGCTCTGTTGGGGAGGCCTATGTTCAGCAGCGGACGTCTTCAGGTTTAAATCAAATATACTATAGATACCTACAGTCTTTATGAAAATCAAACCTCAAGTGTCGCCGCGCCAATGCTTACTTACACAGGTACACCTCTACAGCTAATATAAAATAGTCCACAAGCGGTTGTTTCATTTTAATAATGAACCATAGCACCCTGTAATAGTGTTGTAAAACAATAATATGTGAGTTACATCACTTTCATTAGACGCGGTCACACGCGACTGAGAGCAAAAAACAAGGCATATGCCTTGTTTCAACGGTGCCGTTTTCGAGGCGGCGATCGTGGATCTACCCTATATTTCATCGCAGTCAGGTTGTTGATGTGTCTTTACCTGTTCATCGCCTTGCTCCATGCAATCCATCCTAGTCTGCAGTTCGTAGTAATGCTCCTGCAAAGCGGTAACGTTTGCCGGCAGCACCTCAAACTGTTCTTTGTAAGGGAAGTCCGGGTCTTGAGGCAGCTTGTTGTTGCAGCATCTCTTGGCTTCCACCAGCTTCTCCTTGGCGTTAGACTTGGCACGGGAGAGGAGGTTCTCTATGTTCTCTAGGGTTGCCTGTTGGAGTGAACAATAGACATTAGTGTGTTTCTTCTGCTTCTTCTCGTGCAGGCAAGTGGTCAGCCCTGGTTTCAGAAGTTCTGACTCAGAATTATAAACGACTATTGTGTTACGACTACGTTGTGCTGTGGGACCGCAGTGCAGATGAAGTTAGCTGTGTGGTCCCAGTTATGCGAGAGTAGGACCACCCCTTCTCTTCCTGTAGGTGCCGTAAGAGCCGGCTAAGAGAATATCCAGGGAATGGGCAGCAGCTTTGTCCTCGGTACATAAAAATAAAATAAAAAACTGGCCAAGTGCGAGTCGGACTCGCGCACGAAGGGTTCCGTACCATTATCCCTGCCATCTAGTGTTGAGTAGCAGTACAATTTAAAGCAGCGCCATCTATGAATCACCTGGTAAACGAGCATAAAAAATCACGTTTGTTGTATGGGAGCCTCCTTAAATATTTATTTTATTGTTTTTTAGTATTTGTTGTTATAGCGGCAACAGTAATACATCATGTGTGAAAATTTCAACTGTCTAACTGTAACGGTTCATGATATACAACTTGGTGATAGACAGACAGATAGATAGCGGAGCATTAATAATAGGGTCAGTTTTACCCTTTGGGTACGGAACCCTAAAAAGGTGAATGTTATGAATGCTGCTGAAACAGCTTTTAAGATTACCTGGACATTAGTAAGTTCATTCTTCAACTCCCTGAGCTCCGTTTCTTGCTGCACTATCGCGTTCCGGCTGAACTCCAGTTTCACCTGTAGCAAATGAAAAATACTTAGTAATCTATTATTATATTTATAAAAGACTTTGTCCTGACTGACTGACAGACAACGTACATCCCAAACCGCTGGACGTAGGCACTTGAAATTTGGAGAGTGGCTTTTTTTTATACAGTAAGCGCGTGCTAAGGATTTTTGAAAACTCAACCCCTATGTGGGCGAAACGGGTAAAAAACGTTTGTATGAAAAACCTATATTACGTGACGTATCGTTTTGAAACTAAGCTCATACATACTTTTTAGTTTTTCGAAATTCAACCCCTACGGAGGTGAAATAAGTACCTATTTAGTTTGTATGGAAATTCATACAGATTCAGACGATTCAGTTTTCGGAAATTCTTTATTTAGATTATACCATTATTCTTATTCTACATGGGCGCGATAAGTCTTGCACTGACGTCCCGCTTGGGGTGTATTGTGCATTTCTCCCTGCCAGCATCTACCCGAGCCACCCCAGCTCCGTAAAATAGCGGAGTGTGGCTCTAGGCTGCTGGCACAGCTGCTCCAGTGGCACTGATGTTGGGTGATGGAGTGATGATGATGAGGCATTCGAAATTTCTTGGGTAGAATGTTGTGTGTCTTCTCGTGTTAGCATTCCTGATGTGTATCTGGCTTTCTCTGTAGCTGTGCAGTATCTCAGCACGTGTTCCACAGTCTCGTTTTCTTTCAGGCACCCTCTGCATAGGGGGCTATCCGTGGCTCCGGTCTTATACAGATGGTAGTTCAAATTACAGTGGCCAGTAATGAGACCTACTATAAGCCGAAGATCCTGCCGTTGCAACTTTAGCAAGTTATTAGTGATTTTCCGGTTAATGGTCGGTAAAACAGCTTTTGCATGTTTGCAGTCTGTTTTCTTATCCCAGATTTTTTGCTGCTCTTCTTCAGTATGCTGACGCAATGAGTCCCGCACTTCCATCGCTGATGGTTTGCAGAGACCTACAACGTCAAGAAGATCCGCCTTAAAATTACATGGGCATGAGCCATGGCCCTTCGTCCATCTTACTATTGTTCTGCATTTATGAGACAATTCTTGTAGAGTTGCGTGGCACTCTGCCAGAAATCTCGACCTGGTTGTGGGCCTTCTGAGTGCATAGACTGTTGCTGCGCTATCAGTGGTGAAAATGAGAATTTCCTTCTGACTTTGTCGCTGTGGGACAGTTATTGCATCCAATGACAGGAGTGTTCTAGCCGCCAGTAACAGACCCATGTTCTCTGCTTGAAACGCAGAAGTGTTTTTGTGCAGGGCCTTGGAGTCCGAGATCCCAAGTTCCGGCGAATGATAGCCGCAACCTGCCCCTGTTTTATTTTTTGCACCATCTATGTACATGTTCCAAGAGGGTGAGAGACCTTCCAGGGCACCCTCCTCCGTAATCAGCTCATACCTCTCACCATCAAGGTGTGTGCTGGCTATCTTATCAGTACCATGCTTTGCTGCTGGAATGATTTTTATCGCTCTCTCTAAGATTCTGCTATGAGTAGTGACAGGTGAATTGCCTTTCCACTGGTTTGTAGATTTTATTCTCAGAGCTGATGCCATTGCCTCCTGCTCTATATGCAGGTGCAAGGGAGTCAGACCCAGAATAACGTCCAACGCTGCCGAAGGTGTCGTTTTTGTACACACACAAATCAGGGTACAAGCCAGCCTTTGGATGTGCTGTAGTTTGGCGATTGTTGTCACCAGATTTGTGCGAGCCCACCATACTACGCAACCATATGTGAGGACCGGTCTCACTATGACTGTGTATAGCCAGCGGCAAAGCTTCGGTTTTAGACCCCAGTCTTTGCCGACGGCTCTGGTGCTTTACCATAAAATGTTTGTAGCTTTCGCGACAATGTGATCAAGGTGTTTTGACCACAAAAGCTTACTGTCTAACCAAATGCCTAGATATTTTACCTCCTTACTAAGGGTCAACTGTGTACCAAACAAAGTCGGAAGTTTTATTCCTGCTGTTTTTGTTTTCCTAGTGAACAGAACCATCTCTGTCTTCTGTGGGTTCACAGACAGACTGTGGCTTTCACACCATTTCTCGACAACCCGAAGTGCCCTCTGCATCTTTTCGCAGAGGGTCGCTTCGAATAGTCCGAGACCATAATAGCTAGGTCATCAGCATAGCCTACGGTCATGATGCCATCTTTATTTAAAAGTTGGATGAGTGCATTTGCCACCACAACCCAAAGCAATGGTGACAGAACTCCTCCCTGCGGACAGCCTCTCGTGACAAGACATCGTGTTGCATTTGAGGTTTCTATCATCGCAGCTCTGTTTGAGAGCATGCTTGTGACCCATTTATTCACTCTGTTGTCTGAGCAGTCAGATTTACTTTTGCCTATTTATAACTAGTTTGTCCGCGGCTTCCCGCGCGTGGATTACAATTTGTCGCGATATAATGTATCCCATGTCCTTTCCCAGGGTTCAAACTGTCACCATAGCAAGTATCATCAAAATCGGTACTACCGTTTAGTCGTGAAGAGGTAACAAACAGACAGAGAGATAGAATTACCTATTTCGAATATAATATTAATTTATGAATTTAGATGTCAGCATGGCTACAATAAGATAATGCCGATCGTGAGAGTAAATAAACAATGGGTACAGTAGGTACCTAGTACTACTTCAAAAAAACTATAATGATCTTGGCAAATTCATAACAATAGGAATGCCTACCTTCGAATAATTTAGACTTAATTTTTAGTATCTAGGTACCTACGGAGTGCGATTTATAATAAGATTAATTAATGTTAAAGCTAAGAAGAACTGCACCTGGCGGCATTATAAAGATGGGATTCACAGTATGCTCAAGTCCTGCATTGCATTCATTGGTCAATACAATACTTACAATTTTTTTTTGAACTCCAATTTAGCACAGAACGAAAAAAATATAGAAAAACCTGCAACCATGATAAGCATATAATACTAGAACGGTTTCTAGTACCGTTATTGCCGTCGCTCTGGTATCTGCACGTATAATAGAGACAAAAAATCCCATCAGTTAATTTACCTACATTTTAGCGTTCCGGGCGAAAACGGGTTTCACCCTCTAAATCGTAACAAAACCTAAGCCAGGGCAAAAAAAACAATACCTACCTAGTTCATAAATACATTATAATAAATTCAATTATGACGGCATGCACCGACAATAATAACAAAGCGCGAGCGCAGCGATCGCCGAAAGTAAACGTTATTAAATAAATCTTAAAAACACGTAAAATTTCAGCTATTCCATTCCAATGTTAACGAAATTACTGCAGGTAACAAACTGTTGGATTCGCGGCTGACGGAGAAAAGGTTGATGGGATTGACGCGCTTTTACTTCACTCACGCTCACATTATTTACTCTTCAGTTTGGTAGACATGTTGCTGCCCGTACCTCGCTACGCCCATGATTCGTGAGCACTTCGGCCGACCAGCGACCGGCCTTCTAGGGTCTAGGGCAAGTTACTTTAAGGAGCTGGGCTGGCTTGCGTAGATGCTGGCGGGGGAAATGCACAACACAACCCAAGCGGGACGTCCGCGAGAATTGGGATAACTTTATACCAGGGTTTGAAAGTAGCATAGGCTACCAATAAGCCACACTTGCTCTAACACATGACATGAGCATCACAGATCATGCGTAGCTATAACTGCACTAAATTAGAGATATTGTAGACTAGTTCTTTATAAAGAACAATGGCATTGGTATAATAAAAATTTACACACTTAATTACAACGAGTTGAGGCAAGTTGGGTGTTTATGTAGGTATAATCAATGTTATAAACATACTGTGTGTGGGCTAATTTTGGTGAAGTTGTACCAATCTATACTTATAATAAAACTGTAACAGGTCCAATTCTGTACATTGATAATATATTGAATTTTTTTTTGTATGGCTGATCTCCCTATATTATCGATCGTGAAGCCAAAACTATTGTTTTTTTCATTTTTGTCTGTCTGTCTATCGGTCTGTACCTTGGCTGAGCATCACGCCAAAACTACTGAATGGATTCAAATGAAACTTGGCATGATTTGAGTTCATATTACGAGGTAGGCTATAGGATACTTTTTAATCCCGAAATTCAGCACGGTTCCGTTGGGAGAGGGGATGAGAGTTAAAATGTGTACTTATTTGTAATTCATTAACGCGTGGTCCGATTTCATTCATACTTTTATTGTTAGAAAGGGGGTACTTTAAATATTGGTTCGTAAATATTTTAAGGATTGGGGTTCAGACATTACAGACATCCAACCTTCATTACTAGGTCCAGTAATAGAAGGGAAAAGGATGAATGGGTGAAGGTGAAAGGGTGCAGGTGCGCCAGCATCTGCTTCCATTCGCCGTTTCATCCATTCATACGCTGCGCTGTGTCTTCCCGCCATTCGAGAATCATTCTTCCCCATCGGTAGTCTAAGCGATTTGACCTGCCCAGTACTTATTTCACCTTGCTACGTCGGTGGTTTCTTTACTTCTCCCGCGGATCTCCAGTGCGCTAGTTGTTAATCACTAATCACTGGAGCCGCGTTTGTTTCAGAAATTTTAGACATTCTGCTCAAAATAATTTTGAAAAACTGTACGAAGTCACGCGCAAAACTTTAGCTGAATCAATTAAACTTTATTGTACGGACTTTAATTGCTTGCCTTTGCTTTGAACCAAGTAGGTATATTATTAAAAAGCGCCACTTCTTTGCTCATTGTTACAGCAATGTAACGTTTGCTATACATTTTATTGTACCTATTTCATTAAATGAATTGATAAAAAGGCTGCAAGAAAATGACGATTTCACCTTTTTTTAGACAAGTAAGTGAATTATTCTTTTAATTAACTCGCGCACGCACAGAATATTTCAGAAAGGAGCGGATGCTTATATTGCACCAGCTGCTGGCCGCGGGTTCGCATATATTAATGATCTTCCAGAATATAACTAGGCAAAGGTACCAGGTACCAGGTATGTAATATTATAACTTGCTGATGACACTACTGTAATTATGAAATGTGACAAAAAAGGGTTTTCGGAGTCGCAGACCATTGTGGACGGATTCATAGCGGATATGATGTGTTGGGCAGAATATCACAATTTAAATAGAATAACAATAATTCAATTTACCACAACAACAATCAAAGCTCTACTGACACTACATAGGAGAATCAAAAAGTTGATGAAGTTGAAACCTATAAGTTTTTATTAAGGGCTGATATTATGTTATACAATAATTGGTTCGCAACTCCAGTTGCTGGTAGCAGGATCACCGCAACTGGCCGCGTTGTCGGTCGGCGGCGCTGTCAGTTACCCCAGCGTGCTGCTGCAGCAGTTCGCAGCTAACGACAGCTCGATACACCTCGATTTGGACACTGCTTCTTGGATAGGTAAGATTTCATTCAAGATCCATATTTTTGTCTTAAGGTTGATAGATGTTGTGGTACATAATTGCCTGGTGCCGGTGGTAGGCCGATATACCAAACGGTATTTTAATGAGCTGCATAGCCTCTGCTACGGTCGCTATGCAGGCAGCAGCAGCACTAATGACACTGTGACCGAATTTAAAAGTAGGCTTGATTTGCAGCTACCGGAAAGACCACGGTTACGAAAATGGTTGTTACATTTTCGTAACATGTATATAATTCAGGTTACTTCAATATTATGCCTTTATAACATACAATTTTGTTTCATTCCAGGGTCAATCCACGGTCTGGCCGGAATACCAAGCATCCTTATGCCGGCATTCATGCAATGGAGGGGCAGAAAGGTTGCTTTCATCGCTGCATGCTTTATCAGCATTATCGGGTGGATCCTAGCCTTCACTGCCACCAGCGCCATCGCTATCCTCATCAGCGAATCTTTCCATGGGTTAGGCACAAACAGTATGTTGGCAGTCAGTTTACTGAGCATTAGTGAAATGGTCACTCCAAAATTCAGAAACGTGTCTATGGTTTCATTCTATGTAGTGCAGACTTTTGGAATGGCGTTGGTAGGAATATTTGGGAGGTATCTGCATTGGAAGACAGTTAGTATAGTCATGGGCGCTCCAATAACAATCGCCATGGTCATAGGCTTTGCGTGGCCTGAATCGCCTTCTTGGTTAGCTTGTAAAGGAGAGTTTGAAAAATGCGAGAAAGCTTTCTTATGGCTAAGAGGTACTGACGATCATTCTATGAAAGAACTGCAAGAACTTATACGTGCTCAGAGAGAAAACAGGGTCTGTGATAAACGGGATGAAAAGTCCATAATAAAATATTTCTGGCGTACACTAAAAAGTAAAGATTTCTACAAACCCAGCATGCATATGTTCATTTTACTAAATTTGACGTACTGGAGTGGGAGTTTGGTCATTTTAATATATTCAACACAAATGATCCAACAGGCTACAACCAACGAAAATGCTGCTTTCTTCGGAGGTATCATAATGAATTCTATATTATTCGTCGGTGTGGCTTCAAGTGCCGTTCTTATACGACGTTTCGCTAATAAATCTGTATTACTATTTAGCATTTGCTGCACAGCAGTATGTTTAGTCAGCACATCTTCGATCAATTACTTGCAAACAACAAATGTAATTTCAAAAGAGTCATTGGTTTGCCTATATTTATTAGCTGCATATATGGCGGCTTCTAGTTTGGGTATTCTATCAATAGTTTTTACATTAGCAGCAGAATTGATGCCAGTGAAACATAGAGGAATAGGGGGTGGTTTATACGTTATATTTACTTGTGTACTACATTCGTCTTCACTAAAAGCTGCACCATATTTATTTTCACATCTAAACTTGTGGGGAACCTTATTATTATATGCATTGAATGCTATTATATGTGGTTTGATGATATGGAAGTTTGTGCCGGAAACTAAAGGAAAGACGTTGCAAGAAATCGAAGATTATTATATGTTTGGAGGTTTCCAAAAGCGCGTTGGTCAAGAAAAAGAGGTTTGGTTATTTGAATTAAATGATATGAACATAATATGAGACGTTATTGTTGTTGTTATTGCTTATATTATTGAATTAAATATAGGGACATATGAGAGGTTTCTGTTGTTTTTATTGCTTGACTGGAAACGAAGCATAGGCTTTGGCGTTGAGCCGGCATAATTATTTTTTGGTGAATGCATGCAAACGGGCAGAAATTCAAAGAACAATATTTTTGGCATTTATTTCTAAAATATTTTTTTCTATTTACTGATTTTACGTTGGTTACGTTTTTAGGGTTCCGTACCCAAAGGGTAAAACGGACCATATTACTAAGGCTCCGCTAACTGTCTGTCCGTCCGTCTTTCACCAGGCTGTACCTCATGAGCCGTGATAGTTAGACAGTTGAAATTTAAAAAACAAAATAAAATAAATATTTAAGGGGGCTCCCATACAACAAACGCGATTTTTGCTCGTTTTTATAGATAATGGTACAGAACCCTTCGTGCGCGAGTCCGACACGTACTTGGCCGGTTATTATTGTAAGTACCTGCTTAAAGTCTTAGACAAATAATAAGTATATTATGCAGAGTACGTCAAAGTGGACTAAAGAATATAATTTTTTAACTACATCAGTAAATATTAGGAGATATTCAATTTAATGGTCTTTTTCATTTTAATCTATTTAACACGAAAACTGTTTTTGTGTATCCTTGTTATAATAAGCCGCTGACTTGGGAAACACTGTCAGTACTCGCCGAACTTGCTGTATAAGGAAATGGGATTTTACCAGTTTTGAGACAAGTATGTATGAATACATACTGTGTGTATTATAGTATGGCTTGTTTTTTAAAGAGTGCACTTACATTTTGGCGAGCACAGTACCGCACGCGCGGACCGAGCTCGCAGCATCCTTCGGTTTGACCAAATATATCTAGTTTCATTTATTGATATATAAATAAGAGCATTCACTTAAAATTATGAAATTATTTGTAGTGGTTGAGAAAAATTATGTTTTGAAAACAATATTTTGTCGATGTAATATATAGCGGTCCCAACGGAAGACCGGCGCTGGTTGTACGACCAACACTATGCTGAGTTGGGACCGATTCGTGGCAACGGACAACAAATTTTTATCATTGATTGTAGTACTTAGTTTGTAACTTTGCATTGTTTTCGTGCCTTTTGTCAGGAACAAATATTTTCTATCCTATTCTATATATATTAAACTCAGGAGATATTCTAATTGTGGTTAAAGCATTTTTGGTTAAAAATGTTAAAAATCAAATTTAATTTATTTAACTTTTAATTGCTTGAAAGGTAGAAAAAAAAAAAAATCATAAACTGTTTTGACATTATGGAAGTACGGGATGTTTTTAGTAGGGTATATTTTAGTTTTGAGACGTAGGACATAGTTTGCAAATTAGAGCTCTCAAATCGGGTCTCTATGTTTTTGCCAAAATGAACACCAGGAGAATGATGATTATTAATAAAATAGGTAAATTACCTAAACTTCGCTTAGTCATTATCGAAGAAGATGAAATGAAGGATATGTTTCATATAATGGCTAGGTATAGACTTTAAAGCAATGCATCAAATTTTGACGTCGAAAACCTTGCAGCTATGCATAGTTTTGTAACAGCACCCTTAAGGCGAGCCTTTTCGGGAACTTTAGGTATTTTACGCTACCTTAAGCCGCACTATTTGACGGCACGACGTATTCATTTACGCGACCCAAAAGCTGTGTGCAATGCGCCGCGCCGCGCGCCGCGCGCACTTCTTTCGCCCGCGTCAGCCACGTTATGTAACTCAGTAGCGGAGATCAAGCCGCTTTGTTATTTAGGATAGAGTTAGCTTATGTTCTGGATTGATATATGATAAATGTGAACCTACCATTATTATTATAACAAATGCAATGAGGTGTACAACCGTGTTTTTATTGCTATTTTTGGTTATTTTTTTATGTGATTGAATGACGTGACGAGATAGTTGTTCACCTGATGTTAAGTGACACGGCCGCCCATAACAGTTGCAGTGTCACTCGGAACTTTACAACAATAAAGTTTCGCGTGACACTGCACTGCGCACGTCATCCTAAGGCTCAATTCAGACAGAGCAGCAAAATGCTCGAGCAGTTTTTAAGTGCTATATGAATATCAACCTTAATCTATTTAGACAAAGCTGAAAATAGTATGCAGCATTAAAATAGGTAAGATTTTAATGTTGCATACTATTTTCAGTTTTGTCTACATGAAATAAGGTTGATATTCCAATAGCACTTAAAAACTGCTCGAGCATTTTGCAGCTCTATCTGAATTGACCCTAAGACATCACCCAGTTTAGTAATCAGATTACTAAACTATATTATATATATATATATAATAATATTATATTGGTTGTTATTATTATTGTAATACGTACCAAGTCCGGCTTGGTTCCATCCTCCCTGGTGGCGCTGCCCCCTTACCGGAGTCGATGGGAATAAAAGTGTCATCCTTCCTGGCAGCCTTAACAATAGCGCTCACCGGGGCCGATGGAATAGAAAAAGGGTCATCTGCCCCGTTATAGTCGGATCGATGAATTCACCTTAGTGACAGCGGGGCCGATGGGAATTAAAGTCTCATCTGCAACCCCGGTACGGCAAGTGCTGGTGCTTTTAACGGAGAGGATTATACAAATCTAGTTTCATCAAGCCCAGCATAAACGGTAGGGTACTATAATATTTATAATAAGCAATTTGCCTAATATTACACTAATCTATAATACAATCAAACTGTAACAGAGTCAATTCTGTACCGTAAAGATATTTTGAAAAATTTTGTGGGAAGGTTCTCTACAATTAATACTAAAGCCAAAACTATAATGTTTTTCATTTTTGTCTGACTGTCTGTCTGTCTGTCTGTCACACGCCGAAACTACTAAATGGATTCAAATGAAACTTGCCATGATTTGAGTTCATATTACGAGGTAGGCTATAGGATACTTTTAATCCTGAAATTCAGCACGGTTCCCACGGGAGAGGGCATGAAAGTAAAAAAATTACTTATTTGTACATTTGACAGCGTCATTTGCACCATTAGTAAGTTGCAACCGGCACACTTGCACCTGCAAGTGTACAGGTGCAAGTGTTAGTCGTGACTGTCCAATTATACCAATGACAGTAAACTAACTTGCTCATCACCGCATTTGGTAGGTTGGAAAAAATTTGACATATGACATCTTTAAAAAAAATTGACATTTGACATCTGTCAAAAGTTTGACATCAATCAAACTGACATCTGTCTACACTTGACAGCGGTATTAGAACAGTGCGCAGGTCGCAAGTGGCACGCTTGCACCGAGCGCGGGCCGCACTCGGCTCGCGCACGTTGCAAGTGTGCAGGTGCAAGTGTTAGTCGTGACTGTCCAATTATACCAATGACAGTAAACTAACTCGCTCATTGCCGCATTTGGTAGGTTGGAAAAAAAGTTGACATTTGACATATTCAATAAATTTGACATCTGTCAAAAAATTTGACATTTGATATCTGTCAAAAATTGACATTTGACATCAAGCAAACTGACATCTGTCTACACTTGACAGCGGTATTAGAACAGTGCGCAGTTCGCAAGTGGCAAACTTGCACCGAGCGTGGGCCGCACGCGGCTCGCGCACGTTGCAAGTGTGCAGGTGCAAGTGTTAGTCGTGACTGTCCAATTATACTAATGACAGTAAACTAACTCACCCATCACCGCATTTGGTACGTTGGAAAAAATTTGACATATGACATCTTTAAAAAAAATTGACAATTGACATCAATCAAACTGACATCTGTCTACACTTGACAGCGGTATCAGAACAGTGCGCAGGTTGCAAGTCGCACACTTGCACCGAGCGCGGGCCACACTCGGCTCGCGCACGTTGCAAGTGTGCTGGTGCAAGTGTTAGTCGTGACTGTCCAATTATACCAATGACAGTAAACTAACTCGCTACTAGATGTCAGTTTGATTGATGTCAAATGTCAAACTTTTGACAAATGTCAATTTTTTTGACAGATGTGAAATTTATTGACAGATGTCAAATGTCAATTTTTGACAGCTGTCAAATGTCAAATTTTTTCCAACCTACCAAATGCGGTGATGAGCGAGTTAATTTACTGTCATTGGTATAATTGAACAGTCACGACTAACACTTGCACCTGCACACTTGCAACGTGCGCGAGCCGAGTGCGGCCCGCGCTCGGTGCAAGTGTGCAAGTACATGAGTTGGTCATGACCGTCCACTTATACCAAATTACAGTATACTTGGTTCGCTCGTCGTTGTATTTAGTAGGTTGGAAAAAAAAATGACATTTGACATCTATCAAAAAATTTGACATCTGTCAAAATTTTGACGTTTGACATCTGTCACACTGACATCTGTCAAAATTACAACTATCTCAGCCCGAAACTGTAGTACCATAGGCAATAAAACGGAAAACAGCAATTTCGATAACAGTATGTATATACGGCGGCCATATTAAGAAATGACAGATGTCAAAATTTTACCAAACTATGTTGATCAGCATCCTTTGGGACCCCCAGATATCGATTTTCATCCGGATCGGTGAAACTTTTTTTCCCGCCGCGGCCAAAATTTACGCCATTTTGAAAAAAAAACTTTTTGCCATTCTTCCTCTCTGGCTTTCAAACAATATTAGTTCCAGCTCTTAATACTAAAGTGTCATAGTTTCGCCGTCATTTACGGTTAAAATTTGTATGGCGGATTTTTTTTTCCGCTATTTTGATTTTTTTTTGACATCACCAAAATCGTCCCAGGGTTTGCTATGACATTCCTTAAAACGCACATGACCTATCTCATATGGTTTGGCCAGGCCGTTGACTGTCCGAGTGACCGAAGGTCGGAAGACCAGGTCGCGAATATTTTGAAGACACCTCTGTCACCTGGACACAAAAGTCAACAAAGACATTCAAAATTTTCCATTGGTATCGAGAAACAATGCGTCAAAAATGGAAAAAAAAATTGTATGGCAGCCATCTTTAAAAATGGCGGAATCCAAATTTTTTTTCAAATTTCGAATCTGCGGCCCCGAAAACCCCCCCATGCGAAAAATCACCCTGATCGGACTAACTTTCAAAATGGCCGCCATTTTGAATCCGCCTCGCATCTTGGGTTTTCATGACAACGATCTGACAGCCCCTGTCATCCTCTATGACATTTGGTCGAGCACCACCCACATACCTCTTACCTCTTAAATATTATGGTACCCTACCTTCAATGCCCTACAAAATGCCCCATTAAAAGCACCAGCACTGGCCGTACTGGGGTGGGGATGAGACTATTATTCCCATCTGCGCCGCTGTCACCGAGATGAATTCATTGATCCGACTATAACGGGGCAGATGACAATTTTTATGTTCCATCGGCCCCCATGAGCGCCGTTGTTGAGGCTCCGGGGGAGGATGGCACTTTTTTCCCATCGACCCCGGTAACGGGGCAGCGCCGCCGGGGAGGATGGGATCAAGCCCCTACCCCATAGCTTTCTTTCACTTACCCAACCCGCCTATTTTTTGCCACACCACCCGCTCACCTGCCCATAGGTTTTGCACACTTGCCCACGCCTATCGACATTTGCCCACACCTGCCCACTTTTTCTCACACCAGCCGCTCAACTGGTAACACTGATTCATACCTGCCCGTACTTGCGCATGCCAGTTACGTATTATCTAGCACCATGTATCATCATCATCATCATCATCATCATCAGCAGCAGCAGCAGCAGCAGCAGCATCATCATCATCATCATAAGCATCATCATCATCAGCCTGAAGACGTCCACTGCTGAACATAGGCCTCCCCAAAGAGCACCACTTTGAGCGGCTGCTCGCCTCCTGCATCCATTGGCTCCCCGCGGTGTGCTGCTTGACACCATGTATACGCAATGTATACTATGAAGCAAACATAACTGCTTGTGTATGAGATAAATAAATGAGTATGATGATTATTCACAGCCTCTGTGATGTGGGGGTTTAGCAGGTCGGCTCATAACCCGGAGGAGATGGGTTCGATTCGTGACATGAATTTGTGCACAAAAAAATAACACAAGTGTGGATTGTATGATTGAGTAAGGCGTGTGTATTGAGGCGTAGGGCAAGAAACTGTCCATGACGGTGAGCATAATGATAATTAGAAAGCATAGGTAAATTACATGGTAACTACCGATTTTCCTAATGCATAACTTAGAAAGAAAGAAAGAAAGAAAATACATTTATTCAGGACATCACACAACATTACATTCCTAACATACATCATGAAAATAAAACAATAAAAAACAAAAATAGGTAAAAGGTCTTGAGCAGTTTTTTTTCTTTTATTATATTTGTATTATATTTTATTAAAATTCACGGCCAGAGTAGCTTCGCGTCGTGGAGCGCAAGAATTTGGCACACGTCCGGCGTCGACGGGCTCTGCGAGCGGACTGGCGGCCCCGAAAATGAGCTCGGATGCCATGAATTCAAGATATAATATTCATATAAAATTACCGTATTAACTTTTTAACATTTTTATTGATCATTTAAATTTTTTGATCAATACATGATTCATTAAAATATATTTAAATAATACGATTCGTTTAAAACAAGTCGAAAAGTCATTTCAAAAAATCTAAGATAGAGGTAACTTTGGATTTTTTTTCGATCGAGTGAAGTTATTCCTTTTATGTATAAGTATGATCATTTAACTTGAAGACATCCTTAAGAATAACATATATTTTTTTCATATCTAAAAGTGTGGTTTATCTCAGAGAAAAGACGATTCAAACAAGGGCGTTTTTGGGCCAGTCTCGCCTTAAGTATTTCAATTCATGTAGGTAGTTCGTTTATTGCATTTGAACAGGAGTAAATAATTCCAAAGGTATTATATTAGTTACATTCAACTTACATGTTACCCATTAGGTAATACTCTTATTTCATGAATAATTCTGGTTAAATTCATATCCATCAAGTTAAATACGACCTCCATTGATCATTACAACACAAGACATAACCTCAAACTTGTTATAGCTAGAACTTTGTTTTAACATCCAGAAACCGAACCACATTTTAACAGGTGTTTCTAGAAGCATTGACAACTATTTTAATGTATAACACATAATTATCCTTTAACTAGACAAAAATATGTTTCACAGGTTTTTCAATGTATGGGACGTGAGCATCCTCCTTATGACCATCATCATGTATGATTTACAGAAGTCAATCACATTTGTATGTACTTCACTTTTCATACCTACGCTCGGCGGTCACGCTAGGGATATTGGCGGCTGCGCTGGCGGCCGCGTGAGCAGTGCCTAGTGCCTACCTATCATATTAACTACTAGCATTTGCCCGCGGCTTCGCACGCATGTATTGTGTTATTTCTACGTTTAGGTAGTCTAATAATAGCTTAGTTCATGCATTTCCTCTATACCAAACCAAAAAATCCACTAAATTTTTCGAAGCTCTGCACGTATTAGCAGATTAAGTAGCCTACGTGTAAAAATGTTGTTTAGGTAGTAGGTAAGGTAGGTATGGCTTTTCACGTGTCATCAGATCTCCTACACATTGATAAAATAGTGGGTTAGAAACTGCAAATCATAGGTACAATATTTAATTAAATATGTACCTACTTAGACCTACCTTATACTTAGACGTTCGTTTTTTTAAATATACGGTAGATCTAGGCATCTAACTAATAAAAGTTCTATTGGTATAGGTACCTACATACCAGTGACACGTTCGATCTTTTCCTTGTTATTTTCACTTCAACAGATTGTTCTTGTGTTTTCACCATTAAAACCGTTCAAGTCTTTATAAGAGGTTCCAGTAAATTTTGTTTAGGTAGTAGGTATACCTACCTAAGTACCTACCTAGTACCTATTATTTAGGCAGTTTAGAAAAATTTTGTCAGTTTTTCATATCCGCGCGCTTTTCGTTCCCAAAGAGTATCTTTGTTGGATTCACCACATTTTTTTTTACTTTCTTAAATTTGATTCCATATGAATTGAGTATTCAGCCAGTGTCAATAATAAGTTTATAAAATACATACTTTACAGTTGGAGTATTGCATTAACCTATACGATGCGTACATAATTAGTTTTGTTAATACTAATTAGAAATTACAATTCGCAAGTGTAGCTAATTACTATATGTTTGTTATGTATATGTATGTTTATGTTTGTTTCTTTCCTTCGCCACTGACGTAGCGATACGTGTGAGCAGTACAAATATAATATCGTTTTGATGGATCTCTCTGTGCTTTTAGTCTATACTCTATGTAAGTACCCTTTTTAAACATTTTTCATAAAATATTTCGTATCATTGGCTAAGTACAAATGTCTAATGACAAAATAAAAAAAAACATCTACTTTCACACCTTTCACACTATTAATATTTGTTGGTATATGTATCTATTTAACTTCTAAAATGCTAAACAACCTGTAAAAATATAAATAGAAAACCTATAAAATGTTTTGATTGTCTTAGAGTAGCGGTACTAATATTACTTTTTGGTCATATCCATTCACAGAGCTTTTTGTCTTTAATCTGTGCCTCCAAATAAACATGTGGCACAGAGTGTAGTCAATTGTTTTTTTTCTAATCTGTGACAATATGTGGTAACTTACAACCACAGCTTACAACCACAGCTTACAACTTACCGTTATGGCGGAAACAGTAGCCAACTTAAAAAAAATCTAACCGTTAGTAACCAAAAAAAAAAGCATCAATCGGCCATGTTGCTTAAAACTCCGATTCGTTTCGTAATGAAATCTTAATAATTGTCACCAAATTTTTTTTAACGATGTGACGGACCTACAAGCATACCTACCGGCCGCACACGCACACCGGCGTATTCCCCGATAATACCGACACGACCGCGCGACCCCGCGCGTCCTTCCCCACCGCGTTCAGCAGACCGTGACCGCCAAATGATATAAAAGCCGTCCAGAGCGCGAGTAAAGAGGGCATTTGCTCGCGGCTCTCGCGGTGGATGGACGTGCACACCATACACCAGAGCCCCTAGCAAATCGCCTCATCCCGTGTTCCCTACTAACACGGTGAACGGTACCCTCTGCGCGTGGCCCCCATGCTGATGCCGCTTGGGTAACCGTTCTCCGCCCCCCCGCCGTCCTCCCTTCCCCGTGTCTCAAAGCGCGTGGCCACCATGCTTATGTCGCTCGAGACACGTCCCTGACCGGTAGATACCCCGTCCCGCCGTACCAAGGGCACACAGCGCGTGGCCCCCATGCTTATGCACTGGACCCTTGGGTACCCCCTGCATGCACTAACTCCCGCGCCGCGCACCGTTGCGCATACCTGTTTCCCGCGTTCCGGACGTCGTCCCGCTCCAAGGGCAGAAGCGCGTGGCCACCATGCTTATGTCGTTTTGCC
Source organism: Ennomos quercinarius (assembly GCA_910589525.2). Taxonomy (NCBI): domain Eukaryota; kingdom Metazoa; phylum Arthropoda; class Insecta; order Lepidoptera; family Geometridae; genus Ennomos; species Ennomos quercinarius. Next base: position 2,542,551 of record OU342512.1, read on the forward strand.
CTCACTGAGCTGGACGCCCTCCGCGCCCGTCAGACCCCCGCCCGTGCGGATCGCTTCTCACAGGCCGCCGCGCTCCTGTTAGAGAACTCGCCGCGACCCGTATCCCGATTCCGTACCACGGACGTCAGCCTCCTGTTCCGAGGATAGATAGCGCGTGGCCACCTTGCTTATGTCGCTTTCCCCTCACTGAACAGGACTCCCGACCGTTCGTTCACGCGTACACCGCTCGCAGGCCGCCGCGCTCCTGCTCGTGAGCCCACCGCGACCACGTCGTCCCGGGGTCCGTCACCCTTCCGTCTAAGCGTTAGATGTAGACTTAGAATAAGTACCGTATAAGCTTTAGTACCGTCTAGATGCCCTAAGCACATATTATGATGCGATAAATATATACCCGTGTATTGTAACTGATAACCGCGTGTTTCCCTGGACTCACATCCCCCATAGGTTACCCCATCTTAGGTATTCCATCCCTTGCCACGACCATCGTAGCACAAGGGCACGACTACCAACATAACAAGGCGTCTGGTCAGCTAGCCGCAAGACGCCACGTTACATTGGCGCCCAACGGAAAAACCCGCAACCGAAACCCCGTGGTTGGGTGGCCACGTTACATTGGCGCCCAACGGAAAAACCTGCATCCGAAACCCCGTGGTTGGGTTGCCACGTTATATTGGCACCCAACGGAAAAACCCGCAACCGAAACCCCGTGGTTGGGTCGCCACGTTATATTGGCACCCAACTTAAAAACCCGCACCCGTATACCCGAGGTTGGGTCGCCACGTTACACCAGCGCCCAACCTAAAAACCCGCGAACGTAACCCAGGGGATAGGGCTACTTACTACAACGACGTATCCAGGCAAGAGCCAAAAGTTTACGTCGCTTAGAAAGTGTCCTCAACTTTAATTGTGTCCAGACGGAAACTACACCCGTAGAATAAATAATAAACCGGTAAATTCAAATGTCAGAGAAAAACATCTTGGATTTATAACTTGAAGAAAAACGAATTAGAAGAGGAGTGCAAGAAGAGAAACCTCGCGACGGAAAACAAGACCGTCAAAGATCTACGCCAGATACTTGCCGAGGCAATAAGGGCAGAACCAGACCAGACCAGTAGTACAGCCCCGACGCCCTCAGGCAGTGGCAACACCAGCGAACCAGAACCAGAATTTAGTGATACCATGTTACTACCAGAAAGAGATACCAAGGACAAACCAGACAGGTCTAACCGCCCAGAAAAGTGCGAACCAGATATAGAAAGATGGAATCTTCATTTCGATACACATGACGACCCAGTTGAGTTTCTAGAAAGCCTAGATGATCTAATCGAGTCCAGTCAAGTAGATAAAGAAAAAGTACTAGAAATACTACCAAGATTCCTGACAGGCAAAGCCGTGTTATGGTACCGTAATAACAGAGAATCATTTAAAACTTGGGGTGAGTTCGTCCAATGTTTTAAACTAACATTCTTAACCCGCGATCATGAAATCGATCTATTAAAAAGAATAATGTTGATGAAGCAACATTTCCGCCAAGAGTTCACAGACTATTTAATAGAAATTCAAACATTGATACGTCGTTACGGCAGAATGTCAAAGGAGGAAGAATTGAAGATAATATATGAAAATATGGCTCCGAAGTATAAATACTACATCAAGTACTCCGAAATCACCACCGTAAACCAGTTGATACAATTAGCGAACAACTACGAAAATATATCGTCAGAACGACGTACTGAATTTGAAGGTCCCTATCAAAACCCGCAATATACACCGGTAGATCAAAACCACGAAGAAACACACAAGAAGTGGACCAACCAGACAACCAGAGACCGAGCCCGAATGGAAGAAACAGCAAAATATGTTTATAAATACAACCCCAGAGAATGCTGTTGGAGCTGCGGAAAACCAGGACACTCAATGAGAGATTGTCGCGGGAAGAAAGTGCTATTTTGCAGCAGTTGTGGAAAACTCGGTGTGCAAAGTTCCAAGTGCTGTAAGAAAACAAATAACCAGATAGAATCTTTGACAATACACACGAACAGCCACGCACAAAAACGTGATAACCGACCGTTTATAAAGATATCAGTACTGCAGAAAGAATACGATGCACTAATCGACACCGGCACCACGAGATCCTATGTAAGCAAAGAGATATATAAAGAATTTAAAGACAAAAAATTAACACCAAGAAAAGTATCAGAAACCGCAGTACTCGCAAATGGAGCGAGTATAGAAATAAATGAAGCCTTGCCACTAGAAATAAATATAAAAGGACAAAAGTTGAACCACGAGATGCTTTACCACCCAGAAATAACTAAACCGTTGATAGGAATGGACATACTGGAAAGAATGGGAGTAACAATAAAATTTAAAAAAATCCAGAAACAGAAGAAGAGGCATAACAAAACACCAAAAGAACCAGCAGTAAACAAGAATATAAACATACAGAACGACCAGTCAGAACTATATGAAAAAAACCCGACATTAATCACTCAAGTGGAACAAGACCCGCAGAAACGAATAGTGAATAAATCCCGAACAGAATACGGGCCCGGAAACCAGAATAAGAAAGCCAAGCGAACCCCGAGAAGTACAATCTCCGCAGTTGAACGAAAAGAAGACTGGCATAAAAAGAAAATGGAGAAAATACAGACCCAAGAGAACCCAGATTATAAAATAGAAAACAACGAATTGTACCGAAAAATAAAACACCATGCATATGGACCGAGATTACAACCAGCATCAGATTGGAGACTATGTGTATCACAAGACGACATGGAGAACGTATTAAAATACAACCACGATGTACCAACCACCGGACATTTAGGAACATCAAAAACCCTAAACATGGTAGCACATAGGTACTACTGGCCGGGGATGTACAGAGATGTACGTGCATACGTGAGAAGATGCACAACTTGTCAAATACACAAAAACCAACGTCTTAAACCGCACCGAAAAGGAAAAGAAAAACCCGTAGTATAGAAAACCGCCACGTCACGCCACGCCACGCACCGCCACGTTAGTTCAATTTTAAATATATCATATTTTAAGCGCCGGTTATTTCTAAGCATATTAGTGAAAACCGCATGAAAACCCATTCAGTATTTTAGGAGTTCAGTCATAACAAACAAACTAACAAACAAACAAACAAACAGACAAACAAACAAACAGACAAAGTGTTTAAAAAGTGGCTTAACATGATCAGCGGCTAATTTTAAGCCAACCTGTGTAATTTTTTTGTTGATATCTTGCAATTACAGACTTTTTTATCTCTACAGTTTTATTATATGTATAGATATAGATAGATATAGATATAGATAGATAATGCGGAAGATGAGCGTTTTTTTTAATCATTCATACGTAAATATACAAAATTAATGCAGTTTATGTATGTATGTTTGTATATTGTGTTTGTTTGTTGGAAGACTTATGCCTTCGTTTAATATCAGCCATTTTTTCGCAGTTATTATTATAATTGGATGATGTTTCTTTTTAGACAAAAATATGTGATTAATTTACATTTACGTCATCCTCATTAGATTACTGAAAACAAGGTTTTAGGTTTATATATTTACAACAATAATTACCTAATATAAATTGTAAAAATATTTGAAGGCCACAATGTCATGTTCGCTTATTCAGCACGGGGCAGGGGGCCAGGGCGGTTATCTACCTACCTAACTTTTCTGCTTCTGTGTTAAACGGGCCATACACGTACTATTTTATTGATCGTGTAGGGTTAGTATTGCGCAATGTTTTTCGGTTTACTATATGGAGAAAACAATGACGGAAATGGACTCCGTCCATTTAATTGATCATTAAATTTAACGTGTAGGGCCGGCCTTACGTTTACGTTGCGTTAAAACGAACCATCGAAATACAAACAAATACACCTACATACCTCTCTGAAACAACTGGTAGCTTAAAAATCCACTGTACAATTATAATAACATTTTTTCTTGTTGCTCCATTTTTGCACAAAAAAGTTTACAGACGCGTGTCTCAAGCGGATGGCACTCGCGCTCGCATTACTCCGAACCAGTCCGAGATATCGTGTCCGTGAGCGGTGTCTATAATTATGTGTGCGTTGCTGGAGCGCACTTTTTATGTAGATTGACGTCTGTACTTACCTTTCTGTTTTATATAGTTAGGTAGTGTTAGGATTCAGCATTTTTAGTTTCTAGTCCTTGAGTGCCCAATTTGCATAAGCAGTTGTATAAGCAGTTTATTATTCTATTTAAATCTAGACATCCATTTGCTTATAGTTATTGTTATGTTAACTTTGACTTGTAATATATCAAAAATGTATGCTATATTAAAATCACATTTTTAGATAACAATTATCGTAAAAACTATAATTATCCAATAACGCTTTTACTGTTGCCAATATAAATACAACAGATTTTATTTTTAGACGCAATGTTTTTTTAAATAAAAAAAAGAACAATTTTAATGAATCTACAAGTTTATTGAGTGATAAAAACATCGAATATAACATTTTTATTGCAGTTTGATCCACCAGTAATCGTTACAAAATTTAAATATTTTATCATTTTATCTCCAAGGGATAACAGGAAACCGCGGTGCACTTCTGAAATAACAGAACGCAAAATTTTAATATAAATGACTGCCGCAAAAATAATGAAGCAGTTCTGAAAAAGACCTAAATGATATCTGTTGTGTTTACAGCAATTTTATTAATTCGCATTGTAATATATTTCCCATGTACCCAGTGTAGAGTGGAAATGATACCGGCTTTACGACAAGTAAGTACATTATTCAAGTTTTATTAGTCACCTACGTACCTATACCTACATAATTATATTAACAAGTAGTTCTACAAACAACAAACCTCGCGAGTGCAAATTTTTTTGCAACTCTGGTTGGGGATATTCATAGAAGAAAATATATAAATAATTATGTGTATCGTTCTCTGTAATTATTATTTTTATAACACATATGTATATTCCACAATGGTATTTTATATACATATTTTATTTATTGCCCTTAGTGCCATCTATATACCTAGGTATAGGAGCACCAATTTGAATAGCATCCTAACCTAACCTCATGAAGTACACTGCCATCCTTATGAAAAATGCAGTAAGTAGGTAAACCATGTTAACGCGAAAAACGCGAAAAGAAATGTTGGGAGTAGTCGAGTTGCTGTATTCTCACTTTCAGAGTTTATGGGTTCCAGGTGGAATTTTGATACGTGAGAAAGAACAGAATACAGATTTTTTTTGGCGATTGCGAATATGTATGTACTAACCCAATTTTGCCAAAAACGTTAGTTACTGCGTTCTTCACTATGAGGGCAGTACATTGACTTTGCGAATACATTACTCATGCTTATTATAGCTTCATTTGTACTCACAATATAGTTTAATACAATTCATTTAAGAAAAATTGAAGTCTTTGTCTTGTGTATTCATGCTGTTTCTGCTGCAAGGTCATATTATTGTTGATCAACTGATGCAGGTCGGGTAATACCTACTAATACTGAATGTATTAACAGAACAAAAGTCTTTGCCGAGTCAAAATACCTAACTTTAAAATTAAATGTAGAGATATCAAACAGGTACTTTTAACTCAAACTGTTGTTAAAATTGAGGTCATTGCTGAAAAATTTTTTAAAATTGTATCATTTTGTATTACTTTGTATCTTGATCACAATATCCAGACGGAGCTATTGCCATAAAAACGTAACAAATTATGAGAACTAATAATGAATGAGCGTCATTCCATTGTAATTTTGTAATTTGTACTGATGTGTGACGCACGGCGCGCGATCAAACGTCGAGATCTGGCATCTGTTAGTCCCTTACTAGTTATTTCAGGCTTTTAGCTCATGTATGTGATTGCTGGTGTTATTAAAACAGCTCGTGGTGGCGATGTCACCGCAGCTGGCAGCGCTGTCGGTGGGCGGATCCGTGGCCTACCCAACTCAACTGCTGCAACAGCTGAAGACGAACGAAAGCTCCATACATCTTGATATGGACACCTTTTCATGGATTGGTAACAATTTTTTATTTAAGCTAGCTATAATACTCTAAGGGAGCAGTTCTGAGAATTACATATATTTTATTCAGAAGATACTTATTCACCCTGCTCTTGAATAGGGCTAAATTATACCTATGTGGCAGGAAAACTGTTGAAGTAAGCAATTTCCATTCCTCAAATGTACGGATCATGAAGGAATTTCTGAAACGATATAAATCGTTAATCGCGAAATATCTTTGATTCCAGGCTCGATCTACGGATTAGCTGGCATACCGGTGATACTACTACCAATGCTAATGCAATGGCAAGGCCGGAAATTCGGCTACATCATCACCTGCATTTTCATCATCACCGGATGGGTCTTATCCTTTGTCGCGAACAACACAGCTCTCATTCTGACCAGTGAAGCCTTCCAGGGGTTAGGGACTAACAGTCTCATGCCAGTCAGCTGCTTGAGCATGACCGAAATGTTAGCCCCTAAATACAGATTCCTCTCAATGCAATTATTTGGTATCAACTTGGCCATAGGCATGGCAATTGTCGGGATAATGGGAAGATTCGTCCATTTCAAAACCATCAGTCTCATCATGATTTTCCCAGTAGTCGTAGCAGTGGCGATATCGTTTATATGGCCTGAATCCCCGCCCTGGCTCGCAAGTAAAGGAGAATTTGACAAATGCACAGAAGCCTTCATCTGGTTGAGAGGCGCTGATAAGGAATCAAAGATAGAGTTGAATGAACTCATCACTGCTCAGAAGGAAAACTTGGCAAGCGTAAAACCGCAACGAAGAACTACAGTGAAAGCATTTTGGAATAAGATAACAAGCCGTGATTTCTACATGCCGAGCATACATATCTTTATTCTTATGAATATGATGTACAGCAGCGGTGGTGACGTGGTGTTAGTGTATTTCTTGGAGCTTGTAGAAAAATCGACGCAAAACCAAGACGCTGTTTTCTATGCTGGTATCGCCATGTATGTCATCGTATTACTAGGTTCAATCATCACAAATATCACTGTGAGGCGTTTTAAGAACAAAACTGTTCTGATATTGAGTACGTTGGGAGTTATATTGAGTTTGATTTGCGCCTGCATCGTCACTTACTTGCAGAGTGTTGGGTTGTTGGCGAAAGATTCGTTGCTATGCATGTATTGTTTGATTGGATACATGGTGTTTAACAGCTTGGGTCTCAATGCGATAGTGTTTTACATAGGAGCAGAATTAATGCCAGTCAAGCATAGAAGTATAGGCGGTGCTTTCTATATTATTACAAACTGTGGATTATACGCCTTAACGTTAAAGATAACGCCATATTTAATAGAATATATCGGGATGTGGCGGACGTTCTTGATATTCACAGTAAATGCAATATTGTGTACTTTCTATGTATGGAAGTACGTACCGGAAACAAAAGGGAGGACACTGCAAGAGTTGGAGGATTTCTACATGTATGGAAAATTTATAAATAGACCTGTGAATATGGAGGTATTGGATATATCAGGCGAAACCCCTATGACGGACGATTGAAACCTGTATTTTATATCACAGACTAAGCAAACAAAGGCAAGGTAATAAAATAAAGTCCAATTAGTTAAGAAATGTTATATAATATCAGTGGAGCTTTTACACAAGTATACGTCCATGATTATGTCAAAGTCAAATAATTTATCTGCTAATTATAGGCTATTTTTGACACGTTTGTTTATAGTAAGTATAATGTTTGTTCTGAGCATATAAAATTACAAATTGCTTAAGTTCATCTTATTGTGTACACCCCACATCAGCACTTCTTAACACATCCCATACCATAATGGTTGACAAATAAACATATAATATTTTTCACTTGTTTTTATTTATTACATTATTTTACATACAATTAGTACGAACGAGTAACATAACTATCACTTTCGAGATTCGGTCGAAAAACTTGAACAGGGTTCGGGTGAGTCGCCATCCTGGTAGGCTTGTAAAGGAAGAGTCTGCAAATGTAAGCAAGCTTCACTAACAACAGAACGTTCCTTCAAAAACAACTCTAAAGTAACTTAGCTGAATAAATGGATAATTGTTATTACTAAAACGAACAGCAGGGATCGGATCGGTATGGAATATGAAATTAATTTAAATTTATTTACTCATTAATAAATTGGCTAGCAATGGTGGCCGAGTAGTAGTATGTGCGCTTCGCAATCTTACACCGGGTTCGATCCTCGGCCATTGAGTTATCTAGTAAGTTACGTGCAGTTTTCAATGCCATCGCTCCGTGCCTCGGAGAGCACGTTAAGCCGTCGGTCCCGGTTGTCATAAGAACATCTATGGCAATCGTTACGGGTAGTCAGAAACCTGATAGAATCTGTACGCAAAGCGACGGATTGCTACACAAAATTTCTTGCAGGTGTCTTGGTGATCACAGAAGGTATTACTGTACGGAGGAGAATACTGCTGCCCAATGTCTGCAGATATTCCCTTAGCCGGCTCTTACGGCACCCACGGCCACGGTAAGAGATGGGTGGTACTATTCTCACACCGGGACCACACGGCACTGTGGCATTGCTTGTATACGTATAATTATGATATCTAGTAGATGAGCCTTCATTCTTCATGTGAAAAAAGACCATGAGTGAATAATGACAACTGACTGGGATTCGTATACCTGATGTCCTATGATATAACAATAGTACATTATGACACGAGTATAACGATCAATGCACACGCACGTCATACGACGTTTTTCACCACAGTTGCGAGGAAAAACAGACTTGTATTGTTATTAACTTTTGTGAAGAATGACGTGCAGGCTTCTTATTTTCACGCGCCCTATTACATTGTGAAGGTATATATATTTTGTACTCTTTGACGCCCACGCTGCGCTACAGGCTGACAACCACAGATTAGAGAAACAACCGCGTTGATGGCGCAAACCAAATCGATATGCAGTCAATAATAAAAATATCTAGAAAAAGATAAAAATATATAATAAAGCCGGTATACAGGTCTGTGAATGAAGCGAATAACAATATTCGTATTTAGAACATAACTTACTATGAACGAAAATATTCTACCTAGGTCTGCGCTGTGGATAGTTTGATATAAAATTAAATGTTTATTAAATGTTTACCTACCAACAACGTATTTACCACAGAGTTGTTTTTTCTGTGTGTGTATGTGTGTGTGTGTGTGTGTGTGTGTGTGTGTGTGTATCCATTTTAACCCTATAAAAACTCTTTGTTAGTACATTACATACTTAATACTGAATCTGTCTAATCTGGGTAAATTAAGAATTTTTACGAAAAATCTGGCTAAACTATGTTCTCATGAATAACATTACTTACATATATATAACAAAAATATCATATTAATCCAAACAAGATTTCATAAATAGGTACAATGGTGTAAAAGTTCTTTGTTTCTTTCGTAACCGTTTTTGTGTGAAAACTTGTTTGGATTAATATGATATTTTTGTTGAACATTTGTAATGTTATTACGAGAACATAGTTTAGCCAGATTTTTAGTAAGTAAATTCAGTTATTTAAAATCTTCAAAAAAGTAACAATGCGCGAGCGAGATGGTGGATCTGCATATATAGCAGCCTTTAGTAACAGAACTTTGGTTGTTTCCCATCATGCTCTTTAATTAGTGATCATAAAAGGTGAATAAAAAGATACTAGACATTACAGATAAGCACAGATAATAGAATATACATTAAAAAACCAGTCATGTTAGTAAATTTTAATAGCAAAAACGAGTATTGAGTTAAAAAAAACAACGTGTAGGTACAACTAACTGTACAGGGGGTCCAGCAAAGATGCCAGCGTGAGGCGTTAATGCCTCACGCTAACTCCAAAATATATGGGAAATGACATTGCCTGGGGAAAACTTTTCCGCAGCTAATGTCATAGCTAATGTCATTCCCATACATTTTGAAGTTAGCGTGAGGCGTTAAAACGCCTCCCGCTAGCATCTTTGCTAGACCCCCAGTTCTGTCGGCAAAGCGATCTTTCAGCGTCGATGAAAATACTGATTCATGGTCTTCGTGATATTATGACAAAAACTCAGTATAATTGTTTAAACACCAAATTTAAGTAAACAAACGAATCTAGAAAAATAGGATACTTGAAAATAGATTAAAAGCTTGTAGGTACCTAAAACCTTTTTATACGCTGTGATTATTAGGAAATACTTTTAATAAAATAAATGGGCGGGAGATTTCAAATAATTAGATGGGGAGAATTTCAGTAAGAGATGTTTAAAGTGTTAAGTAGGTATTTCGAAATTTTCATTGCGGTACAGAATTTTTGTGATAAGTGTAAAAGTAAAAATATTTTTTTTCTTGTAACCTATGAACTCGCGTCACGCTGTAATTATTGGACGGAAATTCGATAAAACTTGATATGTTTGTAATTAACTTTTATCAATAACATTTAGGATACTTTCTGCTTTCAATAACGGCCAAGTGCGGGTTGCACGAAGCATAATTATTATGCAATTTTTTTAAATTTGTATATGATTTATAGTACAGTAAAATAAACAATTTAATAATGGTGAGACAATTACTTCAATATCTTGAAATAGACAAAGTTATTTAATTTAATCTTCGCGATGATTTAATGGCGACCAACCTTCACGGTGCACAGCTAATAGGTACTTACGTAACGTGTCCAACTGTCTATGTGTCTATGCGCTACGATAAAGCATTGCCGGCAACAAAAATGAATCCACTAGGTACTTATTCTGTCGCAAGGTAGAGGAACGAGAAAGGAAAACATAGGGGAAAGAAAGAAAGAAAGAAAGAAAGGATAGGATAGCGAAGGCATCAGGCAGGGAGAAGGAAGAGAGAAAAGGATGCATGAATGGGACGGTGACAAAGAGAGCCAGTTGGCAACTAGCGACAGGTCGCCGTTCCATCCATTTATCCGTTGCCGTTATGTTTTTCCCTCTCCATTCTCTCTTCCTTTTGACTGGGTTGGGGCATACCACTTACTAACGCGTGCGAAGCCGGGGCGGGTCAACTAGTACATAATAGAAAGTATTTGCATGCAAATATACAAAAACTACCCATTGTCTACCTATACATCATACATACTACATTCAATTTCATTTACTTTATTAGTTTACTGGCTTATGCCCGCGGCTTTGTCCACGTGGACTTTTTTCCGGGATAAAAGCTCCATTTTAGCGCACCCCTACTCTATGTAATAAATGTATCTTCGAATTTTTTTTTTATTTTAGCTTTAGTGATTTAGGCTGTGCGAGCGTTTTACGATGGGACCTTGTTCTGTATTTTTTACCCCTTTAGAGGATGAAATTCAAAAACTGTCGAGACCCGTATCTATTTTTTATGTTCTTTACAAGTTCCAAATTTCAGTATGATACGGTTATTTATTTTGAGTTTTCATACAAAAATTAACCACAAAATTCACCTTCTTAAGGGTTAATTTAAAAAAAATAATAAACACCAGTTCATATATTTTTATAATTGTTGGTAGTTACTAAGTTTCTAAACGATACATTAGGAAATATATGTTTTTCATACACCGGTTTTTTCCCTTTTCATCCCTAAAGGTATTTAAGTATTTAAGGATTTCAAAAAATTTAACCCCTAAAGGCTTCAATCAAATATTTCATCGTTGCCTAAAGGGTTTAAATTTAAACCCTAAAGGAGTTAAATTTTTTCTTTTATTTTTCTGAAAATTCTGAAAATTCTTGGCACGCGGTACGTGATAAAAGGAAACCACCCTCCAAATTTCGAGTCTTTTCATTCAGCGGTTTGGGCTGTACGTTTCAAGGGTCAGGACAAAGTCTTTTATATATTTACGTAGAGCAAGCTGTATTTAAGCATTTAACGGTTGTTATGAGAAACATTCGCGAATAAGACACAAGTGCCAAGATACCTACAATTCAAAACAATACACTTAAGTTGTTATTGAAACATTTTATGTGCAGTATTTACTATGGATATATATAGAACGATCTTTGTGAGACAGGTCTGTGTTTCAATAATATTATTTTGTGTTTTTAAGCACCTATTCAAATTTCTCCACGCGATAAGTAAGTGTGAATTAACCATCACTGTTGGATATATTATAAAAGGAGTGCTAATGTGTCGTCTAGAATTTATAAATTTAATTTTTTTCAACAATCGCCACGACGATTCGGTGTCGTTCGAGAATCGAGTGCATAGGCCTAGGAGCGATTTTGATAAAAAAAAAACCTCATCATCATCATCAGCAGCCTGAAGACGTCCACTGCTGAATATAGGCCTCCCCCAGAGCGCAGCCACCCTGAGCGGCTGCTTGCCTCCTGCATCCATCGGCTCCCCGCGGCTTTCATCAGATCATCGTTCCACCGAGTGGGGGCCGGCCTACGCTGCGTCGTCCGGTTCGTGGTCGCCACTCGAGAATCTTTCTTCCCCATAGGTTGTTAGTTCTACGAGCGATGTGGCCTGCTCATTGCCAATTCAATTTGCTAATTCTAAGAGCTTATATCGGTCACTTTAGTTCTCCTGCGGATCTTCTCGTTTCGCTTATCTCGCAGGGAAACACCGAGCATAGCTCTCTCCATAGCTCGTTGCGCGACTTTGAGATAACTAATGAAGCCAACAGTAAAAAAAATGTCTATCTGTCTAATTTCTTGCCCCGGTATCGAACCTCTTGATTTTGAAGAAAAAAAACTCAATCCGTATTATTACGCTGTCGTCATGTAAAAAACTAAATAATGTTAACATGGTAAACTAGAGAAAATGTCTGTTTTTTATGAATATACTACTAATTTTATTTTTCTAGAACTTTTGGTTCACATCCACGCGTCAGCAGCCGGAAGACGCCCACTGCTGAACACAAGCCTCCTCACTAAAACGACACTTCGGACGCTTATCAGGGGGGGTTGGCCATAGGTAATCGCCACGCTTGGCATAGGCGGCTTGGTGATAGTCAATGGTGATCGCAGAAGATTTTCATGTACCGAAGAGAATTGCTGCTGCCCATTCCCTGGATATGCCGTTAGCCAGCTCTTACGGCACCCACGGGAAGAGATGAGGTGATACTATTCGCAAACCAGGACCACACTTAGTTAATTGTTCAGAATTGTGCTCATTATTTCAATATATAGCCGGATTCGACGTCGGATTTTATTTTTTTTTGTCTTTTTTTTAACGGGCAAAGTGCCTTTATTAGTAATATTTTTTTTTTTTTGACATTTCACACAGCGCCATCTAGCCCCAAACTAAGCATAGCTTGTACTATGGGAACCAGATAACTGATGTAATACTTAGATACTTTTTGTTTGTAAATACATACATAGAATACAATATAACACCCAGACACAGAACAAACATCGATGTTCATCACACAAATGTTTGTCCCGAGTGGGAATCGAACCCACAACCTACAGATCAGAAGGCAGGGTTACTACCAACTGAGCTATCAGGCCAGTCAAAAGTAATTAACTACTACAATAATAAAAACTAAACTAAACTAGCTACACTACCTACTACGAAGAACACTTATGGACTGTATACTAGCCGCGATGGCCTATAGACAGTCCAAGTGCTCCAGCCCACTACCGGTAGGTAGCGTACCCAACATGCTGGCCGCATTGCCTCGTTGAATTGCAAAATTATTATTATGTTAACTAAAAAATATGAAAAAAAAAATTATAAACAACACAATTATGAATGCTGATTATTATGAAATTATAAGTAGGTAATGAAATTTATAATAAAAAAATATATCATAAAAAAATTCTTAACATTAACGTAAAATTTTATAAATTTAAACATTATTTGAATAAATTCTATAAGAAAAGATCAATATAAAAAGTAACTATTATGAAGAAAGTTATTTATAAATAACCACCATTATAAGTTTCAGTGCCTTGTGGCACACCCAATGTGTCTATGGCCTCATTAAAACGTATCAAACCGCAGGCACGATTGAATTGTAACAACATCCAAAGTAGGTTTATTTGCTCGTTTAGGGCCCCCATCCCCATGGGGCAATTCTAAAGATTATTTCGTCTATCTGTGTACGTCTAAGCTTCCCAACGGCCCATGAATATCATAAAATTTGCAGTTCAGGTATTTAGATAGATAGATAGATAGATAGATAAACTCTTTATTGAAACACACAAATCATTAAAAACTAAGTGAACAAAATAACAAACAAAAGTGTAACAATGGGCGGTCTTATCGCTCAAAGCGATCTCTTCCAGACAACCTTGCACGGAAAGGAATAACGTAAAAATATATGGACGGTGGTTTCCCCAAAAAGCTATTCATAAACGTACATACTATACATATAACGTAAGGCGTAAGTTGTTGGGTTTCACGGCGACCGTCAACTTTTATTTAAGAGCCAATACAACGCCAAATTGCTTAAAGCGGCTTAGCTTGAAGCAGTATCCTGTCAACAATATTGCAACAATGACTTTGAAATTAATATATGGTAAAGTCCAGGACTAATGCTACTGCAAATGTATAGTGAAAACACGAATTAATAAAATTTTCTCGATAGAAAAAAATTACAAAGTTACCTCCAAACCGTACAAATAAACAGCGATTATTCAATGAATACTTTAAATAAGATCATGAAACTTTGTGTAGTAGTTGAATTAAATATAATGGAGGGCTTATGTATAGCGGATTTTTAAAATACCCTTTATATTCAGTGTAATAATAAATTACCTAAACTATTGCGCGTTGGAACCAGTTTAACTTAGACCGCCCCTGCCGCTCGGCCCCTGGCTCATCCCCGCTTTGGCCTAGTACTATACATCTATTCTGTGGCTTTGACGTGAATTTGCGCTGGCCTTGCACAAGCCCTTAAGCTACATTTTTGTTTTTTTTTTAGCAATAGGTACTGTTATTTTTATGTACCAAAAGCATAGACCTAGCTGATTCCATCTATCATTTCTAAAACGTATGAGATCTTTCAACTAAAAATATTCCTGAAACTTTTTATGATATCACGATAAAACCTAAGTAATAATTAATGTACAGCGCAGACCGATCACTACTTGACTAATTATTTAATGTTTTCCTATTACAGTTGGTTGTTGTTGGGTCACCGCAGTTAGCCGCATTGTCTGCAGGTAATTTCATTGTCTTTTATACTGATCACCAGCTTTCATGACCGGTGACATAACACTACTTTATGCTTATGACATAACCTGGCTTGCTTGATCCGAACCGATTATAAGATCATGATTTATTTTTACTTCCTTGTACATACCTGCACCATCATAATATCATTGAATAACAATCATCGTACCCGGCCGTGGCGGCTTTGTGTATGATCGTTATGTCTCATACAGGTAGTTCATACATGTTTAGGAGTCATAAAAACATTGCAATGTGAATTTCAGGCACGCATCGTAAACTATGGGAACAAATATACATAATGTATAAATAAATCGTTCTTGTTCAATGTTGCAGGCGGTGCTGTGACCTACCCCAGTGTATTGCTGCAACAACTTAGCGCAAACGACAGTTCAATACAACTCGACTTCGATACTGCATCATGGATCGGTACGTTTGATTTTACGTTTAACCACGTATAGATTTTCTAGAATGTTACACCAAGGCTGCCAAATACCTACTTAACAATAAATAAATAAGTAAATATGTGCGGACTTTACACACAGCGCCATCTAGCCCCAAACTAAGCAAAGCTTGTAACTATGGGAAGCGGATAACTAACTGAAAATACATTATTAAAAAGTTAATCGACCTTTTTACTGTTTCAGGTTCCATTCATGGCTTGGCTGGCATTCCAAGTATCTTCATGCCGGTCGTTATGCAGTGGAGAGGCAGGAAGTTCGCTTTCATCTTCGCATGTCTTCTCATCACCATCGGATGGATCACTGCCTTCACTGCGACCAACACAACCTTTATATTCATAAGCGAATCAATGCATGGATTGGGAACCAACAGTTTGCTTGCAGTGAGCATGCTAAGTTTGAGTGAGATGGTTGCACCACAATACAGAAACGTATCGATGCAGATGTTCGGCGTAGTCCAGTCTCTAGGCATGGCTTTAGTAGGGATCATGGTACGATACGTACATTGGCGAACAATCAGCATGATAATGTGCTTCCCGGCCATAATAGCTGTAGTTATAGCTTGTATGTGGCCTGAATCACCGTCTTGTCTCGCGTGGAGAGGTGAATACGATAAATGTGAAAAAGCTTTTATATGGTTACGAGGAACAGATGATGTTTCTCAAAGAGAGCTACGAGCTCTCATCATGGCACAGAAAGAATACACACAGAGCACGAGAAATTACAATGAATGGAACATCTGGTATATTTGGACTAAAATGAAGAGAAGAGATTTCTATTTACCAAGTTTACACGTATTTCTATTACTGAATATGATGTATTGGAGCGGAAGCGCAGTCGTTGTGATATATTGCATTGATCTAATTAAGAAAGCTACCAGCAATGAAGATGCCGCTTTCTTTAGTGGGATAGCAATTAATGCTATTTTATTCGTCGGTGTAACGCTATGTGGTATCCTGATAAAATATTTCAGGAACAAAACAGTGTTGCTTTGCAGTACTTTTGCAGCCGCAATATGTTTGCTTAGCGTTTCACTAGCTTCCTTCTTGCAAAGTGTTGGAGTTTTATCTAAAGACTCTTTACTCTGTTCATATTTTATAATAGCATTTATGATACCGAATTGCCTCGGGTTGAACTCTTTGGTGTTCATAATTGGGGCAGAGCTGATGCCGGTTAGACATAGGAGTATAGGTGGAGCGTTGTATGTAGTTTACAACTGTACACTACTGGCAACATCCTTAAAGATATCTCCTTATTTATTCCATTCTATAGATTTGTGGGGAACGTTCTTGATATATACGTTGAACGCGACTGTGTCCGGACTGCTCGTTTGGAAGTATGTGCCAGAAACGAAAGGTAGAACACTTCAGGAAATAGAAGACTATTACATGTATGGAAAATTTGTAAAAAACCGTAATACGGACATGCGCGGATCCAGCCCTCAAAAAAGATTGTGGTCACTTGAAAATCAGCCAAGTGCGAGTCGGAGTACGTACTCGCTCACGGTCCATAGTACATTGCTGTCTTAAAAAGGAGACATTTACAAAATGTACCCTGTTCCGGCCAAGTCCTTGTTTGTACAGTGTAAAAAAATCTTAATACATATCATATTATTATAGTTTTAATTAAATGTAATGTATTTATGCATAGACAGTGCTTACTAACGTTATATTCTAGCTAACTATTAAAGTTTTCAATGACAAATCAGTGTGTTCTTAAAAAAAAGCCTAGGCAAATGAGTGTATAATTATTATAGGGCGTTCCACAGTGCAGTGCAGTGTATATACACACGTATATACATTTTCACTGTTTTTTTAAATATGTGTGGACATTTCACACGGGGCCATCTAGCCCCAAACTAAGCATAGCTTGTACTATGAGGACCAGATAACTGATAGAATACTTAGATACTTTTTTGTTTGTAAATACACACATAGAATACAATATAACCCCCAGACAGAACAAACATTGATGTTCATCACACATAATGTTTGTCCCGGTGGGAATCGAACCCACAACCTATAGTTCAGAAGGCAGAGCTACTATCTACCGAGCTATCAGGCCTGCCAAATATTTATTGAAGATGGAAGGGAAAGGGAAAAAGATAGGCAGGCAAGGCCTATTGCCGTCCCATCCATTATGGAAAATCGTGACCGATGACGAAAACGACTGGTATTAGGATCGTCCAGGGCCCCGTTTTATAAATCTACAAGTTCAAGTTTACAACTGTGCCAGCTACAAGAACAAGTAACTACAAGTTACTAGTTACGGCGTTTTATAAACAACAATTATCGATTACAAGTGTAAGTTGCAAGTTTAATGCACATCACTATGAATGAACATCACAGTCCATAGCTTTTTTTTTTAGTTTGGCTCCCATTCATTAGTGAATTTAGCCGGTGTAAAGTTTACATTAAATCCCTACATAATATATAAATACAAAATCATTATCTATTTGTTTGTTGTGGCTTTCAAGCCAAATTAGATGGCCTTTTTTAGGTGAACTTATATTACCGGGATAGATGCGGTTTAATTCGGAAATTCAAAAAATCCCGCGGAAAATTATGTAAGTTTTGGGTGAAACCGCGGGGCGTCTCTATTTTTAAGTAAAGCTATTTAAGTAAATAAATTTGGGTCAAAGTCACTATTCTCATAATAGGTTTTGTGATACACAGCTACGCTCATTTTTCATGGGCTTCGCTCAAGCTGAATTTCTCATTATTTAAACATAATTAGTTCATATTTACTTAATTTAACTAATAGAACATCAATTAATACGTGACACGACCAATACAATACACTTTCAATAAATTTATCTAAACTTGTATTTCATTTTACTAGCTCTTTAGTCGGGTAAAAAACTTTACAAATTGTAGTTCCATACACTTGTAATTAAACAATGTAACCAAAACCATTGTTCGATTTTACATTTTAAAAATGAAAAAACACTATGGATTGTCTATGGTCTAAGAACAAGTGCTTGTAATTCATAGAATGAAGCAATATATCGGGGGATGTAGCTTGTACACTTGTTGTCTTGTAGCTTTATAAAACGCATTATTTCACTTTTTTGGCTGTGTTGCCAGTTTTTCGGTAGTTTCGGCACAAGTACAAGACTTGTAGCTTTATAACACGGAGCCCTGACCCCCTAGCATGCGCACCGCTAGAAAACTTGTCGTCACTGTTAGAGTGAGACACACTTAGGCGCTACCATAGCCTTGTCACGGTCTCTCACGAGATAAAGTGTCGAGAAAATTTTGTCGCGGTGCGCATGCTAGAGTAGCTGGGTTGGTCGTCTAAAAGGAGTCTATGGCGACGACGCGACTACGGCTTATGCTAACAGACTATGTTTCATTTTTTATGGAGAAATGGAGGTTCTCGCGACCACGAACAGAAGATACAGCGTGGCCGGCGCTCCACTGGATAGACAACTTGTCCAAACTGCGGGAGACGTTGTTTGCAAGAAACAAGTAGCCGTTCAGAGTGGCTCCCATGGGGAGGCCTATGTTCACCACATCTTCCGGCTGATGATGGAGATTAGAAAACGGAATTTACTGGTTTACAATTTAACATGTCTATCTACATTATTTATCTTATAATCCTATACTACTAATCCTACTATAATAATAATATACATGAGAACAATTTTTTGTTTTTAAACCTTTGTATGGCAATGGGCAGACCACATGCTCGCAGAACCGATAACTGATGGGGAAGAATGAAGGATTCAATGACCACGAACCGGACGACGCAGAGTAGAGCAGAGTAGGCCAGCTCGAGGATCTGATCAAAATCTGTTTTTTAAGGGTGCTTTTACAAAATTATGCGTAGTTGCAAGGTTTCCGTCGTCAATATTTGATGCATAGCTTTAATGTCTATACTTAGCCATTGTATGAAAAATACCCTTCATTTCATCTTCTACGATAATGACAGAGCGAACTTTAGGTAATTTACCTATTTATTTAGTAATCATCATTCTCGTGGTGTTCGTTTTGGCAAAATCACACAGAGACCCGATTTGAGAACTCTAATTTGCAAATTCTGTGTAGCGTAAGTCTCCAAACTAAATTATACCCCACCAAAAACATCCTGTACTTCCATAATGCAATAACAGATTATATTGATTTCTACCTTTTTTTTTTAATAAAAAAAATATTAAACTAAATTTGATTTTTAATCAAAAAGGCTTCAACAAAAGTTTTAAATACATCGGCAAAATATTGTTACCAACATTACTTACTTTGCAAACTCGCCAAAATGTAACAGCGCCCTTAAACTAAACATTGTTTTTTTAATGGGATTTTATACGAAGAACATATTCTTTTTGGACTGGTATGGACAACGTCTGTCAGGTCAGCTAGTAGAAGGTAAAATAAAAGCTTGTAAAAAAAGATTTTTTTTATATATAATATTGAGACTCGACCTTCTCAGTTTTTTCTTAATACGAAGAAGTATGAGAACTAAATAAAAAGGTAATAATAAAGCCATATGTATAAAAAATTACAGGAAAATATTTTTATGTAATAGCTGATCTGCCCCGGCTCCGCGCGGATTTATAGTAATCACTTATTATTATTATCCTTTTGCATTTTTTATTTTGGCGGAATCGCTCGAGGACCTTAGCACCATGCTCAAAGACCGCAGTAGAGTCTCCCAGCAGGTTGGTCTTAAGATGAATATGGACAAGACGAAGATCATGTCTAATGCTCATGTTCCACCTATACCGGTAATCGTTGGAAACGATACTCTCGAAGTTGTCGACAAATATGTCTACCTAGAACAGACTCTCCAATTAGGTAGGTCCAACTTCGACAAAGAGGTGGCACGAAGAATCCAACTCGGCTGGGCAGCGTTCGGGAAGCTTCGTCCTATCTTTTCGTCCAAAATACCGCAGAGCCTGAAAACGAAAGTTTTCAATCAGTGTGTGTTGAATCATCATCGCTCATAGAACTGACAACCGATGGGGAAGAAAGGTTCTCGAGTGGCGATCACGAACCGGAAGACGCAGCGTAGGCCGGCCCCCCACTCGGTGGACCGACGATTTGGTGAAAGCCGCGGGGAGCCGATGGATGCAGGAGGCGAGCAGCCGCTCAAGGTGGCGCGCTCTGGGCGAGGCCTATGTTCAGCAGTGGACGTCTTCAGACTGTTAATAATGATAATGATGATTATCCTTTTTGGTATTTGAAAATATTATTGCCGTCGCTCTCCTCTTCACACGTATGAGAGAGACAATAGAGCCCAAACTTAACGAAATTTATTGATTTTGGTGTCAATCGATTGGATAGATTATAATCTATGCTTGTACATCTTGATTTTTTTGTCGTGTTATAGTTACAAAAAACTACTTTTCTTTGCCATAATTTTGACGCCAAAAATTCCTGATTTTAGGTGGCTATTAATATAAGAAGATATTGTAAAAACTTAAAAAAAGGAAGACGTACAAGTTAAGTTTTTTACTGGGTACACAACATACATAGATATGATAGATAGATAAACTCTTTATTGACACCAACGATAACAAAAATAAAAAACACAGGAAAACTTACAAGTAGGGTACAATGGGCGGTCTTATCGCTAAAAAGCGATCTCTTCCAGACAACCTTTGGATGGACAGAGATACATGAATGAGCATGGACGGTGGTGTTATAAAATAAAAGCTACTATAATATACATACTAAAATAAATATAAAATAATTATAAAGAAAACATCAAAATCAGATAACCTCGCTGCTGTCCGCGCGTTTAACTTTTTGGACATTCTTCTTCATCTCGTGAAGGCAAGTGGTTATATTCGGTTATTTTCAATTTATATAATACTAGCTTATGCCCGCGACTTCACCCGTGTGGGTTATCACTCCAGAACCGTTTATTCTTCCGGGATAAAATAATTAAGTACATTAACCCTCTTCTTTATATCTCCGAAATTTCATGATTTTGATAGCTGAGATACTATTTATCTGTAACTGTATGGACAAAAATATTTTTCCGGATTGTCGTTTATGTACAGATTTCAACTTTGTTACAAGTTTATTTTAAGTGGGTATAAACGGATTGTAAAGATTAAGTTAGGATAACGTGAATATAAATTTTAATAAAAACAACATCAAGTTTTCTTTAAATGACGTGATTGTTTTATCTATCTATTATCTATCTATTATCTATCTATATATATAAAATTCAACGTCCTGACTGACTGACTGATATATCAACCCACAGCCTTAACCGCTTGTCCTAGAAGCTTGAAATTTGGAAGGTGTGTTAATTGTTAAGTGTAGGTATCCACTATGAAAGGGTTTTTTGAAATTCCACCCCTAAGGGTGTGAAATGTGGTTTTTTTCGTTTGTATGAAACTTTTTTTCTGTAGATTGGTTTGAAAATTCGTGCATTGATACTCTTCAGTTATAATAAACTTAGGGGTGTGGCACGGTTTTTGAAAATCACCTCTCGTCAGGGTCAAACGGGGTCCCAAAGTTTCTTCTATGTATACATATAATAAAACTGTAACTGGAACCTGTACCTACATTTTTTTTTAATGAGATTATCGAGAGAGAGAGAGAGAGAGAGAGAGAGAGCAGTTATAATTTTTGTTTCGGCAGAAAAATATGCCATTCATTTCCTATTGGGCAGAAACTAATTAAAAATTCGGGAAAAATGGGAGGCAACTAGCTAAAAGGCACTCCTAGGGAGCTAGCCTCGGCTTGGGCCGTTGCTGGGATGAGAGGATCGAGAAGGCTACGTCCACTGGAAGGGGGCCTTATGGAAAGTCGCAACTGTTCTAGCTAACCTACGGGGGGACGTCGCCTCGCCGGCGGGGTCAGTGTCTGATTGTGTTACGCTCGTATCCTATACCGGTGCCGAAAGCGGTACCTCAGTCAGAACGGCTAGACTGGTCCGGTGATCCTAGCGCAGCCGAAACAACGCCTGCAATAGGATCATCCGGGTCGCTCAAGACGTGTCTTGGGCGGCGACGACGGGGTGTGAGAGTGAATATAAATTTAAATAAAAACACCATCGAGTTGCCTTGCCTTCAAATGACGTCATTTTTTAATCTATTCTATACATCATTCGAGATCGTACGCGCTACGGAACGAATGTATTATGAGGTCCATGTAGATTTTTGGCATAGAGGGCTCAGCGTACGGAAAACATCATTTGCGCGATTCAGACTTTCATACCAACTATGCATTATCTGTTGATACACCAATCAACGCCATCTAGAAAAATTTTGGTCCACTATATTTTTCTACGCTGATCTAGCGTGGGTTAGTTGAAAACGCTAATCTCCGCATATATTGAACCAATTTCGATGTGGTTTTTAGTAATATACTGAAAAAAGCTTTGGGTAACTATATAGGTATATAGAGTCATAATAATGTACTAGCTGACCCACCCCGGCTTCGCACGGGTTAGTTAGTTTTATGCCGTAACCCTGGTTATGGGAAGGGAGAAGAGAAGGGGAAAAGGATGAATGGATGAGACGGCACCAGAAGAAAGGCAGGCGAAGCCTGAAAAATTACGAAGTTATTCAGTTTAATCATTGCGTCATTTTCATGGTATAAGATAACACGGCCAGCTTCCACAGGGCAGAGCTGTGTATTTGAAATTACGGGACGTTATACATATTCGCTACGATAAAACATAGCCGGCAACGAAGATAAAGCCACCATACTCATCTTGTCAAAGGAAAGAGAGAAGGATGAGGGAAAAATATAGGGGAAAAGATGAATGAATGGGACGGCGACGACAGGCGCCGCAGCTGCGTGCCTCCCTTCTATTGCCGTTCCATCCATTCATCCATTTCCCTACCTTTTTCCCCTCGCTTTCCTTTTCACATGGCCAGGGTTAGGGCGTAAAACTAATTAACCCGTGTAAAGTCGGGGCGGGTCAGCTAGTGTATTAGAATTGTAACCGTAGCTTATATAAACCGTATGTAAATTGTAAGTGGGTAGTCGTCGTGGGAAGAGCAACGATGTTAAGTTCCCCGTTTATGAGACAGGTGAGTTTTTTCAATACATATTATAACAGCTTACTAATTACCTTCGTAGGTGTTGTAGTTTTCGAAATAACGTGGTTAAACGTGGTGTTAATATGAGGACCGTCTCAAGAGACTTGGTCTCACAACTCTTGAACAACGAAAGCGTAGAGACCTCACAGAAACCTATACAATACTTTACAACCATTACAAAGTAGCCGAACTGCAAATTATATCAATGAATAAACACCTGAGAGAAGCAGGAAACCTAAAGTGACCGATATAGCTCTTAGAATTAGCAAGTTGAACACCACACATCGCTCGTAGCACTGACAACCAATGGGGAAGAAAGGTTCTCGAGTGGCGACCACGAACCGGACCACGCAGCGTAGAGCGGCCTCCTACTAGGTGGACCAACGATCTGGTGAATGCCGCGGGGAGCCGAAGGATGCAGGAGGCGAGCAGCCGGTGTCAGCGATAAATTCCATATTCAGGATTTTTCACATTCTATATTTTCCGATTTCTTAACACGTTGAACGCCACGTGGGCCAACCAGGAATTTCCGTTCAGGCCGAGGCGAAAAACACTAATCCGTCAAAAATTTGAAAATCTTTTTTTTGTTCCATTCGATAGACAATGAGTTTATTTGCATTATAAAGTGATATAAAACGAGTTTATGTTAGGAATAATGGCGGCAATCTCACTAGGGTCACCGGTGTCCCCCGCGGCGTCCCGGGAAGGAAATCATTTTGAACTCCCGCAGGCGCCGCGGGGTCACCCCGCGGCCCACCCCGCGCGTCACCTCGCCTACTCATCGAAGCAATCGCAGCGCCCCTCAGTCATGCGCAAACGCTCTTTTTTTTGAACGGGCTAATGCTGTTTGTCTCTCTGCCGACCTTTAAAGCATCACCGGGCGGGAGGGCAGGTGCTTAAGTCGCTCGGCCGTCAAAATTGGGAGGCAACTACCTCCAGGGCACCCCTGCGGTGCGAGCCTCGGCTTGGGCCGTTGCCGGGATAACAGGATCGAGAAGGCTACGTCCACTAGACGAGTGGACCCTATGGAAAGGCTACGTCCACTGGAGTAGTGGATCCGGTGATCCTAGCGCAGCCGACACAACAGCTGCTATAGGATCATCCGGGTCTACTGAGGTCATTGAGCATTGTGCTAAGGTCCTCGAGCGATTCCGCCATTCTGACTATATCAGCGGCAAAACGAAGATTAGTGATACATCACTAATCTTCGTTTTGCTCGCCATATAATGCTGATGCCAGATCCTTCCCACTCCAAGAGCTTGAAGACGTCCTCCAATACGTTTGTGAACAGCTTCGGAGAAATGACATCTCCCTGTCTCACGCCTCTTTGCAATGGGATTTGTTCCGTACTCTGGTTCTGTAGTCGGACTGACATAGTGGCCTTACAATACAAACACTTTAACACTTCGATATACCTATAGTCAATTTGGCATCGCTGTAAGGACTGCAACACTGCTCAAGTCTCAATTGAAGCGAAGGCTTTCTCATAGTCCACTAACGCTAGTCATACCGGCCGATTATACTCTTCGGTCTTCTGTATAATCTAGCGTAGCGTATGGATGTGGTCTATGGCGCTAAATCCTTTTCGGCAACCGGCTTGTTCGGGAGAATGGAATTCATCAAACCTGCGTGCAAGACGATTCGTAAAGACTCTCAGAAACAGCTTATACACATGACTCAGAGCGAGATGGGCCTATAGTTCTTCAATAAGGTGTTATCACCTTTTTTGAAGAAGAGCACCACCACGCTCTTGTGCCACGCCTCTGGCATTGTGCCCTCAAGGATGATAGAATTAAATAACTTCTGGAGGACTAAGTACCGGTCTACCACCCACTCTCAGAAGTTCGGTCGTAACCTCGCGCCTTGTTTTTAAGATGTTTTAGAGCCATTCTAATCTCGTACACGCTGACGTCCGGGATATCATCGCTATAGTGTCGGATTAACTTGGCTCTGGTGTCCTGAGCTGTGTTAGTAGCGGGCTTACGTGTCGAGGTGTATAACAGTCCATAGAAGTTCTCGATGTCTCTCAGAATCTCAGGCTTGGATGAAATTACACTACCGTTTTCGGTCTTCAGTTTTGTCATTTGGCGTTGCCCAATACACGAATCCTTTGCGAACACTAGAGCCTTGGTTCTACTCCATTGCGGCCTCAATACGAAAAAAAAGTACTAAAAGCAAGCAAGTCGTGTTTCATGAAACTCCAGATCCGTCTATTGAGTTCACCGTAGGCTGACATATCAACTGAAGACTGCAGCTTCATTTCGCTCCGATCTGCCATTAGTTCAAAAGTTTTTTCTGCGAGTTTCTGAGTCTTCTTTCGGCGTTGAGTCAAGAATTTTGATCCAACAGCTTGGACAGCTTCCATCAACCCGTCGTTTAACTCGTCCACTGTGTTGCATTCGGCTAGGCAGTGGAAGCGATTGTGGAGTTTCAGCTGAAAGCCTTGGGGATTTTGGATTTGGACAGAATTTAGATAGAGCGTAGACTTCACCAGACTTGACCTTTCGAGCTTAACATTGATATTCAATGTGTCTCTTATAATACGATGATGGCTACAGGTTTTCACCTTGCTGATCACAGAAACATCATTGACTATGTGCTTCTTGGTCGTCATGATGAAGTCTATCTCATTTTTTGGTGGAACCGTCGGGGTTTATCCACGTCCACTTCCTTCTCGTAGAAGGATTTCATCATAAAGAGTTCCTCCTTGTCCATAAAGTCAGCCAACCTCTGTCCCCGAGGGTTCCATGGCCCGTATCCAAATGGCCTCAAATTACAAATACACCAAAATCTATGGCTATATGTAAACAAACAAATAAAAATTATAGAAAAACAGTGCTAATAACAGTTTATTTCGAGAGTTTTGGAAAATTTGTAGTGTTTCCAACAAAAAACGTCATAGAATTTTATACTTGAATGTCAGGCAAAAACCAAGCCGAACGTTTTAATCTACAGGGCCATGCGGCCCACTTTCCATTGGTTTATGTATGAATTCCGTGTTCCTCGGCGAGTAATTTGGATTCAAAGTGAAGCCCTACCTTGGGTCACGGGTGACCACCGTGGCCTGAACGGAACAGTATGGAATGGCTCACCGGTGTCCCCGATGGCCTAAATGGGGGAACACGTTTTTTTGCTCGGCGTTCAACGTGTTAATAATACGCAATCTTAATAGTCCGAATTCTTAAATTTACGAATTCTGAATTTTCCGTATTCTTTATTTTTCTAATTAGAAATTGGACAAATTCTTAATTTTCCTAACAAGTACAGTTTCATACACAAAGAAAAATTAATGGAACATAACATTATATTCCTGTAATAATTTATTATAGGTACCTAACCTACCTATTAGGTACCTACATATTTTGACTTACTATTTATTTTAATAAACCTCTAGTCCATGAGTCAATATGCAGAATAGTACATTATGATATAAGTGTGCAAAGTTGATCATTACACACGCATGTCATACGACGTTTTTCATCACAGTTGCAAGGAAAAAACAGCTTCGTCGTGCAGGCTTCCTATATATATATATTTGTTTGGTTTTTTTATTTATTCGTATCAAATTTTACATGGGCTTACGTACTAGCATCAGTAAACCTCGCAGAGGTTTGTTTTGTATTTTCACGCGGCGTCAGAGAAAAACCGGTCGTGTTGATGGCGGCGCGAACAAAATCGACATCGACCAAAACGAAACGAAACGAAAACTGGAACTGGAACTAGTACGGGAACTGGAACTGTAACTGGAACTGGAACGTGAATTGGAACTGGAACGTGAATTGGAACTGGAACGTGAATTGGAACTGGAACGTGAACTAGAACTGGACCGTAAACTGGAACGTGAACTAGAACGTGAACGTGAACTGGAACGCAAACTAAATCTTGAACTGGAACGAAACGAAACGACGATATAACTTGCAGTGAGATACAACGTGCGGCAGTGTAAAGTAAAAAGCATGCGTTGGAAATTTCTTGAATTATGATCCGAAGCGGTGGGATAAGAGCCACTTTACGAGCAACTGTGATGAAAAAGTATTTATATCTATAGGAGGATGGAAAACCTCTTTCGTAAAATATAATGTCTCAGTATGACCACGAGGACCTGTATATCCTCGTGGTCCTATTGGTATGACAAATTAGTATGACCGAAACAGCGATTTCTCGACCTCAATTTTATTTCGCTTCGGAGCCTAAGATAATGCGCAGACTCACCGTCACACCAATCTAACAAACTATTTTCTTTTGTTATATTCATTGTAGTTATTTTACTGGGTGGCGCAAAAGTAAAGACCCTATTTGGTTCAGCTATAACATTTTTTCTAAATTAGAAAACTAGATTTAGGTTTTTTTAAATGTATATTTGTGCCATTAAATTTCGTACCATTAGGATTTAAAGATGATGTCTTTTAAATGGTGACCTCCAGAGTTGATACACATTTGAGCCCTATTTATGACATTTTGCAAGATGATTTTCCTTCAAAATTGGTTATGAGTGACGAAGCGCATTTCCATCTCTCAGGGCATGTCAATAAGCAGAATACTCGGTTCTGGGGCACTGATAATCCGCGCATTATTCAAGAAACACCTCTACACCCACTAAAAGTTACTGTATGGTGTGGCATCTGTGTTGACAGAGTGATCGGACCCTATTTTTTCGAAGACGCTGGAGGCAATGCGATAACTGTCACTGGAGAACGCTACAGAACCATGTTACGTGAGTTTTTGATACCCAGTTTGGACGAATTGGGGCTGGAGCACATCTGGTTTCAACAAGACGGCGCTACGGCACACACAGCGCGCGACACTATGGACTTAGTGAGGGACGCTTTTCCAAGCCGAGTTATCTCTCGTTTTGGCGATTTGCCTTGGCCTGCAAGATCACCCGATCTGACCAGTCCAGACTTCTTTCTTTGGGGTTTTTTGAAATCTCGGGTGTATGTGAACAAGCCACAGACTCTCGCAGCTCTAAAAGAAAACATTCGTCAAGAAATAACGAACATATCGCAGGAAGTGTTACGGCAAGTTATGCAAAATGTCATAAATAGGGCTCAAATGTGTATCAACTCTGGAGGTCACCATTTAAAAGACAGCATCTTTAAATCCTAATGGTACGAAATTTAATGGCACAAATATACATTTAAAAAAACCTAAATCTAGTTTTCTAATTTAGAAAAAATGTTATAGCTGAACCAAATAGGGTCTTTACTTTTGCGCCACCCAGTATAATACCTAAATTATTGAAATTTATTAAAAAAAAACTACAGAGACCGGCTTTGGGCTTCGTACAGAGCAGACGTGTTGCAAATTACATCTATGAAAATTAAACTCTATAATAAACTTATTTGAAGCTATAACAACGCAAAAAAATAAAAAGTTAATTGAAGTGTAGTGACACGGTTACGCTGTTATACTTTCAAGAAGTAACCTAGTTGAACCTAGCTACTACTGGGTGGCGCAAAAGTAAAGACCCTATTTGGTTCAGCTATAACATTTTTTCTAAATTAGAAAACTAGATTTAGGTTTTTTTAAATGTATATTTGTGCCATTAAATTTCGTACCATTAGGATTTAAAGATGATGTCTTTTAAATGGTGACCTCCAGAGTTGATACACATTTGAGCCCTATTTATGACATTTTGCATAACTTGCCGTAACACTTCCTGCGATATGTTCGTTATTTCTTGACGAATGTTTTCTTTTAGAGCTGCGAGAGTCTGTGGCTTGTTCACATACACCCGAGATTTCAAAAAACCCCAAAGAAAGAAGTCTGGACTGGTCAGATCGGGTGATCTTGCAGGCCAAGGCAAATCGCCAAAACGAGAGATAACTCGGCTTGGAAAAGCGTCCCTCACTAAGTCCATAGTGTCGCGCGCTGTGTGTGCCGTAGCGCCGTCTTGTTGAAACCAGATGTGCTCCAGCCCCAATTCGTCCAAACTGGGTATCAAAAACTCACGTAACATGGTTCTGTAGCGTTCTCCAGTGACAGTTATCGCATTGCCTCCAGCGTCTTCGAAAAAATAGGGTCCGATCACTCTGTCAACACAGATGCCACACCATACAGTAACTTTTAGTGGGTGTAGAGGTGTTTCTTGAATAATGCGCGGATTATCAGTGCCCCAGAACCGAGTATTCTGCTTATTGACATGCCCTGAGAGATGGAAATGCGCTTCGTCACTCATAACCAATTTTGAAGGAAAATCATCTTGCAAAATGTCATAAATAGGGCTCAAATGTGTATCAACTCTGGAGGTCACCATTTAAAAGACATCATCTTTAAATCCTAATGGTACGAAATTTAATGGCACAAATATACATTTAAAAAAACCTAAATCTAGTTTTCTAATTTAGAAAAAATGTTATAGCTGAACCAAATAGGGTCTTTACTTTTGCGCCACCCAGTATAAGCATTGCCTGTGGTCCACCTGCTCAGTTCACCTGGTTAAACCACGGGCACTTTTGTGGTAGTACCTACCAGCCGCAGTAAAAAAATATTGATTACATTTTTATCACGATTGTACTTTCATATGGAAAATTCAGAATATGGA
This sequence comes from Ennomos quercinarius, assembly GCA_910589525.2. NCBI lineage: Eukaryota > Metazoa > Arthropoda > Insecta > Lepidoptera > Geometridae > Ennomos > Ennomos quercinarius. The sequence continues at coordinate 2,572,660 of OU342512.1, forward strand.
ATTTTACGAATTTGTATAATTAAGAATGTGGAAATTTAGTAATGCGGAAAATTCAGAATATGAAAAAAGCAGATTTTGGAAAAATAATAATATGGATAATACTAGAATATGGAAAATTAATAATTCGGAAAGAAACGCTGACATCGAGCAGCCACTCAAAGTGACGCTCTCTGGGGGAGGCCTATGTTTAGCAGTGGACGTCTTCAGGCTGTTGATGATGATGATGAAACACCTGAGAGGACACTCCCTAAAGCTCTTAAATGTATGTATTTTTCACCTATCGATTAAACCTCCATGTATAAGTACTGCCCGACAAAAGACTGCTACACATAGGCATCCTAATGGAGCGTCATTTGCAGCTGCTTCCCTCTTGCTTCCAATAGCTCCCCACAGGTTACAGCCACTCATACATTTTAGTATTATCACATATCCAGGGAATATCCAGGGAATGGGCAGCAGCATTTTGCTCGGTACATTACAATCTTCAGCGATCACCAAGCCGCCTGTACAACGTTGTGATGATGGCAAATCGCCTTTATGATAAGCGTTCAAAGTGGCGTTTTAAAGTGTTCTTATGTTCAGCAGTGGACTTCTTCCGGCTGCTGATATGTAGTTTGTTTTCGTTTGCAGCTGTACGTGGCTACTTCACCACTACTCGCCAGTATTTCTTCAGGAGGAGCAGTATGCTTTCCAATGGTATTGCTTCATCAGTTGCAGGCGAATGATACTTCCATCGAAATAGACTTTGACACTGCATCGTGGATGGGTATGTTGGCTATCATCATCATATTTTAAGTATCTGCTTACGTAATAAATAATATAGAAACATCTTATTTGTCAATAAGAAGCTGATTGTACAGACCACGCTGGCCATTGATTGTTGTGTGTGATTGTGTGATATACGTGATATATCTGTAGTTAGCGAAAAATGGCAGAAATCAATTACAAACAAGTATATTCCAGCAGTTCATTTCATAATAAGGTCATTGCGATCACTTGATTTTTAATGTTGCACAGATCAACTGAGAATTATCTAGATACAATTTTTCGTTACCACAAAATTAGATAGTTAGAAAATCCGGGGCGCCATACCAATTTTGCATTAGGCCCTCTTTTATTGTAATAAAATCGTCTCTTAACTATTCACAACTATGTTTCAGGGTCTATTCACGGCTTGGCTGGCATACCAAGTATCTTCATGCCATCCCTCATGCAATGGAAAGGCAGAAAGTTTGCGTATATCACTACTTGCCTCGTCATACTAATCGGTTGGATCCTAGCTTACACAGCCACTACCGCTGCAGCTGTACTGCTCAGCGAATCTTTGCACGGATTTGGTACCAACAGTCTCTTGGCAGTCAGCTGTCTGACAATGACAGAAATGATGTCTCCCGATCACAGAGATACGTTTATTCAAATTTTTTACATTCTGCAAACAATGGGCATGGCTTCAGACGGACTTCTGACACAATACTTGCATTGGAAAACAATAAGCATTATCATGTTGGTGCCGGTGGCGTTGAGCATGCTTGTGGCATTCACTTTGCCTGAATCACCTTACTGGTTAGCATACAAAGGAGAAATCAAAAAATGTGAAGAGACTTTCATATGGCTGAGAGGATCAGCTGCAGAATCCATAAAAGAAATGAACGAACTAAAGGCTGGACGAAGAGTTGTTACTCAAGCGTTTAAGTTTAAGTCACTCAAACAGTGTGGCAGAATATTAGCGAACAGAGAATTTTACATCCCGGCGATACATATGTGTGTCCTCCAATTTCTCATACATGGCAGTGGAAGTATAGTAACGTTGATATACGCTATAGTCATGTTGGAAAAATCAATCAGTAACGAAAGCATTTCTTCTTTCGGCGGTTTAATAATGAACTCCTTGTTTTGCATTGGAATATGTATCAGTATTATATTAGATAGATATTTTGCCAAAAAGACTGTTCTTTTATGGAGCGTTGTCGGTGTTGTCGTAAGTTTGATCACTGCCAGCGCCTTTTCTTTTTCTCAGAGCGTTGGAGTATGGCCAAAAGAGTCTTTAGCAGGTTTATACTGCTTGTCTGTGTTTATGCTGTCTAGTAGCGTAGGTATAATAGGTTTAGCGTATCCTATAGCGTCGGTGTTGATGCCAGTAAAGTATAGAGGAATAGGTGGAGCCTTAATAGTAATAAACACCTGTCTGTATCACGCTATGGCTTTAAAGTCAGCGCCATACATGTTCCTATACTTAGATATGTGGGGAACATATCTCGTGTACTCAGCTGTGTCCATATGCTGCGGTCTACTGATATGGAAATATGTTCCTGAAACGAAGGGAAAGAGTTTGCAAGAAATACAAAACTATTACAGTAGCGGTAATTTTTCGGAACCTGATCGTGTTTTATATGCTTTGATGATTAAAAATGATTCTGTGATGGCTGGAAATGTTGAAGATGATACGGAAATGAGTCATTTAGGTATAACCGCACAGCCCGATCTGTAACTTTTGAACCCCTATTTGTAAGCTTAAACTATGATGTATTATGACCGCAACGTAAATTGTTTACAAAGTCTGTTTAGAAATAAATAAATCATTAACAAAGATTTTCTTTTATTCATTTCAACCGATTGGGCGTCGCCCGGCCTATATGGTATAATAACGCAACTTTGAAAATCTACAGAATACCAGGGAAATGCCATGCACTGGTTTAGAAGTTATTGTATTATCATGAGTGATATTACGGTACAAGGCATTTTGAATTAGCAATACAGCTCGCTTTATATTATACCAAGCGTTGAAACAAAGGTGCAGGCGTTTCAGATTTTTACAAGCCTTTATTATACTTCACGACGACTTTAATTATTTATTTTTTTGTACGGTGCCTACAAATCATGGAAATGATTGAAGGTGGAACGTTTCACTAGCGCGGCAAATTCAAATTTTCTTGCGTTCTTTTGCCAATAAAGCTTAACTACTCAGCGTGATTACATGAAATCTAATTTTGCGCAAATAAATAGAATGTATCAATAAATTACAATTAAATGTATCACCTACATATCATTGGTTTAGCGACAAATGGCAATAGACTGAAAAACTAAGACGAAATTTGTTTATTGCCATTTGTCGCTAAACCAATGATATCTAGGAGGTACTTTTAATCGCAATTTGTTGATACATTCTACTTCTTTACGATAAATCAGTTTTAATGTAATCACGTTTAGTAATTAAGCTATTATTGGCAAAAGAACGCAAGAAAATTTTAATTTGCCGCGCTAGTGAAATGTTCCACCTTAAGGATGACTTCCAGCGGTCTGATAAGAGTTGAAATTTGGCATGAAGCTGTAAATGTTCGATGATATGAGAATTCTATGGTATTTTGAAACTGGTCTGATGATTACCATCGCAGTTGGAGCTACGTTTTTATGAATAGTCAATTGTGTTAGTGCTCTTCCAAATACATGCAAATATATTTATTTATTTATTGTTAGGAAGACCAACAGCTTTTCTTACATAATAAAAATTTAAAGTAAGCACTAGGAAGCCAATTACAGGTCCTCACGTCTAGCAATATAATAGCAATAGTGCTTGAGCATACAATGATGAACACCTGATATTAATTTAGAAAAAGGAAAAAAATACTTTGACAAAGCTCGGACACACAAAAACAAAAACTTGAGAGTAAGTTTAGTATAACTACGACTTGGGTTTTGGCGGGAACGCGGAAAAGTTCACGTCGTTGCATTGTATTATTTTTCAAAACTTATACTTTTTCCAGTGTTAATGTTTAAAATTGGTGGCGTTTTACGCATTAAGTGCTGAATTACGAGCATGAGTGTGGGCAAGTGATATAATGTGGTGAAACGTGGTTTTTCGTGTTGCTTCCAAAATTCCATAGAAGCTTCTAGTAAAGTTGCCACCACTTTACTAGGGCATGACTTAGACTGGACTGAGACTACCTGACTTAGACTGGACTATGACTACGCAGACTGTGACTAAGACTTGACTTTACGTGAAATATTCTATCATTATGAAAAATTACAATACTTGACACTGGCTAAATACACTATGTGTGGAGCCAAAACATAAGAGAAAAAAAAAAGTATAAATACGCATAATGGGTAAAATGTCAACATAACATGTATACATAAATAGATAGTTACATTCAATATTCAATAATAAACAAAGTATATAATATTATGTAACTTAATCGACAAAAAAGTCTCTGCACAGCAGTCGCCTCACCGAGCCCACACTCTATTGCTACACGAAATAGACTAAGAGGGTATATATTGTCAACTTCAATGAGACTGATTATTAAATTACCCAGTAATAAGATTACTAGACTGTGTGATCGGATCATAAAGCCTCATTTACCCAGTAATTTCACTAGCTACGGTGCCCTTCAAACCGGAACACAAGTAGTGCTTGCACACTACGATGACTTATGGCACTGAGACGTGGTCTCTTACTGTTGGCCTCATTAGTAAGCTCAAAGTCACGCAACGAACTATGGAGAGCTATGCTCGGAGTTTACTTGCGAGATAAAATCCAAAATGAGGAGAGCCGCAGGAGAACTAAAGTCACCGATATAGCTTTGAGAATTAGCAAGTTGAAGTGGCAGTGGGCAGGCCACATCGCTCGTAGAACTGACAACCGATGGGGAAGAAAGGTTCTCGAGTGGCGACCACGAACCGGAACACGCAGCGTAGGCCGGCTCCCTACTAGGTGGACCGACGACCTGGTCAGAACCGTGGGGAGCCAATGGATGCAGCAGGCGAGCAGCCGCCCAAAGTGGCGCTCTTTGGAGGAGGCCTATGTTCAGCAGTGGACGTCTTCAGGCTGATGATGATGAAGTAAAAGTAAGTTACGTTTTTTTTAGTTTGTAAGTTTCACTCTATCTTCAAGTTAAGAATGAACAGGTATCTTCTAGGCAAGCATGCACCGCCGTAGGCCGCGTCATCACTTACCATCAGGTGCTATGCCTATAAATAATTTAAAAAAAATGGTTTGTTCGTTTGGAAGCTGCGATGCAACAGACACACAGAAAGACACGTTAATCTTATAACACTTTTCTGTTTGGTCGAAGTTCAAAGCCATTTAAAAATAGACAATGATAAGTAGCCAGTTATTCAGTAGGTGTAACTTGTCAAAATTTTTGCTATTGTAAACATGTGTTTCCCACATAACTCACAAAAGTAAAACAAATATGTATAATGAACATGCAATGATTGTTATTTTAAAAACTAAAGCAGAAGGACTTTTAATGAGCCTTTTTTAAGGTGGAACGTTTTACTCAGCGCGGCAGATTCAAATTTTCTTGCGTTTTTTGCCAATCATAGCTTAATTACTAAACGTGATTACATGAAAATTGATTTAACGTTAATAAATAGAATGTATCAACAAATTACGATTAAAAGTATCACCTAAATATCATTGGTTTAGCAACAAAGGGCAATAAAACAATTTCGTGTTGGCTTTTCAGTCTATTGCCGTTTGTCGCTAAACCAGTGATATCTAGGAGATACTATTAATGGTAATTTATTGATACATTCCATTTATTTGCGCAAAATTAGGTTTCATGTTATCACGTTGAGTAATTAAACTATTATTGGCAAAAACGCAGGAAAATTTGAATTTGCCGCGCTGAGTGAAACGTCCACCTTAAGGGGCAGTGGTGTTACCAGTTTACAGGAAACGATTCCTTATACATACAACTACCAGATGGTCGAACCGCGGCGCGGCAGTTGACATTCCATTTTTTGGAAGATACCGAAATTCGAAATCCATTTCGAAATTATCTTCTAAACTCTAAAGAGCTCGTATAAAAATACTTACGAGTATAGACTAAAAGCATAGAGAGATCATTAAAACGATATTATATTTGTACTGCTCACACGTATCGCTACGTCAGTGGCGAAAGAAAGACACAAACCTAGTAATTACCTACGCTTGCGAAAAGTCACCGTACCATTATTTTCGACTCGATTCAATTGTTTTTTTTTTCATACAAATCTGTCAGTGACTCATTCACATTAAAGTGTCCATATCATATAAAAAGTGTCCAAAAAAGTGGTACGCTTGACACATAATCAAGTTCTCTCTATGCTTTAGTCTATACTCTAAGAAAAAATACCAGATTTAAATTCATTTTTTCTCAAGCTATTGTTAAAAAAACAAAGTGAGGCCGAGAGGGTGTGGGTGGGATAATCGACGTGCGAAGCCTACTTTGTGTCAATGGCTGCCAAACAAAACAGAAACAATGGCGTTATTTTTTTTGCTCTTCTGTCTTTCTGCTGAAATCTTAATTTAGCATCACAACATAATATTTAAAACTTCATCAAAATTAAATATTACATAATCATCATCCCTCTTTGCCTTTTCCCATTTGTTATTGGGGTCGGCTCCCAATCTAACCTGTAGCGGCAAGCTACCAGAATTACACGAGCGACTGCCATCTGACCTCGCAACCCATAAAGGACCAGTAACAGGGATGGTTAGATCAGGCGTCAGGTTCTATCAGGCGTCTGACTACCCGTAACGATTGCCATAGATTGCGGATGCAGATGCAAATATTCGCAACATCTCTGGACCAGAGCCACAGCAATGTAACACCCTTTTTTTTTTTTTTTTAGGGGGGAATAGCCCTCGCACTTCCCTGCCACCACGGGGGTGGTGGCAGGGGGTATGTGGGACTCGAACCCACTAAAACCCCCCCATGATCCGTCCGCCGCCGGGATGGGGCGAGATAGGGTCGCGATAGCATTCACTATCCCGCCCCGACGGTAGGCCCTTTCGGGCCTCTGCGCCATTGGGTGGGCAACCTTACACCTCGGTTACCCACCAGACGTGTGGGGCCGTGTGGGTGTGGCAGAGAGTCCCCCGACTATCCGCCACCGACCCCAAGCAATGTAACACCCGCATCATCCCCATGTATGTATGCTCTGTGAACTATTGTTATACACAGTTTAGGAGCTATAGGCATTTTTAGTAAAATTAAATCAATCTAAAAATAAAAAACAATAAATGTAAAAGAAATTACTTGTTATCCTGTAGGTAAAAAAGCAGGTATCAATGTAACGGGTAAGTACGAGTCAAACTAAGTATAGTGTAATCTCCTCGCTACCTGTCTGTTTAAGGCTGCGTTTCCACCAAAGATGTATTACTATTTTTATTTAAAAAAAAACCACCAAATTAAATAGACCTTTAATTAGCAAACGTAGAACTCAATTTTCAAAATCATGTCTTTAGAAACATTGGGTATCTGTTAACCGCTACTAAAACTTTTCACAAACCGTGTTTGCTTTCGCACACTAACTTACGGTTTCGCAAAAAAAAAATATTTTCCTACATTACAAACTTGGTAAATCACAAAAAATACATCCCAATACTATAAAAATCTAAGAATGCAATCACCAGCAAATGCTCAATTTGCATCACGCATTGTTTTTAACAACCGACTGATAACCGATAGGAAAGAAAGGTTTTCGAGTGGCAACCACGAACCGGAAGACAAAGCATAGGCCCCCTACTCGGTGGACCGTGGTGAAAACCGCGGGGAGCCGATAGATGCAGGAAACAAGCAGCCGCTCAAAGTGGCACTCTGTGGGGGATACCTATGTTCAGCAGTGGACATCTTCAGGCTGTTGGTGATTTAAAACAATAACAAGATACCAAAATACCAATCTCTAACCGTTCTATACTTCGCTTGTAAGGACCCTTAAAACACGTCACAACAATCCAAAGCCTTGTTAACTTTAAAAAAACGAAATAGCGGTACAAATAACTAAAACAAAGGAAATAAATTAAAAGAAAAATAAACTATAATAACATTTGTTTCGAGCTGTCCGTAGCGAGGCTTGCTGTTCTACACATAAGGCATTAGCGCGCGCATTGTTGCGGGTGTGAAGCGTAGTTAAAAATCGTTTTAGCACGTTACTAGGTATTATTATCTGTGGAACAGTGATCACAAGTTTAGTGTCAACATGAATTTCTCGCCGTTTGTGAAACAAGTGAGTACCTAATTGTTGCGCTTTCAGTGGTCAAACGTTTTCTCGACAGAAGAGATAAATGACGATTTCTACAGCTCATGCTACCCGTGCTGCAACATCACGGGCGCTGGTGATGCACTCCTTTCCTAGACAGTATTGCAATGCACCCTTTTTAAAGAACTGAATGTTGTAACCCTGAGGAAAAACCGAAGATGGCAAATCATTTGGTGTCGAATATGAATAAGAGTTTATGGTGTTAATTATCCCATTATCGCATTACAGTTATTTGTGGCTGGATCACCTCTTCTAGCCGGACTGTCAGTGGGAGGCGCAGTGTCCTATCCAACAGTGCTCCTTCATCAGCTGAAGAGAAACGACACCACGATACCCTTGGACTTCGACACGGCTTCATGGATCGGTAAGAACTTGCGATTTCGGTGAAGGAAACATTATGAGGACACCGTAGCATGGTGTTAGTGAATTTTACAGTGATCTGGCTAGCTTCTACTCCAAGTTAAGAAACTGAAGCCAAGCACTTAACAAGGATGTTCCCTTTTTTGATAGTGGATATATTTTCCAAATGTTCACTAATCATAATATACTTCTGAGTAGAGCGATGGTGGCCGAGCGGTAGCATGTGCGCTTCGCAATCTTACGGCTCCGCTTTCGATCCTTGGCCCTGCACCAATTACTTATTTATCTATAAGTTATGTAAAATTTTCGATGACTCCATGCCTCGGAGAGCAGATTAAGCTCTCGGTCCCGGTTGCCATAAGAACATCTATGGCAATCGTTACGGAGTAATCAGACACCTGATAGAATCTGACGCCTGATCTAACCATCCCTGTTACTGGTTCCTTATGGGTTGCGAGGTCAGATGGCAGTCACTCGTGTAGTTCTGGTAACTCGCCGCTACAGGTTAGATTTGGAGCCAACCCCAATAACAAATGGGAAAAGGCAAAGAGGATGATGATGATAATATACTAAACCTTCCGCCGTAATGTCTCGCCTTCGGTCATATTGTTCCCTAACGCGAGGTGAAATCTATTTGAACTCGAACGCTACGGTGTCGCTAATGCTACAGTGCCACCAATTTATCTGTTCAGATCAATTTTTTGCCATCACGTTCTAATCATCATCATCATCAGCCAGAAGACATCCACTGCTGAAAATAAGCCTCCCCCATAGTGCCACTTTGAGTGGCTGCTGAGCTCTTGCATCTATCGGCCCCCCGCGGTGTGACCAGGTCGTCGGTCTACCTAGTGGAGGCACTGCGTCTTCCGGTTCACGGTCGCTACCCGTGAACCTTTATTTCCCCATCGATCGTCGGTTCTGCAAGTGATATGGCCTGCCCATTGCCATTTCAACTCGTTACCTCTAAGAGCTATATTGGTGACTAGTTCTCAACTCCTACGGATATCCTCACTTCGGATCTTATCTCGCAGGGAAACCCCGAGCGTAGCATAATGAGCTTACTAATGAGGCCAACAGTAGACTGATGGCAACACACACTGATTGAAAACCTTTGTTTTCAGGCTCTGCTCCTTCTAATAGTACAGGGAGTGGTATTATTAAAAAGAAACCATGGAGTGTTCAACTGCACAGATAATTTGGTGGCACTGTACTGTACGTCTTTCTGTTATAAATATAATCCTTTACAATCATAGAGCACCATAAGATGGACATGCAAATATTTGTGTGTACTTCTTCTTCTCGTGTAGGCAAGTGGTCAGCCCTGGTGTCGGCATCTTTAGGCCGCCCAAAGGCCTGTACTGATTTATTCAATTATTCACATTTCATTGATTCGGTCAATAACATTGCCAAGTATAACCTTATCATAGTATTGTTGTTCAAATTCCAAAACTATGTGTGCCTAATTACACTATTTTAAAATTACTTATTACGCTAGAGAGATTAGTGTAAGCAGAAAACCTATGCTTTAATAAAAATGATAGTTATGCTCGTGCTGAAACTGATATCAAACTTGGTGCCTCAGTGTGGAGTGAGCTAGGCTTCATTTTAGAGGCCTTTCATTGAATTAACTTGAATTTAAACAGTTTCACTAGACGCTGGCACAAATTGGAAACTTGAATTTACTTAAATATAGACCGACAAGACGTACAGCCACACGCCATCCATTTATGGTTGATATCGCTTCAATTCGCACAAAGCGGTTTGACTCGACATTTATAATCAAGGAATGGAACATTTTACCAGCGTCTTTGTTTCCCGATAAGTACAATCTAAAGCTCTTCAAGTCACGAGTGAACGAGTGAAACATTTACCATCGTAGACCGCGTCGGCACTTTCCATCAGGTGAGATTGCGGTCAAATGCGGGCCTATTTAGCTATATAAAAACCCCAACATTAAAACCTCTCGGTCAAGACACCAAAACAACAAATCAACATCGTTTCATCAGTTTGTTAGCTACGACGCCACATACTGGTACATAGACAAAGACACAAGATAAACTTATAACACCCTTCTCTTCGTGTCGATGATTAAAAATAGGAGTACCTAAGTTTAAAGATAACAAAACAAACAAGGTATATATTGTTTGTAGTTACCAATCCTACTTTTGTTACTATCGTGAGAACATAAATATGTTAAATGCAATAATTGTTGACGTCAAGTTAACAAAAAAACAATACAGTAGATTACATTTTAAACAAAAGCACTTTAGGTTAGCTAAGTGAGAAATGATGATAATTTTATCTTATTTTTATCTGACTATGGCAAAAAAGATGGCTTGTAAAAATAAGTAGCTTGAAAAATTCTGCCACTACGGCTGACCACCTACACAAGAAGTAAGAAAGGAAGTTGGAAATACGAAAAGTTTCCGCTTCAATTTTATTCCAGCCCCAAATGGCACAATTACATTTTGTTACATAATATTTCACGCACCTACACAAGAAGTCCTTGAAGGTACAACACCAGAGGCATGGCACAAGAGCGTGGTGGTGCTCTTCTTCAAAAAAGGCGATATCACCTTATTGAAGAACTATAGGCCCATCTCGCTCTTGAGTCATGTGTATAAGCTTTTTTCGAGAGTCATTACGAATCGTCTCGCGCGCAGGTTTGATGATTTCCAGCCTCCCGAACAAGCCGGTTTCCGAAAAGGCTTCAGCACCATAGACCACATCCATACGCTACGCCAGTTATACAGAAGACCGAAGAGTATAATCGGCCGTTATGTCTAGCGTTTGTGGACTATGAGAAAGCCTTCGATTCAATCGAGACTTGGGCGGTGCTGCAGTCCTTACAGCGATGCCAAATTGACTATAGGTATATCAGAGTGTTGAAGTGTTTGTACAGTAAGGCCACTATGTCAGTCCGACTGCAGGACCAGAGCACGGAACAAATCCCATTGCAAAGAGGCGTGAGACAGGGAGACGTTATTTCTCCGAAACTGTTCACAAACGCATTGGAGGACGTTTTCAAGCTCTTGGAGTGGGAAGGATCTGGCATCAGCATTAATGGCGAGTACATCACTAACCTTCGTTTTGCCGATGATATAGTCATAATGGCGGAATCGCTCGAGGACCTTAACGCTATGCTCAACGACCTCAGTAGAGTCTCCCAGCAGGTTGGTCTTAAGATGAATATGGACTAGACAAAGAAAATGTCAAATGCTCATGTTCCACCTATACCGGTAATTGTTGGGAACGATACTCTCGAAGTTGTCGACAAATATGTCTACCTAGGACAGACTGTCCAATTAGGTAGGTCCAACATCGACAAAGAGGTGGCACGAAGAATCCAACTCGGCTGGGCAGCGTTCGGGAAGCTTCGACCTATCTTTTCGTCCAAAATACCGCAGAGCCTGAAAACGAAAGTTTTGAATCAGTGTGTGTTGCCAGTGATGACTTATGGAACTGAGACATGGTCTCTTACTGTTGGCCTCATTAATAAGCTCAAAGTCGCGCAGCGAGCTATGGAGCGAGCTATGCTCGGTGTTTCCCTGCGAGATAAGCTCCGGAACGAGGAGATCCGCAGGAGAACTAAAGTGACCGATATAGCTCTTAGAATTAGTAAGTTGAAGTGGCAATGGGCAGGCTACATCGCTCGCAGAACTGACAACCGATGGGGAAGAAAGGTTCTCGAGTGGCGACCACGAACCGGACCACGCAGCGTAGAGCGGCCTCCTACTAGGTGCACCAACGATCTGGTGAATGCCGCGGGGAGCCGAAGGATGCAGGAGGCGAGCAGCTACTCAAAGTGGCGCGCTCTGGGGGAGGCCTATGTTCAGCAGTGGACGTCTTCAGGCTGTTAATGATGATGATGATGACATAAGAAGTAAGAAAGGAAGTTGGAAATACGAAAAGTTTCCGCTTCAATTTTATTCCAGCCCCAAATGGCTTAATAAGATTGAGCTATTGTCACTTTACATTTTGTTACATAATTTTTCACGCATCTACACAAAAAGTAAGAAAGGAAGTTGGAAATACGAAAAGTTTCCGCTTCAATTTTATTCCAGGCCAAATGGCTTAATAAGATTGAGCTATTGCCACTTTACATTTTGTTATATAATATTTCACGCAAAGTAATTTCAAGATGAAGTGTCACAAAGCTTCCGTACCTTCTTCCATTGTAACATTAACATTTATACATAAAACGAACAATGGCAAATCACCTCACGTGTATAAACATCAAATTATAAATGCAGACACAGCTGCGTTAACAATATATTAATCATTCAAATATCAGTCTCATTCTCACGATTATCCTTGAAAATATATGTTTACACTTCTCAGGTGCTATACACGGACTGGCCGGCATACCGAGCATCTTGATGCCAACCCTAATGGAATGGAGAGGTAGGAAGTTCGCCTTCATTCTGGCGTGCCTCGTCTCTATCATCGGATGGATCCTTGCCTACACCGCGACCAGCGCTCCCATTCTACTAGCCAGCGAATCCTTCCACGGCCTCGGCAGCAACAGCATTTACGCCGTCACGTGTTTAAGCATCAGCGAAATGATGTCACCAGAATATAGAGATTCTTTCATACAGCTGTACTACATTCTCGAATCGGTGACCATGGCACTGAACGGACTACTGACGCAGTATCTGCATTGGAAGACGATCAGCGTAATCATGTGCGTACCGATGATACTGGCATTGATAATCGCATGTATGTGGCCTGAATCCCCTTACTGGCTGGCTTACAAGGGGAAATTTAACAAATGCGAGAAAGCTTTCACATGGCTGAGAGGCAATGACGAGCATTCGAAAAAAGAACTGAAGGCACTAATCAACGCGCAGAAAGAGAACATGACCAGTAAGAAGCGGGACAAAAATAACTCCTTCAAACATTTCTGGCAGAAAATCATAAGGCGAGATTTCTACGTACCCATTGCTCATATATTTGTACTAGAATATTTAGTGCAAGGTATCGGGTGTATTATTATATTGATATATTCAATAGAGCTATTCCAAAAGGCGTCTGGTAATCAGGACATCGCTTTTTTCGGTGGTTTCATAGTCAACACTATTCAATTATTAGGAGTCGCGGTCACTATTGTCTTAAACAGATATTTGAACAAGAAGACTGTACTGCTATTTAGTATACTTGGAGCGACTGTATCTCTGATCTGCGCTAGTATGGTTTCGTATTTCCAAGAGATAGGGTATGTTGCAAATGATTCGATGCTCTGTTTATATTGCTTAATAGTTTATATGATAGCTATAAGTTTAGGTGTGATACCAGTGGCTTACCCTGTAGCATCAGCCCTCATGCCTGTAAAGCATAGGGGTGTAGGAGGAGTCATATACGTCACCAATACATGTTTACTGCACACAATAGCACTGAAATTCGCGCCGTATTCGTTTAAACATTTAGGTTTATGGGGAACGTTTCTAGTGTTCGCTGTTAACGGGGTATGCTGCGGATTGCTCATATGGAAGTACGTGCCGGAAACAAAGGGCAGAAGCTTGCAAGAGATAGAAGACTATTACATATTCGGAAGGTTTGCAGATAACCATGTAATTGATGATGGTGTGAGAGAGCTCATGGTTCGGAGTAACGCTGGCTGTGAACAGGATTGTAACTGTGTCATCGATAATCCGGAGTTTGATGATAGGATATACAGAGAACTTTCGGTAAGAAAAACTGAACAGGTTCAGCATGACAATTTTTTCGAATAATATTTTTTAGTCCGCCTTTTATTGTTTGTAAGTAAATATATTTATGCCTCTCGTTTATCGTTAAAGCAACTGGTATTCTAGACTTGGTGGTTCACAGTAAAAATAATATAACTTAAACGATGATTTAAAATAATATAATTTAATCTAAAAGTGTTTATTATAGTTCTGTGCCTTTTACTATTTTTAACGAGTGGGTACATTTGAGCGACAGAGAATTTGACTTTCAAAACGCAGTCTATATGCATTGTGCATTCTGTGTATGTGAAAACGAAGACAATTACATGAGAATTAAATGTATAAACATTTTCACAAAAATAATCTATGTGAATATTGTAATTTTTGTTACTAGATTGAAAACAATCATTATTCAAAGGTCGTGTGAAAAATAAGGCGTAGATCACCTTCTACATAACTAATAATAAGGAGCAACAAGAAAAACTCCAATCGAGTGGGCTAAGCTCTTGAACCGTGTTCACAGCGATTTCAATTTGATATAGCGGCCAAAGCGCTTTTACCATTTAAACATCATCATCAACAGCCTGAAGACGTCCACTGCTGAACATAGACTAAAATCTTTTCCAGAAAGAGAAATGAGAGTTTGTGTCTGCCGCCAAACTGCTCAGCAGTTTGGCAGAATGTTGTATATTTAAATTAAGACGTTTTCTGTGATACGTTTAATAAAAAGACCTCTCTCATAGAGCGCCACTTTGGAGGTTTTTTTAAATTATTTAAACATACTCTACAATAATATAAATAATATCTAGCTACATTACCTACTACAAAAAACACTTGGGCTGTATAGCTGTGTATGGCTGTGTGATGACCTATAAATCATTTCATTAAATTAGCCCTTGGTTCAAATACTTCATTTTATGAGAATAACCAACGTGACCAGCTAGTCGTTCACCTGATGTTAAGCGACACGGCCGCCCATAACACTTGGAGTGTCACTCGGAACTTTAAATTAATATAGTTTCGCACTGCACTGTGCACGTCATCCTGAGACATCGCATAGTCTAGTAATAAGTTTACTAAACTGTGAGATTAGATTATAGTCTCATTTGCCTAGTAATGTCACTAGCTATAATGCCCTTCAAACCGGAACACAGTAGTGCTTGCACACTATACTGCTTGGCGGCAGAGCACAGATAACCCCCAATAGATACCGCATGAAAGACGACGACCGCGCACCACGCATTGGCGTAAATGGGTCTATATAAATCGCCGCTTCGCAGCACGGCCTTAGTTTCGACCAATTATTAGAGTTCATTATTAGGGCGTCACTCGAAACAGCCAATAATAGCGCATTGGCTCCAGTCCCCGCAACCCGCGCCTTCCGCCAGTTTTGGTGAGCTAGGATCCGAACAAAAATCCCGTAATGCGGTATCTATTGGGGGTTATCTGTGCGGCAGAGTAACAAAACTCGCGAGAGATAATTAATTATAGCAGTTGGCGATGTGCGATTAATATTATAATTGAAAATGAAAAATAAAATGAAAATTACGTTTATTACCAAAGAATACATATTGAAGTTTATAATTATAAGTAAACATACCTTCGTATATTAAAATAACATTAACATTAACTCTCTACCTAAAAAAATAATTTTGATCTGAGCAACGACGTAAAACCTACACAAATAATGTATGTTAAAATTTTGCGCTTAAAACAAAATGAATAAATAATAATTTTTTCTCTCAAATATTCTACCGTTTCCCGTGTTTAATTATAAATATTATCAAAAATTATGGTGTGAAGTAATATAATTATATTTTATAGGCGTACGTTTAAAACCTACGTCATTATTAAACTGGTTGAATTCTGAATCAGAGAACTGACCCCCGTATTCTAAAACATTTCTGCAGAAATCCTTCACTCAACATCCACTCAAACTCAACTGAAGGCACCTTAGTTTTCCTTCCAAAACTACCTCGAAAACGGTATTTTTAGTTGAATGTTCGAGGTCCTTTAAATATCGTCTTGCGGTGTATTCTGCCGCGCCCACATTGTCGGCGATGTATGTAACATTCGCCGGCGCCCACTATGCGGGCTACGGCGAATGTTACATACATCACCGACAATGTGGGCGCGGCATTCGAACATCATCATCATCATCATCAACAGCCTGAAGACGTCGAGGGGAAACTCAAGGTACGTCGCGACCTACCTTGAGTTGACAGTTGTTTCGCTTCCCTCGTTTGAGAAGAATTGATGAGGAAAATTCGAATTGAGTACATATTGTCGATTAAAAATACCAAAACACGAAAATGAGGTTGAGTCGAGGTTGAGTCATCATCATCATTAACAGTCTGAAGACGTCCACTACTGAACATAGGCCTCCCCCAGAGCACGCCACCTTGAGCGGCTGCTCGCCTCCTGCATCCATCGGCTCCCCGCGGCTTTCACCAGGTCGTCGGTCCACCGAGTGGGGGGCCGGCCTACGCTGCGTCTTCCAGTTCGTGGTCGCCACTCGAGAACCTTTCTTCCCCATCGCTCGAGGACCTTAGCACCATGCTCAACGACCTCAGTAGAGTCTCCCAGCAGGTTGGTCTTAAGATGAATATGGACAAGACAAAGATCATGTCTAATGCTCATGTTCCACCTATACCGGTAATTGTTGGGAACGATACTCTCGAAGTTGTCGACAAGTATGTCTACCTAGGACAGATTGTCCAATTAGGTAGGTCCAACTTCGACAAAGAGGTGGCGCGAAGAATCCAACTCGGCTGGGCAGCGTTCGGGAAACTTCGTCCTATCTTTTCGTCCAAAATACCGCAGAGCCTGAAAACGAAAGTTTTCAATCAGTGTGTGTTGCCAGTGATGACTTATGGAACTGAGACATGGTCTCTTACTGTTGGCCTCATTAGTAAGCTCAAACTCGCGCAGCGAGCTATGGAGCGAGCTATGCTCGGTGTTTCCCTGCGAGATAAGCTTCGGAACGAGGAGATCCGCAGGAGAACTAAAGTGACCGATATAGCTCTTAGAGTTAGTAAGTTGAAGTGGCAATGGGCAGGCCACATCGCTCGTAGAACTGACAACCGAGGTTGAGTAGAGTCGAGTAATCGCGAGGTGAGTGTAGATAAAATCATTTATAGAACATTTTTTTTTGAGCATATGAAAGTTTGTTACAAGCATGTTGATCCC
Organism: Ennomos quercinarius; assembly: GCA_910589525.2. NCBI lineage: Eukaryota > Metazoa > Arthropoda > Insecta > Lepidoptera > Geometridae > Ennomos > Ennomos quercinarius. The sequence goes on from OU342512.1 coordinate 2,589,924, forward strand.
ACTAAGCAGGCGAAACTGTTTAAAAACGAAAAATCGATATCCTTTCTGTCCAAAGGTAAATCATCTCTAAACCTACAATTAAGGGCGCTCGTCAAAGGCAGCTAAGCACACCACGTCAACAGATGACGTTGATGTTCTAATTTAGCGTATTTTATTTTTTAATTAATGAAAATGCGTATATTATTTGGTAATTTTATGTTTACCGGTAATAGCATAATATTTTGTAATTTATCCATCAATATTTCAGGTGATTTAGGTTTCTAAAATACTTTTATTTGTGATGTATCATTATCCCAAAAGGCCGGTCTGGCGGCAGAACTATTCACTCACACATACAAGGTTCTTATTCTACCAAAGTACAAGATGTATGTATTTACAAACGAATGCCTAATTTGGTGTCACTACAAATGTATAGATTGGACCAATGGTGTACGCCTTTGACTGCAAATGGGATGGTCCTGGGTTCGAGCCTCACCGCTCGTGTTGATTTTGCATACTATATATTTTCATTCAATTTCAATTTTGTTTTGAAGTGATGGCTAATTTGGTTGCATAAAAATTAACTAGATTGGACTAGTGGTGTGACCCTTTGACTGCAAAGGGTAGGGTCCTGGGTTCGAGCCTCACCGCTCGTGTTGATTTTGCATACTATATATTTTCATTCAATTTCAATTTTGTTTTGAAGTGATGGCTAATTTGGTTGCATAAAAATTAACTAGATTGGACTAGTGGTGTGACCCTTTGACTGCAAAGGGTAGGGTCCTGGGTTCGAGCCTCACCGCTCGTATTGATTTTGCATACTATATATTTTCATTCAATTTCAATTTTGTTTTGAAGTGATTGCTAATTTGGTTGCATAAAAATAAACTAGATTGGACAGGTTGTATGAGCCTTTGACTGCAAGGAGAGGGTTCTGGGTTCTATTCTCATTTTTGCATGTTTTATTTTTGTATGCATTTTTTGATGTTATTGCTAATTATTTTAGTCTCAAGAAAATGATCTAGACTGGACCAGTGGTGAAAGCCTTCGACTGCAAGGGTAGAAGTCCTTGACTCATACCCCACTTCAGTGTGTTTTGTTTTTTAATTCAATCACTACCCATCTATCATCATCATCATCAACAGACTGAAGACGTCTACTGCTGAACATAGGCCTCCACCAGAGAGTACCACTTTTAGCGGCTGCTTGCCTCCAGCATCCATCGGCTCCCGCGACTTTCACCAGATTGTCGGTATACTGAGCAGGAGGCCGGCCTACGCTGCGTCATCCGGTTTGTGTTCGCCACTCGAGAACCTTTCTTCCCTATCGGTTGTCAGTTCTACGAGCGATGTGGCCTGCCCATTGCCATTTCAACTTGCTAATTCTAAGAGCTATATCGGTCACTTTAGTTCTCCTGCGGAGCTCCTCATTCCGGAGCTTATCTCGCACCTACCTATAATATCTATATTATTTACTAGCGGCTCGCCCCGGCTTCCCACGTGTATTGGTGTAACCTATATTACTCAGGGTGAATGTAGCTTTCCAATGGTGAAAGAATTTTTGAAATCGGCACAGTAGTTTTTGAGTTTATTCATTACAAACATACACACAAAAATACAAATCTTTCCTCTTTATAATAGTGGTGTAGATAAATAATTTATTACTTTTTGTTACAAGGTTAATAATACTCTTAATCCTACTAATATTATGACTTTGAAGTGAAAGTATGTTGGCTTGTCTTATTTTACCCAAAAATAAAAAACATTTTGGGTCAAGTGGGGTAAGTGAAATAGACATTACCTACGTACCTACTTTTAATTTTACGTAAATAGCTCTAGTGAATAGTACCACCCCTTTCTTTTCCCACGGGTGCCGTAAGAGTTGGCTAAGGGAATATCTAGGGAATGGTCACGAGCACTCTCCTCGGTACCTACATTAAAATCTTCTATGATCACCAAGACGCAAGTCAAGCGCGGTGATTATGGCAACTGGATTGTCTATTTACTTATATATTTTGTATTTAAAAAATTAGGCTGAGTTTTATCCTTATCACACACACATTAAAAACTTTTTGGAGTTTGCATGATCGAATTGCTGTCAGACAATATTAAAAAAGGAACAAAAATATAATATTGCGATATAATAATATATGTATCTGATGCACGAGCTGGTGGCGCATATATCAATTCTCTCAGGAAAGACATGATTACATGATTGAGCGCATAAATTCGGATTTACAGGCAGTCTCCGATTAGGGTAACGCTGGTTAATAAAGGGGTTGTAACATTTTAGTATGAAGCCTGGCCCATAGGTCGCCGCAAAAACGTTATAAATTCCGAGAAATGTCAAGATCTAGTAAAGTATATTATGTAAAGGGTTACACCGCTGGGCATAAGGCATGGCTTTATGTATATTTATAGGTATACCAAAGTTAAAAAAAAAAACAAAATGAAATGTTTCCACTAATATTTAATTACTCATAAATCATCCTCCTTGTCAAGTAAAGATACATTCTATAAAAGCAGCAGGAGAAAGAGGTTGGATCTCTTGGTTCCTCGCCCATCCCACAAACCACACTACACTCATGAGATAGGCAGTGGGCACATCTTGTAACCAATAACAAAACGATAACAACAACTTTACAAAACGATGGCAAAAATAACAGAAATAATGCCTCTATATTGTGGTGGTTGAGCAGGTCCGCTCATAACCCGAAGGTGGCGGGTTCGATTCCCGTAACAAGACAAGTATTTGACACATGAAAAAACCGCAAATACTTGTTCTGTGTCTGGGTATTGTCGGACCATGGTCTTCATAGTTTCTGGGTCCCTAGATACAGGGAATCCTAGTTAGGATCCAGGATCTGTGTATGTGATCGTTGGGCGTTATTTACTATTTAACTTCTGGAATACCAGCATTTTTCATAACAATAGAGTAACAATGTATGCCAACTCGGTATCGAGCCACTGGGAGTCCAAGGGTTTAATAATTGAGATGATGGACACGTGCGCACACTGAGAAACAAGTGGCAAACTAACAAAACATTACGCTGTTTGTTAATTTTTCTGTATCCTCTCTGTTTTAAAGACATTTTTGCCAATTTTATTGTCCACAGTTAGCACTCGCCTGCATTTTATCGGGAATCGACAATCGGTTCACTGCACGTGTCCTTCCTAGCTAGCGCACCGATAATTTTTTGCGACCCCGCGGGCAGGATACTTAAAAACATCTCTAAATGCTAAATAAATTGTTTTATTATGCAAAATGGGATCAACCACAACACAATATTATAATAGCTACCTGTATTCACTCACTCTGGTTTATTATGAGAAAACAATAGTGCATGATTTCTCATAATTAAAAAAAAAGCAGAAACTGCGCATGGAACACGTACTTGAACCGCTAACCGATGTGGACGAAAGGTTCTTGAGTGTAGACTATGAACTAACTAGAAGACTAGGTAGGCAGGCTTCCGACTAGATGAACTAACGACATTATGAAAGTGACGGGCATCCAGTGAATGTAGATGGCAGAATCTCGTTCAGTCTGGCGGTTGATGGGAGTAAAAAGCGTATGTTCATTCAGAAGTAAACTTCTTCTGACTGATGATGATGATGATGATGATGGATTATTATTGAACATTACATTAATTGTGCTCTGCAGTAAACATAAATTATCTATTTTGCATGAATTAGATGGTAATGATTTTGTCATTTTTTAAATAATCAATTTTTGTTTTTGTCATATAACAGGATAATGCAACACTTTACAAGATTACTTCCTTGACATTTATTGCTTGTATGAATGTCCTCTACACATTGGCATAGGTTTTCAAAGTGGCCGCGCATATGAAAAAAAAAACAAGATGGGTGCCGATCTATAGGCCAAAATGTTACAACCCCTTTAATGCCACGACAACACAGTTGTTTATATTCACCGCAAAATAGAATTCATTTCCACTCGCTGCTATTTTTCCATGATGATATCTCGATTCAGTTAAGTTTGTATCTTACTGGAAGTTATACGTATAATCCTGGTAAATTCTAATTTACCCGGATTATACGGATAATTTAGATTCAGTATGCATGATACCACAGATTAATGAATAATGTTATTATAGTAACAAAGAGTTTTTATGCGGCTAAAACAGGTACACATTTTCTTAAATAAATAAATGTATTGTATATAATTGTGTATAAATGTATTGGGTACCTCCTTAGTAAACATCTAATTTTATCAAAGTTATGTTTTAAATACGAATATTTTTATTCGCTCGCAATTGCTTGGCACCCAACAAAATGATTTCTACACCTGCCACGGAATAGATTATGGTTTACGATAGGGTGTTTCACTTACCCCACCTGACCCCAGGCGCGAATCCAGGATTTCGTTGACTAACTTGCAAATTACCCGGAAGTGTGAGAGAATGATAGTATTGTGTTGGAATACAACTTATTTACTTGTATTGACCGGGCTTTATGCAAAAGCATATTTGCGTAGGTAATTATGCATTTTCGCATTTCTCTTTGATCTAATAATAAACACCTCACCCATTGTAGAAAAACACTTTTTCAACAAGTACCTAAAACGACAATGCGAGCGTAGCGAGCACGAAAATTCACCTGGGTAATCAGCACTGTAGGAGCAGGTATAATATTATGTAGAAATGAACACCACTGTAAAACAAGGCACACAAGCACCAACTAATTTGTAATGCGCGAGCGGAGGGAGCGCGACAAATTTTTCATTCATACCCTGACAGATTTTGGCAAAATAATTTTAGGAAGAACTCAGATGCTTTTGGCTTGGGCTTGATCTTCTTTATTGCCAATAGGTAAGTAGGTACATTTTTGTTGAGAAATACTTCGGGGCTGACTTTACGCGATTTCAATCATTTGAAGGATCAGTCGTAGCTCAGGGGGGGCAATTGCCCCCCTTGGATCCGCACCTGCCTGACCATCATCATCATCATCACCATCATCAACAACCTGAATACGTCTACTGCTGAACATAATATAGGCCTCCCAGAGAGCGCCACTATCAGCGGCTGCTCGCCTGCTGCATCCAGCTTGCACCTGACCATAATTACAACTAAAACAGAATTCTTTATTTATTATAGCTTTTATTTATTTACTTATTTATTAGTAATATAATTAGAATTGTATAATGTAATTTCTCCATTACGCAATAAATGAACACGTCTTATCCAAAATTCTAGTACTGGATAATCAAATGTCCAATCCTTCATTATTTGTTTTTGAGCCGAGTTCAAATTATGGAAAAAACAGAGAAGAGCGGCAACAGTGCGTGACGCGTACATGTCACGAGCTGGCACCGTCGCGCGTTTTCGCCGCCATCAAACACAACTAAGCAGTGTCATAGCGTACGACACTATCAGTGTACACTCATACATTGACAAAATTTACAAAATTTTCGATGTTATTTTTGCTATTAATCCATTATTTTCTTCAACTGCAGTTGATTTACCGCATTTAGAGGACCAATAAAAACCAAACTATAGTTATTCCAGTATTAAATTATACGCTCTTCGCCCATAAATTAGAAAATATATTAGTAGGAGAAACGAGCCACCTTAAAATACTTACCATAATCTCTTAAATGAGTTTTGTTCCTTATTAGCACGATAAAATAATGAAGCGGTTTGACTCGACATTTATAATTCATGCAGCGAAGGAATGGAACACTTTACCAGCGTCTTTGTTTCCCGATAAGTACAATCTGGAGCTCTTCAAGTCGCGAGTGATCTTCTAAGCAAGCATGTACCATCGTAGACCGCACCGTCACTTTCCATCAGGTGAGATTGCGGTCAAATGCGGGCCTATATAGTTATAAAAAAAACCCTACGAAATACTGAAGTGTACCTGTATTAGACGAATTAGCCTTTAGTATTTATTTGCAAGTTTGGTAAAAGTCATTTCCAAGTAAATTACGTAGTAACATATTCAGTAATCTGTGGTAAAGCTAAGTTTACCCGGGTAATTACAGAATTACCCAAGCTTATTAGGAAGTGTCGTTGACCGAAAAAGTTAAAGTTAGACTTACCCACTTTTTGTTATTTTTCTTTTTTTGTATCATCACGTATTCTGCGCCTTTTTCGAATCCAATTCGAAAAGAGAATTCCTATTTCCTTAATCTACCACTAACCTTCCATATATCCCCGTTCATCTGCTTCCCTTGCAACAGTTTGAGCGTGTCGCAGAGTGTTTGATGCATGCCGCATTGTTGCGAGACGCAGCGGCCTTGTTTGCGACGCGCCCTGTCTCGCTCTTGTTGGACGTTGAACGATGGCTCGTTCTCTATGTCTGTCACTTTCTGGGTCTGCAGCCGGATCTGGGCACTTATTGTGCGCACCTGGAATTTTAGGGATGTATTTATCCATTTTATTTCATTTAAATCTATGCATATCATAAAACGGTAAGTGGGCTAAATCTGCACATTGAATAATTTTTGAAAATTTTGATTACGTTATACTTTTTTATCGATATAGAAGTGGAAACAATATTTTTTGAATTTTTTGTCTGACTGTCTGGAGCTTTGAACACGCATCAAGCTGGAACTACTGAACGGATTCCGCTGAAATTTGGTATGTAATTTTTCAGAATAACATTTAGGATTCTTTTTGCTTTCTAAAACTATGGGTAAACCTGAAATAAAAGTTTATTATTTATTTCAAAAAGCCAAGTCGTCGCTCGTATGACTAAAGGTCCTATCTCACTTTTTGGCTGTTTTGAGTTAGGACCGCTATGTTAGTCAACGCGAAATTCTCTGTCCATCTGACTAATCGTTGTACCTCTTAACGTTTTGGATCACAAGATAATGATATCTGTTCAGGCGTCGTATCTAAAATTGGCACCGAAAAAAATATTACGTGTAATTAAAGTACTTGATATTATCTACAAAATCATATAAAAATAAATATGCTGGACTTGCGAGGAACGAAACTATCTGAAAGTTAGAAATGTCAAAACCTTAAAACGCGTTTTCTGAACAATGGACAAAAATGAGATAGGACCTTTAGTCATACGAGCGACGAAGTGTGAGTTGCACGAAGAAAAATGTATGTACTTTTTATGCAAGTGTTTTTTTGTTTGTATTATTTTTTATCTGTACTCATCCTGTCGAAGGAAGCGAAAGAGAAAAAGATAGGGGAAAAGGATGAATGGATGGGACGGCAACAGCTATCATCTTCCCCTATCTTTTTCCCTTTCCCTTCCCTCTTACCCATAAACAGGGTTAAGGCGTAAAACTAATTAACCCGTGCGAAGCCGGGACGGGTCAACTAGTCTTAGAATATGATGGCCAATGATTATGATGATGGTGTTAGGAATGATAGCACCGCTAATGTAGCCACGGCATGAGACAAGGTCCGTGTTACAGTGGAAACGATGTTTTTGTTAATTTTCCTTTATCTTACTTTCTCCACTCCATCGGTGATAGCTTTCCTCTTCGTGTTGAATTCGTTCAAATTCACTTCGAACCCGGATATTTTCTGATCCAACTCTTGTATACGGCCCTTGTGACCCTGAGCTTTTTTTTCGAAGTTTGACAGCCTGAAATTATTTTAAAAAGCCAGACATATTGTTAAGTAATAATAATAAAAAGGGAACAACGACAAAAAGAATTAATGTCTAAAGGAATAATTTGAATCACTAATAGGATTTGACCCGCATCCATCCGTCCCTAAAGCTGGGACATGCTTAACAGGATCGTCCATACATCACGTGAGGTACGAAAAGCGGGGAAGGGGTTCGGAAAAAATCACCAAACATCACCAAGGGGAATGAGGGTGTAGTGAAATATCACGTGTATTTATTTTTCTTAGGGGGTTAGGCTAAAACCTCACCACATATCACCAAGGGGGGGGGGGGGGGGGGGGGGGGGTCAAAAGTTGCTGAAAAACATCACGTGATTAATGAACAACCCCCAAAGTTAAGCAGGCGATACAGCTATAAAAAAATATATGATAGCGATGATGATAGCGATAAAACGGTCGTTGTTTTTGTTTTATGATAATGGATAACTTGACGAGCTGGTCGTTAGCCTGATATCAAGCGTAACGGCTGCCCATAAAAGTTGCAGTGTTACTCGGATCTCTAAATTTTTACCTGACACTGTACTGCGCATGTCATTCTGAGACATCAACAGTCTAGTCTAGTCTAGTTACAGTCAGTCAGGCTGGGCGATCATGTAACTCGATTGCAACTGATAGAAACACAAATTTGTATGGATTGGATAGTTTCAATCTGCGGGGTGATCCTTTGATTGCAATGCAACAGAAGAAAAATTCCGAATTTGAAAATTTCCATAGTAACTATGCACATAAACTGCATCACTATGCTGTAAACTATCAAATCCATACCCTTTTGTGTTTCTATCAGTTGCAATCTTACCTCCAAATTTGAAAATTTCCATAGTAACTCTGTACATAAGCTGCGTACTGCAACTGTCAAATCCATACATTTTTGTGTTTCTATCGGTTGCCAACAAGTTACATGATCGCCTAGCTGATCGAAGGTTTCAATCAAGTGACATGGTCGTCTAGCATGTCATAATGTCCCATTTGCCCAGTAATTGCACTAGCTACAATGCCCTTCAAACCGGAACACAGTAGTGCTTGCACACTACTGCTTGGCGGCAGAATAACTGGCAAAGCGGTGGTACCTACCTAGACGAACATTGCAGACAAGTCCTACCACCTAGTAAAAATAGTGTTGTAATTTTTCGTTTATTTTGACCACTCACTGTTTAGTGAAGTTGTCCACCTGGTCAGCATCCACCGTATTGGCTAGCAGCCGAGCGGGCCGGATCTCGATCGTTGAAGATGACTTGGCGCCACTATACGCTGACACGCGGACTGAGAATCTGTGGTTTTCTGAAAGTTAATGTTTTCATTTAATCATCCTCTTTGTTTTCCCATTTGTTATTGGGGTTTGCTCTCAATCTAACCTGTAGCGGCGAGCTACTAGAATTACACGAGCGACTGCCATCTGACGTCGCAACCCATAAGAGACCAGTAACAGGGATGGTTAGACCAGGCGTCTGATTTTATCAGGCGTCTGACTACCCGTAACGGTTGCCATAGATGTTCTTATGACAACCGGGACCGACGGCGCGTGCTCTCCGAGGCACGGAGCGATGGCATCGAAAACTGCACATAACTTACTAGATAAGTCATTGGTGTAAACTCATTAAGTGCAAATTTTGCACTTAATGAGTTTAACGACCTGTGTTTAGAAATGAATTTTATTTATTTTAGTATCGTAGCGATCGCAAGTGCAGTTTTGTGAGAGAATTTGTTTTTTAGTATGGAGGTTTGGAAACACGCAGTTTTAAGTAAGGCTCTCACAACTTGTGGGCTACTATGTGGCACCCTATCGGGATAATATACCAGTTCAAACTCACCTTGTATAGTACTAGTACGGCAAGTATAACTCACCAGTATAAAAGAAGGTAACATTAGCGGGCACACGTCCGCTGTTATTGTATGTGTGTTCGTTTCCGATGGGTATCCTGTGTATGGAGTACTGCTTGCACAGGTACCGCACTATCGCGTCCGGGGCCGTTATAGTGTCCACTAGGTACGTGTAGAAACCGAGGTAGCTGTGGACAAGGTATAATAGTCTCCTGCTATTAATCGAAGCTACGGATCGGAGTTATCTATTCTGCATAGTGCCGGATTGCTTGTACCAGTAGTGGAGAAGAGAACTTCTTTTTTTTCAAACTCACATTATTGTAAATAGGCTTGCTATATACAATTTTTGACATTACGCACTTTGTTATTTTATATGCTCAGTATTTACAATAATTTTAATATTTTAAGTACCTATCTCAATTGACTTGTAAAAGTGCTATGAATAGCCTATTTGCAATAAAACACTTTGAAAATTAATAACTTAATATTATTATTTACATAAAGTAGGTTAAAAATAAATGCAATAATTTAAAAAAATAGTAAAATCGGTAAATAAATCCAGGAGTAATAAGCTTTTAAAGTTTCTGGAGGGGGTCATCGCCTGTCCCTTTCTCGCAAAACAGAGCGTCCCGACAGTTACTATGACAACGCATGTTAGTGACGTGACATGCCAAAGAGACTGTATGTAAAGCTACCACAGCTTAGTAATGAGGTGCTATGAAGAAGCAAGAACTGACGTCACTGCACGTTTGAACTGTCTCTTTCGATTCCTGTATTTTAAAATGCTTGTAACTGTCATTTTTTGAGATATTTAATTTTTGTTTACACATCTGTTTATTTGTTTAAGGAATATTATTAATGAATGCAATAAAAACATAGCAGGACACAAGCCTATCATTTATACGTATAATGTATAAGTCTACGTTAGTAAATCAGAACTTTCCTCAACTGTTTTGTAAATCAGAAATTATCGAACCGTTGTAAATCAGAACTTAACTCATCTTCTGTAAACTAAAAATAAGAAAATTGTTGTAAATAAGAACTTAGATACCTCAACGTTTGTTTAGAAATAGAAGAACCGTTTTAAAACAGAACTAACCCAACTGCTGTAAATAATAACTTACCTCAACAGTTATAAAACAGAACTAACCCAACTGTTGTAAATAATAACTTACCTCAACAGTTATAAAACAGAACTAACCCAACTGCTGTAAATAATAACTTACCTCAACAGTTATAAAACAGAACTAACCCAACTGTTGTAAATAATAATTTACCTCAACTGTTGTAAATCATAACTGCCCCTGTTGCTGTCAACTTACCTCAACTATTGTAAATCAGAACATACAGTTATACTTATACTTGTAAATCAGTATTTACCTCACCATGAGAACCAACACATCAACACTACTGGCTTCAATAAACGATCTTTGGATAGAAACTGTCGACTGTCGTGTGATCGATCTAAATTCTGGCTGTCTTGATTGGCCAAAATGAGAATTGCACAAAACAGCTAGATGCCAATCTGTTGACGGTTTGTACCCTAAGATCATTTATTGTAACCAGCCGTTAAGCTACAAGAACTGACCTTAACTGCTGTATATTGTTGGTCTGCACATTAAACTTCCCTCCCTGACTGCAGATAGCATTAACCCTCCTCAGCCCCCCTTCAGTCCGCACTTTCTGTAAAAACAGGTTCATATCTGCGCTGGATTCAAACGTAAACGCTACTAGATCTCGAGCTGGGATTGTAGACTCTAGGTAGCGGGCGAATTTCGGGTCTGTGAAGTTTATCTGCGGGTTGAAAGTAGTTTTGTATTAGAATTTTTTTAATGAAGTCGACACTCTACCATACCTAGTTATTTGTTTTAGCGCTAAAACATATTGTATACCTGGACAATAATTTACTTGACATCAAAGTATGAAATATTGGTTCAGGGTTGTAGAGATATTAGTTATTTAATTGTTTTTTTTTAAGTTGTTTTTGTGTATTAAAAGTCAGTCTAAAATAAGACACACGTATTTATAACTTTGTTTTCAGTGCATTCGTTAAAATTGTAAAATGAAAATAAAGTTTGGATAAAGTGAGGGTAAATTAAGATTTTATAATTTTAAGCCGGAAAAAAGGAAAAGCCTTGACGCTCAAGTATTTTTTTATAACTGTCAAACTGTTATTGTACAAGTTTAGACTTCACCACAGAGTATTGTTTTTTCTCTAATCTGTGGGCTTCACACGTCGACATTATAAATCCTTACTTTGTTTTTTAATAATAACTTGTGATATACTTTTATTAGTTTTAACATGAGCTCATTAGAGGAAAATCTCAAAATGGTTTTAGAATTCTGATACCTTTCAAAATAAAATGCCTAAATGTCAGTTAATTCAAGTGCTCAAGTCGAGTATCATAGAATAGAAGATACACATAGTATATGTGGACACTCACTTCCAACATCATGGGCTCATGTACTGGTTGTTCGAACATATCTCTGTTCTCTCGGAGCCACATCACAGCTTTGTAACAATCTTCACTGTAATTTCTAAGCACTTCTAACCGTTTTACATCCACATCTTGTAAGTTCCGTATCCTGGAAAAACAAACATCATATCAACCCCCTTCATACGCTTCTTTGGATGCCTATCATAGGGTTTGCCATAATAATAAATAATAATAGCCAATAAGCCTGATATCGTGCTGGTAGACCGATCCCAACGCCGGGCAGTGCTCGTTGACATCACCATTCCGCATGACGAGAACCTCGTGAAGGCTGAGAAGGACAAACTCAGCAAGTACCTTGACTTGGCTCACGAGGTAACCGCCATGTGGAATGTTGACTCAACAAGCATTGTCCCGATAGTCGTTTCGGCGAACGGCCTTATAGCGAAGAGCCTCGACCAACACCTCGAGAGGCTCTCGCTAGATGGTTGGATCAAGGGTCAGATTCAGAAGGCAGTACTCCTTGACACGGCACGTATTGTCAGAAGGTTCCTCACTCTGCAGCCCTAACCACCGGTAGCTTGGGTCTTGCCCCGCCTTGTCAGGTGAGACAATGGTCAATTAATTTACCTCAGAGAATGCTGCTGCCCATTCCCTGGATATTCCTTTAGCTGGCTCTTACGGCACCCACGGGAAGAGAGGAGTGCTACTATTTATATATACACACCGGCGGGCTTATTACCTAACTCGCAACAGGTTTGCAACAGGCGTAAATTTCGCGATGATTGCTGTCATACATCATTAGTGGTGTCGAGCATGTATGCTTCGCTACTGCTGTTGCTTTGCTACTGCTTTTGCTTTGCTGTTGCAAATTTTACGTAATTAACCCGCGGGACCACACGTTTTAAAAAACAACACACGAGATTTGAAAAATAAAAATGCTGAAAAGAGTCAGCAGATATTTTGGGCTGGAAAATGAAAGTGGGTTGTTACGTTAGGCTTTAAGGCCTAGGGCCCACGGGTCAAAATGTCTCACGAAAAATAATTACTTGGTAATTTTGTTCCAGTACAAGTACTCCTATACCTACCAAGCCAGACGGCAAGCCCATCATCATCATCAACAGCCTGAAGACGTCCACTGCTGAACATAGGCCTCCCCCAGAGCGCGCCACCTTGAGCGGCTGCTCGCTTCCTGCATCCATCGGCTCCCCGCGGCTTTCACCAGATCGTCGGTCCACCTAGTGGGGGCCTACGCTGCGTCTTCCGGTTCATGGTTGCCACTCGAGAACCTTTCTTCCCCATCGGTTGTCAGTTCTACGAGCGATGTGGCCTGCCCATTGCCATTTCAACTTGCTAATTCTAAGAGCTACATCGGTCACTTTAGTTCTCCTGCGGATCTCCTCGTTCCGGAGCTTATCTCGCAGGGAAACACCGAGCATAGCTCGCTCCATAGCTCGCTGCGCGACTTTGAGCTTACTAATGAGGCCAACAGTAAGAGACCATGTCTCAGTTCCATAAGTCATCACTGGCAACACACACTGATTGAAAACTTTCGTTTTCAGGCTCTGCGGTATTTTGGACGAAAAGATCGAGGACGAAGCTTTCCGAACGCTGCCCAGCCGAGTCGGATCCTTCGTGCCACCTCTTTGTAGAAGTTGGACCTACCTAATTGGACAGTCTGTCCTAGGTAAACATATTTGTCGACAACTTCGAGAGTATCGTTCCCAACGATTACCGGTATAGGTGGAATATGAGCATTAGACATGATCTTCGTCTTGTCTATATTCATCTTAAGACCAACCTGCTGGGAGACTCTACTAAGGTCGTTGAGCATGGTACTAAGGTCCTCGAGCGATTCCGCCATTATAACTACATCAACGGCAAGCCCAAGTCCCCATAAAACAAAAATAAATATGGTGTTTTGAATCCAACGTGTTTTTGTACAACTATCATCAATCAGTAATTTGAATTTTAGTATACTTGATGTTAGATAAATACGCCAATCGACCACCTTAGACAACTTCGTCACTTGCCATCAGGTTCTTCTTCTTCATCGAGATGTCAACAACTCACCTGATAATGCCATCAGGTGAGTTGTTGTCAAACGTATGCCCATTTTGGCATTAAAAAAAACGCGTGGAGCTAAAGTAAACAAAAAGAAACGGCGAGTGAACCCACTACACTTCTAGGAAAATGGAATAGTCATACCTGTTCTGATAAAGCCGTATCTGTGGCATGATGTTGTTCTCCAAATCATATTGGATCTCCAATTTCTGCTTTTTGAGAGAGTCCAATCCAGCATTGCACTTTGCTATCGCTCGCACTACGTTATCCAGGTCCATTTTTACACTTGCATCTAAAAATAAGGTTTGATTTGTTTCCTTCAAAGACAAAGATTTCTTTTTTAACTAAGAACATTCTTACCCCCGGTTTCTCGTACGTTTGTTTTAAAATACTGAACGCTCATTGGTTGAACACAGCCGATGATTAACAGGCAACCATTGAGCATTCCGTATTTTTAAGTTGACATGAGTTTAACTTTAACAAACACACAAGAAACCGGGGGTTAGGATCCTAGAGACAAAGGAATGTTATTGTCACGGATGATTGAAACATAATATCAGCAACTATGTAAACCTTAAAAAACCGGCCAAGTGCGAGTCGCAGTCGCGCACGAAGGTATCCGTACCATCTATCTCTGCCATCTAGTGTTAAGTAGCAGTACTATTTAAAGCAGCGCCATCTATGACTCATCTGGTAAACGAGCAAATAACACGTTTGTTGTATGGGAGCCCCCTTAAATATTTATTTTATTATGTTTTTTTAGTATTTGTTGTTATAGCGCCAACAGAAATACATCATCTGTGAAAACCTCAACTGTTTAACTATCACGGTTCATGAGATACAGCCTGGTGACAGACGGACAGAAAGAGAGACAGCGGGGCATTAGTAATAGGGCTCGTTTTACCCATTGGGTATGGAACCCTAAAAACAAAAAAAAAAAAGGTAAAGGTATATAGGTGGGTAGGATAGGTAGGTTTGGGTTTCATATAGAAACAGTGAAAAATTGGCAGTTTGTTTACCTGGTTACCTACCTAGATAACCTTATACTGGGTGGCGCAAAAGTAAAGACCCTATTTGGTTCAGCTATAACATTTTTTCTAAATTAGAAAACTAGATTTAGGTTTTTTTAAATGTATATTTGTGCCATTAAATTTCGTACCATTAGGATTTAAAGATGATGTCTTTTAAATGGTGACCTCCAGAGTTGATACACATTTGAGCCCTATTTATGACATTTTGCATAACTTGCCGTAACACTTCCTGCGATATGTTCGTTATTTCTTGACGAATGTTTTCTTTTAGAGCTGCGAGAGTCTGTGGCTTGTTCACATACACCCGAGATTTCAAAAAACCCCAAAGAAAGAAGTCTGGACTGGTCAGATCGGGTGATCTTGCAGGCCAAGGCAAATCGCCAAAACGAGAGATAACTCGGCTTGGAAAAGCGTCCCTCACTAAGTCCATAGTGTCGCGCGCTGTGTGTGCCGTAGCGCCGTCTTGTTGAAACCAGATGTGCTCCAGCCCCAATTCGTCCAAACTGGGTATCAAAAACTCACGTAACATGGTTCTGTAGCGTTCTCCAGTGACAGTTATCGCATTGCCTCCAGCGTCTTCGAAAAAATAGGGTCCGATCACTCTGTCAACACAGATGCCACACCATACAGTAACTTTTAGTGGGTGTAGAGGTGTTTCTTGAATAATGCGCGGATTATCAGTGCCCCAGAACCGAGTATTCTGCTTATTGACATGCCCTGAGAGATGGAAATGCGCTTCGTCACTCATAACCAATTTTGAAGGAAAATCATCTTGCAAAATGTCATAAATAGGGCTCAAATGTGTATCAACTCTGGAGGTCACCATTTAAAAGACATCATCTTTAAATCCTAATGGTACGAAATTTAATGGCACAAATATACATTTAAAAAAACCTAAATCTAGTTTTCTAATTTAGAAAAAATGTTATAGCTGAACCAAATAGGGTCTTTACTTTTGCGCCACCCAGTATATAAGTGAGGTAAATAAGGTAGGTATGTAAGTCTGCTATATAACACTTAACAGTGAAACAGTGTGATTCAGCATCCTACATGAGAGCCAGTTCCCATTCTAGATTTGTCGTGGCACCATCTTCGCCAAGTTTTTCACATAACATCAGCGGGGTGATCATGTAACTTTGATAGCAATGCAACAAAAGAAATTTCAATCCAAATTTGAAAATTTCCATAGTAACTCTGTACATAAGCTGCATACTGCAACTGTCAAATCCATACATTTTAGTGTTTCTGTTGGTTGCAATCAAGTTACAGTCAATGTACTGATATGAATAAACTTACTATCCCCAACTTTTTCAACCAATCTTTCCTTATCAGTTACAAGTTTGTCCAACTTGGCTTTGGCTTCAACCAGCTCTTGTTCTCTATTCCTCTGCCTTTCCATCTTCTCTTGGAACGATGCTTCGATATCCTTGAGAGTGTACTCGTGATTACGGACAGAATTCAGTAATTCCTTGGCCTTGTCTTTAAGTGTGTGGATTTCTCGGTTCTGAAATACAGTTTCTTTACATTAAATAATAATAAATAATAAATAAATAATTGTGGACAATTCACACAGCGCCATCTAGCCCCAAACTAAGCATAGCTTGTACTATGGGAACCAGATAACTGATACAATACTTAGATTCTTTTTGTTTGTAAATACATACATAGAATACAATATAACACCCAGACACAGAACAAACATCGATGTTCATCACACAAATGTTTGTCCTGGGTAGGAATCGAACCCACAACCTATAGTTCAGAAGGCAGAGCTACTACCAACTGAGCTAACAGGCCAGTCAAGTCACATTGCAGCGATGGGGAAGAAAGGTTCTCAAATGGCGACCACGAACCGGAAGACGCAGCGTAGGCCCCCCACTCGGTAGACCAACGACCTGGTCAGAACCGCGGGGGCCGATGGATGCAGGAGGCAAGCAGCCGCTCAAAGTGGCGCTCTGTGGGGGAGGCCTATGTTCAGCAGTGGATGTCTTCAGGCTGATGATGATGATGACATTACAGCGCCGTCTAGCCACGTCAACAAGCGGTTCTGATGAAAGCTACAAAATAGATTTTTCACCACTGTCAAAAGTATAGATCACAGCACAGCACACATATTCAAATAAATAACAATACCTAAATCACAGATAAGATATATACATAGTACCACACTTAAATACAGAAAACACTTTTTTTTTAAATGTAAATGTACGACGTGACGAGCTAGTCAATCCTAGTATAGTACCTAATAAGATTACTAGACTGTGTGACCAGATCATAAAGTCTCATTTGCCCAGTAATTTCACTAGCCACATGCTTGCACACTACTGCTTGGCGGCAGAATAACTGGCAAAGCGGTGGTACCTACCTAGACGAACTTTGCAGAAAAGTCCTGCCACCTAGTGAAACACCTATATTTATCACACACTTGTTTATTCTTGACGGGAATGAAACCCACAATCTGTACAGATCTCCAAAAATGGAATAATATGTACTCACAGCTGATAATTTCTGCTGTTCCAACTTGCTAATCCCACTCTTTGCTTTCTCTATAATCTTTTGCAATGGTTCCATTTTACTCTGATGGGATGTGACCAGTTTGACAGCATTTTTCTTATCATTTGTGTATTCTATGACCTTTTCCCTGAGGTCTTGGTATTCAAGCCATAGCTTTTTCTTTTCGCAAATTTCTATTTGCTGTTCGATATCTTTTCTTTGTTGCATCGCGTCTATTACTATTTTTAACCTGGCGACATTTAATGAATAAACTAGGCTAATAATAGTATGCTTGAATACAAAAAATAATAGTAAGACATACTGATTAATAATTATGATGAAGATAACAATGACTGAAACAAAATAAATAATATAAATATGTGTGGACATTTCACACAGCGCCATCTAGCCCCAAACTAAGCATAGCTTGTACTATGGGAACCAGATAACTGATACAATACTTAGATACTTTTTGTTGTATAACACAAACACAGAACAAACAGCTATGTACCTCCCACAAATGTGTGTTTTGGGTGGGAATCAAACCAACAACCTACAGTTCAGAAGGCAGAGCTACCACCAACTGAGCTATCAGGCCAGTCTAATGAAACCTTTTCAAGCCAAATAGTAAACTAACCGCTCATTCAACTGAGTTTGCTCAGCTAGCAGCTGTGCATTATTCGCCAACTTCGTTGTCAGCCCTCTCTGTTGATTCCTCGTATCAATTAACTCATCCAGCTGTTGGCAACTCTCTGTCCCTCCAACAGCTGAGAGTGTGCTGCGGAGGAGCTGTTGAGGGTCCATTTTGGAGAAGTCCTGGACCCGGTCTTGGGGTAATAACTGGCAGAGATTGTCCACCTGGAATGAGGGGTTTTAAATATAGGTCTTATGATAAAGCTCTATTTTACGTTTCAAGTCTTATAGGATGAGTCAGTAAATGAAAAAGTTACAATAGATCATTTCAATGTTAGGGCTAGTGGTGGTTAAAAAAGCACTAAGCGGGAACGCTTTTTGTACACAACGTACAACGTGCGCTTACGCGGCTCTCACTAGTCGCTTTATACATCGCGCCGCTTATACCTACCTAGAGCGTTGTGTATCGCACGTGCTGCGTACGGAACAGCGCGCGAGTAGTGAAATCGTAGTTACTTATGATAACCGCGGCAGCAGCGGCCGGGCACCCGGGCAGCAGTCATCGCGTGCTAGCGGAAAGCGGTTGCTGTCGGACGTGTCATGCTTTCTACGACTCGCGCGCGTAAAGTGCGCTCGTCCGCCCGCTTCGTTATAACTTAAGCACGTAAAAAGGCGGACTTAAAAAAAGCATAAAGTTTGAAGCGTGCTTTTGACATAAAGCAGTTTTGAACACTACTAGTTGGAATAATGAAATCTTGCACATTTTTTTTTTTGCTAAGCAACACATTCATGGCACGTTTTGTGTTACAGATGTTCTTAGGGTGTGGTGATCTCTTCCCAGCAGGAGGGTTGTATGCTTGTTTGCTATCTACAGAGTGAATTTTCCAAGTAGATGTGGGTGGCGAAATCCAAAACTATGAGGTACTCAAAGTACTCAAAGGAATTATGTGCCTGATTTTGATGAAAACCAAAACTGCATCATTGGATTATTGAAAAATCAATAGTCTTAGCCAGGAATCAAACACGTAGAAAAAAAGCCCTTACTGTATACCATTCAATAGTGTCGCTAATAAGGATTGAACTCTGGGAAATAATGTATGACATACGGCAAACTTAAGGAAAGTGTTGGATTTTAATCAACTGCTAAATATATTTTAAAGTGTAACAATACAACATATTATTTTTTCAAAATGAGTAGGTTTGATTCCTGGCTAGAACTATAGGTTTTTCAAAAATCCAATGATACAGTATTAGTTTTCATCAAAATCGGGCCGGAGATGAGTATGTTTCGCTAGTCCTCATAGTTTCATATTTGACTTACCACACCTACTTGAAAAATTCACCCTGTTTATAGCATAATTTTTTTTTATTGAGAAAGTATACAATAAAATGTTTTTAAACAAGTCATGGACAATTCTTTCAGTATTATTCTAAGCTTCCGTTGATTAGGTATTAAGGCATAGTAATCCAAAAAATCTTACCTGAATATTGAGTGATGCTATAAGATCTTGCACTTGCTTTTCCCTTGCTGCCTTATTATCAATCATCCAGGTAGACACATCATTCAGGTTGAAGTTACGAGTGATGATCACATTACGTTTCCCGGGTGCTTGGTACAACTCTATTTCTATTGTGGCTTGCTCACAGCCGCTTCTGACATATTCTGAAATCTGTGAACACAGGGGAGTGAAAAATTGTTGTTGCTCCATCTATAGCTGGCTAACTAAGCTAATCATTTTTTAACTTCCAATAATTAAAAAAATAATTATTTGACAAAACTAATTAGGTTTATATTATTGTGAGTAGAGCTTGTACAACCAATGAATAATAATGACAAAATTTCAGTTTTTAATAATACTATAGAAATAAACAAAATACTTGAAAAAAAATATGAAATGACTTTATGTAGGTAATTTTAAAAAATTGTTTACCCTCCGCTCTGCTAAGTTTGCATGCCCAACAGTGTTCTATAAACATTTACGTTGATCATAAATTATGTTCATTTTCAGAAAGCAAGAATATGTAAGACATTATGGTCATGTCATGATATTGGTAATTACAAAACTGATGGTTTATGTCATGGTTTATGGAGTTTGCAGTTTTTTATATATGAAGTGTCACATAATGGAGTGACAATTAAGTTGATTGGATAGATAGCAAAACATCGAATTTTTAGTATAACATGCCAGTAAAGTTTTAAATGTAACTAGGTATAAATTACATGAAATCCCATGCAGAAAGTCCAATGAACTTCTGTTTGAGTTAAATGGAAACTGATGCATACTTCCCCATTACCAAATCTTCAATATTCATATTCATATTCATATTCATATTCATTTATTTATAATTGTTCAAAAAAAATGCTAAATCAACCTGCATGAAATTGTGCACACAAATCCCCTACACTACCAAGATTGGATGCTTTTGCTGGTATATCAAGAATTCTTGCAAGCAAATAAATACATCGTACGGTGGGTCACCTGTTTTAGTAATGATGATTGAAAAAGAATCAAATGCTAATTAGTATACATACTGTTTCAAATTTAAGAACATGCTGGCAGTTATTATTGGCACAAACAAAAATTGCTCATTTCAAGTTCAAGGAATGTTTTGAATCTGGAAATAACGTAAAGTATGTACCTTTTTAGCTCGTCCAATGACACTGGTCTTGCCACACAGTCCTAGTATGATAGCACAAACGAAAGTAGATTTCCCAGTGCCGTTAGGGCCAATGATCATGTTTAATGAAGGTCCAGGGTGTAACACAACTTGTTTGTACGTCCTATAATGTAATTAAAATGAGATAAAACTTAAAACAAGCCCAGTTTGATGTATTTACTGGTCCTAAATATACTGGTAAATACATACACAAAGTTTTCAAGTGCTATGCGATATATACACCCAGGCCGTATATCCTCATTGTTTACTATTTTAGACATGATTGCATAGATCAATTTCTCACAAAACTTATAATGGGATGTTGTGCGGGTTCAGAATTTTTTTGAAAAACGGCAAAAAGGGTCTGCTCTGGAGATAATCGCGCATTTCTTGACAAAAGACAGAAACTTCGACTTGACTTTGACATTCATTTGACATTGACATTGATAGCAAGTTTTCAGTAGTAATGTCCATAGTTTCAGATTATTTATGTATTCGTACAATACGATTCGATTAGATTTTGTATATCGATATAAAACACTCTCACGTCACTCTCACTATATGTTATGTACGTGTGGTGTACAAACTCTTTTATATTCGTATGAATCTATTTGATCTCTTACCTACCTACTCTATGATTGTTTACATTTTGTCGTTAGAGGTACGTCAATGTATTATGTGAAATTCTAAGCAGAATAAAACCAAATATAATCTGTTATTGGTTTTCTTTAATATGAAAGCAAAGAAAATTTAACTGGTACCTATGCTTATCTTGATGACGTCATGGTCTGTGGGAAGATAAAGACGACCACGATATAAACTTAAAAAAAATCATACAGGCCGTACAGAAATATAAACTGACGTTAAATGAAAATAAATGTGTTTTTGGTCAGAAATCAATCAACCTTTTAGGATACACCATTGAAAATAACACAGTAAGACCAGATAAAGAGCGCTTGAGCCCCCTAATGAAACTTTCGGTACCAACTGACATGCCTTCCTTAAAGAGAGCATTAGGTATGTTTGCACACTACTCAAGATGGATTAAGAACTTTTCGGAAAAGATTCACCCATTAACTACTGTCACCAATTTTCCCATGAACAATGATATTATCTCGTGTTTCGAAGCTCTAAAGTCCGACATTTCAAAAGCAGTTCTTTCAACAATTCCAGAAAATGCCACGTTTAGGGTTGAAACAGATGCTTCAGACCATGCTTTAGCTGCTGTGTTATCACAAAATGGGAAACCCGTGGCGTTCTTTTCACGGTCGTTAACATATCCGAAACGTCGTCATCCATCAATCGAACAAGAGGCTGCTGTGATCGTAGAAGCATTACGCAAATGGCGCCATTTCTTACTTGGAAAACATTTTATTCTTATCACTGATCAACAGTCAGTTTCATTCATGTTCAATCAAAGGCATACAAGCAAAATAAAAAATGAGAAAATTGAAAGATGGCGTCTGGAACTGTTTTGCTATAAATATGATGTTATTATACAGACCTGGACGAGAAAATACAGTGGCAGATACTCTTTCTCGTGTGCGCACACTTAAATCCTAATAAACTTTATGAACTACATAACGCTCTAGGACATCCAGGAATAGTAAGAATGGCTCACTGGATTCGGGCGAAAAATCTCCCCTACACAACACATGAAATAAAAACCATGACAGAAAACTGTAGAATATGCTCTGAAATCAAACCTCGTTTTGCAACAACGAAAGGTCACCTAATTAAAGCTACAGCACCTTTTGAAAGATTGAACATTGATTTTAAAGGACCATTACCATCTAATACGCAAAGCAAGTACATTCTTACAGGTATAGATGAGTTTTCAAGATTTCCCTTCGCATTTTCTTGTAAAGATAAAGGCACAAATACAGTCATAAAATGCCTAACAGAAATCTTCATGACGTTTAGTACTCCACATTATATTCATTCGGAACATCATTCATGTCAAACGAACTTCGAAATTATCTTGTTTCACTGGGCGTAGCATGCAGTCGAACAACGCCCTATAATCCACAATGTAATGGGCAAGTGGAACGTTTAAATGGAACCTTGTGGAAAACGATACAATTACTTTTACGCTCTAAGAATTTGTCGATTCATGAATGGGAACGAGTATTACCTTTGGCACTACACTCCATCCGCTCCTTATTGTGCACGAGCACGAATGCAACACCACATGAACGAATGTTTAACCATCCACGACGTTCTCCAAATAGTGAATCTGTACCTTCCTGGCTTTTGATTCCAGGACCAGTACTATTAAAAAAGAATGTGAGGAGTTCCAAATTTGAACCGCTAGTAGAGGAAGCGGAGTTATTAGAAGCGAATCCTCTATATTCCCACATAAGGCTCCAAAATGGAAGAGAAACTACCATTTCTAATCGACATTTGGCACCATTACCAGTGCAAGATGATCACTTTGAGGATGCTTTAGATGAGCCAGCAGAAACTGATGAGAGCTTAGCTTTGGAAATAGACCAATCTACTACGCCTACAGACCAAGATACTGAATCAGTACCGGCTGCGAACTATGAGCTACGTCGATCTTCACGTGATAAACGGGCTCCTCGGTACTTGGTAGATTATGTCACGGACTAACTCATAGGGGGGGGTGAATGTGGTGTACAAACTCTTTTATATTCGTATGAACCTATTTGATCTCTTACCTACCTACTCTATGATTGTTTACATTTTGGCATTAGAGGTACGTCAATGTTTTATGTGAAATTCTAAGCAAAATAAAACCAAATATACTCAGTTATTAAGCACCGGGAACAATAAGGGGTGGGTTATTGGAGTGACATTATTATGTCTTAAAAAACCTAAAAATCACATACATAGATTCAACTAGGATTCCAGCTGTATCTATAGGGGCTCAGGATAAAGAGGATCATATTTCCACAACACAAGCTATTGCGCTTTTGTTTCCTATGCAGGTAGTAGGTACAAAATATATTTGTTTAATGTCCTGTGTCGGTCCTCCAGTTATGAGCAGACCAGCCCTACAATCACACCACAGACGCAGAAAAGTATACCTAAAAAAGTAAGGTACACTCATTTTTTTAAATATAATAACGCCCCACTATCACATACATAGAACCAGGACTCTAACTAGGATTCCTTGTATGTAGGGACCCAGGAATTACGAGGACCATGGTCCCACAACACAACACCCACACGCAGAACCAGTATTTGCAGTTTTTCTTCTGTGCACAAATACTTGTCCTGTCACGGGAATTGAACCCACAGTCTCTGGGATATGAGCTAACCTGCACAATTTTGCAAGAATATTTATAAAAAAAAATGTTTATAAAAAACATGTATCAGGAGGTATTTTCAATTCGCTGTCATTTTTTAATTGATTTGTAACTGTGTAACACAAAGGTAGCACATTCAACACAACACAGCACTGTGTTGTGTTGAATGTGCTACCTGTGTGCATTTTTTAAATGGTAGGCAGTCTCCAAGCCTCAACATTGAGGAATAAGGACAGTAAATCATCGAAGGTATCGTTCTATTGTTATTGCGAGTATCTCGAAATTGTAATTAAATCGATTACTGTTATTTTGACTACAACCCTAAGCTATGTAAGTTTACACACAATTTTTTTTTCTCTAATCTGTGGCCACGTAAAAGCAGTATTGCCATCATAAAGTTAGTAATCTCCCATTGATTGACTGATTGATATATAATAATATTTTTTATTACATTGCATAAATAATAAAGCTACTCAAAACATAAGCAGTCAAAAAAAAAACAAAATTTAATATCTTAAAAAATGACAAAGATACAAGTCACAAGCATTACATATAATATAAGAGAATAGAAAGAGACATCTCAAACACGCAGTGACGTCAGAAGTTATAGTAACTCAATAATAAGCTGGTGGTACTTCTATGGTAGCCCTTTTTATAATCTGAATTATTCTGAATTGAATCTGCATGTGACGTCACATGCAAGGAGCAGCCAAGGGCGGATCCAGGATTTTATTTTGGAGGGGGCCATTCCGACAAGATTCGGAGCTAGGTTTGGGATGATATGTGGATATTTAGGAGTGCAAGTCCACTGTCTGCGTACGTAGAGTTAGTGGTGAATTTACATACTTTTAAGGTAGGCTATGAAAATTTGCCGCCCTTGCCTCATCAGTTCTTAGGCTATTTTACAATCCTACAATGTGCTCGAAATTGCATATGAAAGCGTTCTTGGGTATATTTGCGAGCTAATCGAAGCTTATCAGAAAGTTTGGTAAGCTACGGCGCAAGCGTAGCGAGCGCGAAAAATCAGCGCAATGGACTGTAAAATCGAACGTTACTGGAAGACGAGACGCATACTAGTAAGAAAAGCGCGACCGAAGTGAGCGCCATGGGCCATGAGCCATGGCCCCCATGCCCCCCCCCCCCCCCCATTGAGAGCAGCGCCACATAGGCCATATGATCTCCGTTTTGCGAGAACGGGACAGGCGATGCTCCCTCCAGAAAATTTAAAAGCGTATTAGTTTAGTACGGACTAACCTGATAAACCGACTAAACCAATTAGACAAAGAAAATGTATTTTAATATTATTTATTATTCTATTTTAGGAAAGACATATCTAACCGAGCGAACGAAGTGAGCGAAAGTCTCTGCTTCCACTCGGGATTTTTGCTTTCGTCTGTCCGGATATACGTACTTGCGTACAGGTCGCATTTTTTAACGAATCTTGACGAAACTTTGTATACAGACAGGTTCTACAGATTAAAGGAATTTTAAATCATCTGCGATTTATGATAACAGGTGTATTTCTCACAAAAAGGGGGAAAACTTGCTGCGGTGCCATTTTCTGGCCGATTTTGATAATATTTAGTAAAAATAGGGGACACTCAATTCTAAACAAGTATTTCAAACGTGAGCATTATTGGTCAAGAGGTTGTCGAGATAGAAAAGTCGCAAAGTCCAATTCAGCATGGGTCGGTACCTATAATAGGTACGAGATTTAGCGGCCAACTTTGATATGTAAGTACCTAGGTTTTTCCTATTAAACCAATTCTCTTTACGAAGATTTGAATATTATTTTGAGGTTTCTGGAAGATTTAATTTTGTTTGTGCAAAATATATGAAAATATTTACTTCTAAAAACTTGGATTAACTATTAGAAGGTGGTGATGCGTTTTAGTGGATACTATAGACTCTAAATTAAAATAGTCTGTTAAATTGATATAAATAATTTATTGCGCTTTAGGGCAATTTTTCGACAGATACAGAGTGACGGTACGTCACACAGAATATAAACTTAAAAATAAATTAGGCCTATCAAAAACATAAGAAGAAGGTTGTACAAAAAAACAAATAGTTCCAACACTATTTACATTATGGATTGTAATATTTATAATTAGTTCGACGACTTTAACATAGATGGCACTTATTTTATTTACTAATTAATATTTTGGAATGTAATATACATAATGTGTTTGTGTTATAATAATTCGATACAGAGAACGATACACATAATTATTGGGGTGGTTTTCGTATACTGTGGAATCAAGTGGCCATACTATACATATACATATTTTCTGATACGTAATTTAGCAAATATATACAAAATTTCACGCTCGCTTCGCTCGCGCTTTCAGTATTTGTGCTTTGTTTTAATTTATAACGAACGTGCTTTTACTGACATAATAAATTTATAATTTTTTTATCACAATGATTTGATGACCTCAGCAGCAGCGCTGATTCAACGTAAATTGAAATACTAATCATAAGTAAAGATATTTATTGTGCACTGAGAAATCAATTGCTCAAATGACCATGCGTATTTTCTGGAATATAAAATGTGTCAAATACAGAAATTTTTTGCTAATAATGCTAAATAATCCAGTCAATGTGAACGAAGAAAACGAAAATAACGATAATTTTGTTCAAGTGGAACCTACAATAAGTATAGTAGTCCTCCCCCCTACCCTCCCTTGACTAAAAGCTAGGTACGCCCATGACTGCCATGGACATGACTGTGAATCATTGAGCTTTAAAAAACAATACAATTATGATAGACAGCTGTGAAAATTCAAGCATCTTGTTGTATTTATTTTCCTCAAACATTAATATCCACATTCCACACCCCACCACAGTATTCACACAGTATTGAATATCGTACCTTCACTTCCTGTAAAATCTACCATATCTATGCAGAATACGTTCTGGCACTGGCAACATTGGATTTCACGCAAAAACAAACCGATCTCGGCTGATGTGCTTGGCTGTCGTCCGTCGTCAAGAAACGCGTCTAAAAATTTGTATACTGTGCGTGTGTTTGTGTTATAAAATCTCTAAAAAAGTCGTTTTTCTGAATGAATGTGTGTTTTAAAAGTTTATAAAGTCCATAAAATTAAAAGGTTCCACTGTTTTATGTGAAACTGTGTCGCAGATTTTCTAGAATGTCGCGCTTACATGGAGGGTATTCATGTTTATAAATATTGATTTGTTGCTCTAACATGATTTTCGTACGTTTCTGTTGTTTTTTTAACATACAGTGAAATGAAGGTACCTAATCTTAAAAACTGCTTATTAAAATCTAAATTCTTGTAATAATGCAACAGTTGCCGAAAAAAATGTACTGTAATGGCGCGATTCTGTTTATGAATCTCTTGATAGTTTGATCTTATTTTATGGTGTTTGTGTTGTGATAATTTGACAATGGAGGGAACTACGGAGAAGGATTGTTCACCTCTATGGAATCTGTACCAGCAGATCGTGTCGGACATGAAGGTAGGTCATGCATTTCTTTGTTTGCAATCACGAGTGTTTCGCTTCGACCGGTCTGGTCGGCCCAGATTTTCTATGAAATCGTCCCGGTAAGCCGCTGGCGTCGAACGAAACACGGCAAGCAGACGCTTCGGTTACTTCCTTGTTACTTCTCATTCACTTCGGTATCCAACACTTACAATAAATGGAAACTTAATACCCCATACTGTTCCATGGATCACTTTACTCAAGAGTTAATAGGTACATACAATTTACACTTCAGTGTACTGCCTCTGAAGTGTGTAAAATAATTGAAATACATCCATATTTTGTATGTTTTATGAGGTACCTCACACCATAAAAAATAATAAAGCACTTTGTTTTTCTTAACAGTTTTTTATGGTTCCTAATCATTTTGTCCATTACATAATTATTATTGTCTTCATCTCTGTAGTGAGCAGTCATATTAATCAGGTTTTCTGACTGAAGGCATAACAAGACAACAATAGCTCAGAGGGGAGTGTTGGATCCACAGTTTTCACTCATAACATTCATAAATATTCACATACATAGATCCTGGGCCTTAACTAGGATTACTTGTATCTAGGGACCCAAGAACAACACCCAAACAAAAAACAATAACTTGTACTTTTCTGTGTACTAACTTGTCCTTTCAAGTAAAACACCTACAGCCTCTAGTTTATGAGCCACCCTGCATAACCACCACACCATGGAGGCTTGTCATAATATAGGTACTCTCTGACTGAAGGCTTATGTCTGTCTCAGCACAGCCAGGTTAAACCATTGGGCTCAAGATGCCCTCAAGCATGTTAAAATTCAGTTGTAAATACAACTTCTTAGTGGTCACCCATCCAAACCAAAGTAATGACTGCATCTATTTTTGCAATAGCTTTCCTAAGTGTGGCTATACCTGTTGGTGGTTGTGTTTTGGCTGAAACCAGCACTGGATGTGCTTTTTAAGGCCATTTATTTGTTTTGTATATAATTCTACTTATATCACATTGTTACACTGGTGATAATTAAAAGCATACCTACCTACAGATGCAACATAATTTACTTACAACCCCTCTATTATTACAAACAAAGATTCAAACATGCTAGGGTTTTAAGACCTAATCCTCCCTCACTGACTGACTACCTCACAGTTTGAGCTACCACAGAATGCAAAAGGGAAAAAAGCACAAATACTTGTTCCGAGTGTGGATGTTGTGAGACCATGGTCCTCGTAGTTTCTGGGTCCCTAGGTACAGGCAGGGAATCCTAGGGTCAAGTATCTATGTATGCAATCATTGGGTGTTATTTATTTTATTTATTTATTTTATACTTAATAGTAGAAGTAATATTATTCAAACTTTGCTATACACTGTTGCTAATAGCTGCAAACACAATTGATATGGCACACAATACCTACTAACTATGTTTTTAGGTTTAGGTGGTTTAGGCACAGAAAATGAATCTATGATCGTATTACAGTTTTGATTTGAGTAATTAATTTATTTACCTACCTACATGCTGTTAAAAAAAATAAGAAACATGCACAACAAAGTAATTATAAATGTGCAGGTAAATCTTGGTTACTTAGTTATATTTAGTACCAATAAAAACAAAAGGTTTGGGTTGGGCAATTTGCTTAAAAAATGAGAAGTTTTTTTTAATAACTTTGTGTTACAGCTGCAGGATAAGTAGGTAATAGTAAGGTCTGTAGTACAGATCAAGTGCAAAGTAGAAGAGAAAACTTCCTGTTTGTATGTTGTGTGTGTCTATGTCACCTAGGTAGTCCAATAGCTTAAACATTTTTGAAAGGCAAGGTGTCCTTAGATTTCTTGTGAATTTATACTTAACTTGGTTTTGTATCATTGTAGTGTTGGGGTATTTTGGTTTAATTAATTTTCTCTACATTACTAGTCTACCTACAGTACTAGGTGGTAGGACTTTTCTGCAAAGTTTATCTAGGTAGGTACCACTGCTTTGCCAGTTATTCTGCTGCCAAGCAGTAGTGTGCAAGCCCTACTGTGTTCCGGTTTGAAGGACATTGTAGCTAGTAAAAAAAGGCAAATTAGACTTTAAGACCTGATTTCATAGTCTAGTAATCTGATTGATAGACTGTGTGATGTCTCACTCGGCACTTTAAAATAATAAAGTTTCGCGTGATACTGCACTGCGCACATCATCCATGTGCGCAGTGCAGTATCATGCGAAACTTTATTATTTTAAAGTGCCGAGTGACACTGCTACACTGTTATAGACGTCCGGGTTGCTTAACATCAGGTGAACGACTAGCTCGCCACGTCATTCATTATCATAAAAAAAGCATTATGAACCCTAATTTGTCCAACACTTTAAGCTGTGAATATTTTAAAAAAAATTAAACATTCATCCCACCCACTCTACTAATTAAATCATTAGATGCACTGCATAAGCAATTTAATCTGCAAGGTCAATATAAAACATCAAATGTATATTAATGCAAACATTAGAATTCAAAACAGAACTCAATGAGATCAGCAGGGTTACTCTTGAATCCAATCCCAATTTCACTCTAATTCTAATCCGAACCAATCTCAATTCCAATGTTAAACAATTTGGTACTCTTCAACAAAATCGAGATCGAAATTGAAATCGGAAATGCAATCGACTTAATATTGTGACCCATAAAAGTACAACACTATGTAAGTGTTGCCATGCACACATAATAGAAAATATTAATACCAAAATTTGTGGAAAACATGTAAAAACCTTATTAATAACAGTGATAAAAAATATATTACCATAAAACCTTCACTTTTGATGATATTTAGTCACTTTCAAAGAAATAAAAGCGGTTATTTACCGACGAATAATATCAAGAACGGCTGAATGAATAATGTCATTATTGACATCATGGTTGTCTAGAAAAAAAAACTAGTATCAATGTTCTGTGTGCTCCAGCTGTTTTTTTTTTTATATTTTGGCTCCACACATAGTGTATTTAGCCAGTGTCAAGTTTTGTAATTTTTCATCGTATTATGGAAATTTTCACTTAAAGTCAAGTCATAGTCACAGTCAGAGTAGTCATAGTCTAGTCTAAGTCATAATCCAGTCTAAGGCATGCCCTAGTAAAGTGGTGGCAACTTTACTAGAGGCTTCTATGGAATTTTGGAAGCAATACGAAAAACCACGTTTCACTACATTATATCACTTGCCCACACTCATGCTCGTAATTCAGCACTTAATGCGTAAAACACCACCAATTTTAAACATTAACACTGGAAAAAGCATAAGTTTTGTAAAATAATACAATGCACCGACGTGAACTTTTCCGCGTTCCCGCCAAAACTCCGCTCCAGCTGTTGTTTAGCGGTTTTGTTTTCAAGATTTGAAGTATTTGGTTGGAGATATTCGTCCGTTCTAACAGGAAAGATTATGAGTAGGCCAATCTACCAGCAGCTGGAGGCTCTAGCGGATTTCCTTGGGGACAATCCAGGGATAGCAAAAGGTCTGTTGCGGTCCGCCCATGGCAAATACGAAACAAAAAAGAAATGGGACGACAGAAATTACCAATTCTGTGATGCTATGTAAGGCAACTATTAAAACAGGCCTACAAGTACAAAAAGTTGGAGGAGAGAGACTTCTCGTAAAAACACCACGCATGAAAGAACTACCACCTATATTTACAAACCTCGTATCTCGAGGACATGTCACTACGACGAGTAGGCTTTGCCATCAGAGGCTCTAAATCGCCACAAATATGACCTCAAAAAGGTCTTTCGTCACTCTGTAACATTTCTTAAACTCGTTGTCGTTCATGGCAAAAGCTTTCTCAGTGTATCGCGCCATTCTTCTTAGGTTTCGACGTTGCCTTAGATCTTCTCTATGTGCATTGTCCAAAATATCAAAAATAAGAGCTAAACGTGCCATTTTACTTCCGAATTGCTTCCGAAACCACTTAACACAACACACTCGAACGCAAAAAAGTTAACTTTTGAAAGGTCTGAAAATTCTATCGCAAACTCTACTTCAAACTCAATTTGCCAATGTCAAATCGCGTCAAGAGTACCGAAAAAGCGGATGGTGTAGAAATGAGTCGATTCCATTTAGTTCCGTAAAATTCCACGGACAAAGATTCCAATCGTGCGCTAGTATCGGATTCAAGAGTACCAAATGCTACGATTTCGTTCCAAATCCCAAATTACGATTGAAATCGAGTGTCAAGAGTAACCCTGCAGACCTTAAGACTAGGTAATGCTTATATTTAGATTTCACCAATAAAATTATGTCATTGATGATGGAATGTATCTATAAAGATCTAAAGGTCAGATTTCTTTGAAGTAAGCAACTATTTGTTGTTTATACAAATGTTACCTACAGAGCTCTTTTATGTTCTCTGATTGATGTCATGCAAAAACTACTCAACAAAATTGAACAGAAACAGGTTTGTAAAAAATATATTGGTGCTTTGTGAATAGTTCTGTCAATCCTAAACGAACAATATGCTTCTTTCAACAAGAAAATTGGTAGTGCAGTCTCAAAAAGATAAATGTACACTACATTTGCAAGACTCCACATTATCGGTACCTATTCCCTTTTACGCCCAGATCTCGTGAGAGAGAAAGAAATACTCCATCTCATATTTTGGGAGTTTTCAAGAGGAGAGTCAACAGCACCCCTATCGCCTTTCGCCCTTTCTCACAAAACAGAGCTTCCCCACAGCTACTATGAACACGCACGTTAGTGAGGTAACACGCCAAAGAGATTGTATGTAAATCTACCACAGCTTAGTAGTGAGGTACTATGAAGGAGCAAGAACTGACGTCACTGCACGTTTGACTGTCTCTTTCTATTCCTGTATTTTAAAATGCTTGTAACTTTGTAACTTTTTGAGATATTTCATTTTTGTTTTCACGACTGCTTATTTTTTGAGGAACATTATTAATCTGGGTAAGTAGCAGGACACTAGCCTATTGGCGCTGTATAATTTTCCTTGATAAAATGCGCAATATCGGCAGCATGGTCAGCACGGGTAGCATGAGCTGCAGAAATTTACTGTATCTCTTCTCTCGAGGAAGTTTGACCAATGAGCGATCACGTGGATCACGTCATAAACCTTGGTTGCGTTTTGTTTGGTCAAACGGTTTCTCGAGAGAAGAGATATTGCCGATTTTTACAGCTCATGTTATCTGTGAGGTCTACGTTACGGCACGAACGCTTGCTGCAGACAGTTTTACTAGGTGGTAGGACTTTTCTGCAAAGTTCGTCTAGGTAGGTACCACCGCTTTGCCAGTTATTCTGCCGCCAAGCAGTAGTGCAAGCACTACTGTGTTGTGGTTTGAAGGGAATTGTGGCTGGTGAAATTACTGGTCAAATGAGACTTTCTGATCTTTTCAAGTCTCAGGATGACGTGCGCAGTGTAGTGTCACGCAAAACTGTATGAATTTAGAGTTCCGAGGGATACTGCAATCTGTTATTGACAGTCGTGATGCTTAACATTAGATGAACGACTAGCTCGTCACGTCATTCGTTTACATAAAAAAAAGCTATGCCGTAAGTTATCTTAATTAAGCAATTAAGATATCAAACATCAGATAGGACATGGTATTAGTCTTCACAGTCTGGTTGGCTTACGGAAAAGAAAGCACCCGTGTGTAGCGTGACACGAGTTATTTAGGACTTGGATTCTGGACCATAAAACTTCTAAGCTCGGTTTATTTCTTCTAATTAGGCGAATAATTTCGTTTCGGAATCGTTTTTGTATTTGCCGATCTGATTGACGAACGAGTGATAGAGGCTTCAAGTAGAATAATTGTTTTCAATTAAGAAATCTCGAATTGGGTTACAGTTTACAGTGTAATTTAATTTCGTGGGACTCGTTGATAACCATTTGGAAACTCATCGAAAAACCTGACTCCAACACAATTGCTACTTTCGTGCATCGACCGGAGAAAAGAGTCTGAGATTGGCATAAGTAGCACGCGTTTTTAGGAGATGCTAGATGCCTTGTTCATGCATCAGAGCGGTGACTGATAGACTGATGCTAATGTCAATGAACATTTAGAATACCGACCCAGCAGGTGTTCAGAGTACACATTTACAGATTAATTTGTAAAGGAAAAATTCGAATCACGAGCGGGACTTGAACCCGCATCCATCCGTCCCTAAAGCCGGGACATGCTTTACGTAAGCTACCGTGACAAGTGGTCTCATGTCCGAATTTATCCTTCACCTTTTTACAACCAACTTACGGGGTTGGAAGCGTCATCTATTGAGAAATTCTTAAGAATTATCCCAACCAGTAGGGTTAGCACGGCCGGTAGACAAATATGTCTTCCCCCTGTTTTACTCCAAGCAAGTATGAAGAAAGTGACGTAAAACGGGGAAAGACAATTTTTTCTACCGTCCATGCTAACCCAGCTGCACCCGTGGTCAAGTTACATCAACACAAATGCTGTAAAGATAACGCCTCCCAAATCAATATTTATGATTTTTATAGCAGTATCGCCTGCTCAGCGTAATCTACAGATTAATTTGTAAAGGGAAAATTCGAATCACGAGCGGGACTTGAACCCGCATCCATCCGTCCCTAAAGCCGGGACATGCATGCGGGTTCAAGTCCCGCTCGAGATTCGAATTTTTCCTTTACAAATTAATCTGTAGATTACGCTAAGCAGGCGATACTGCTATAAAAATCATAAATAAATACACATTTACATTTTTAGGGTTATCTAAAAGAGAGTTGACTTGACTGCTTGATTATGGCCTTGGCGACTCACAGATACTGGTTAGAATGACAAGGTCCTAAAGGGTAAGCACACATTAGTGACACTGTCACTAATGCGTTGCTTACCTTAGACTCCTTAGAGGTGACACTGTGCCACCTCCATCCAGTGCTACAGAAGTTCAAAGGCTACGATGGCCGCTTCCCATCAGATGGGCCTTAGGTTTCTTCATAAAAAAAACAGTTGCCCGGTTTTGAATTGCGAGCTATCGCATTTTTATTGGTGGTATGCGGTTGAATCTTCCATTACTTTCTTACGCACAACACAGCCTTATCTAACGCGATTACGAATCAACCATTCTCTTTCTCTAAGCCATTAGCTGTACAAGTTAATTATTGATCATCGGTACCAAATAAATCCGTACACTGTGCCTACCTACGTGCGCGCTCTGTTTACCTCAAAAAGCAGCGGCAACTCATACGTGACGAATATGGACGAGCCTAATTAATGGAACTGGATTGGATTCGCCGCTGATTATGTCGTGGACCGGGCACGCTTGTTTTTCGCGAAATATCTGGGTTATGTAATGCAGAGCATCCATAGCTAGAAGATTGCTTAAAAGGGAGATGATGTTCTTACATCGCAGTCAAAAACCGGCCCTGATCGACTGCTCTCTCTCTCTCTCTCTCTCTCTCTCTCTCTCTCTCTCTCTCTCTCTCTCTCTCTCTATTTATTGTCGTTGTGCCTAATTTTCGCAGAAAATTTGTTAAGTAACCTAATGTTCTCTCTTTATTTAAAAACAAAGGATGGCTTTCGTCGTGTCTGTGAAAAAATATTTTTGAGGTCTGCATTACGTAAAGCTCTAATAAATCATATCCATCTTCTAAATTAATTCAATGATTGATTACAAATGTTCCTATCAATATTCATTACCCACGTGTATCGAATGTAACCCAAGTTTTTACAACAAGAAACTAATACTAAAATATTAAAGGAATGGATATTTAATCATTCGTTTGGTATGCGTATAAAATGCCTGGCAATCGAGACGTAAGATGAAACTGCTGCGTTAACAATAATGTAAAGCTTGTCTGACATTATCTTGGCCATCATATTATACAAGTTGTATGATACAATTCAATAAGACCACCCTCGATCAGGGCTAACATGAACCAAGAAACTATACCAGAAAAAGAAGAGAAAGAAAATGAAATCTAATAGAAGAAATGATCACTTCTTATACCAATTGTTAACACTATTAGGTCTTTGATCTGTCACGCGCCAATCTCCCAATAATCTGGTTTCTCTGGAATATATTCCAAATAATAATATTAATGTACTTGCTAATAATGAATACGGCCCATCCGCTTGCCTGACCTCCAGCCAGATTAGGGCTTATGCCATTTTCTAATTATGGGCTCCAATTCCTAAACTGGCGCTCAAATTGGCACAAGTCTTAAGGCGAGACTGGTCCAAAAACGCCCTTGTAAGAACAGACTTTTCTCTGAGATAAACCACACTTTTAGATATGAAAAAAATATATGTTATTCTTAAGGATGTCTTTGAGTTAAACCATAAAACTTATACATAAAAGGAATAACTTCACTCGATCGAAAAAAAATCCAAAGTTACCTCTATCTTACATTTTTTGAAATGACTATTGGACTTGTTTTATACGAATCGTATTATTTAAATATTTTTTAATGCATTATGTATTGATCAAAAAATTTAAATCATTAATAAAAATGTTAAAAAGTTAATACGGTAATTTTATATGAATTTATATCTTGGAGTCATGGCATCCGAGCGCGTTTTCGGGGCCGCCAGTCCGCTCGCAGAGCCCGTCGACGTCGGACGTATGCCAAATTTTTGCGCTCTACGACACGAAGGCACGCTAATCGTAAATTTTAATTTATAAATAGAATAATTTAATTTAATTGTTTATTTCGAGTAACTTAACTAAGAAGTGAATAAAAAAAGATTAATAAAATGGGTAACAAATGTAATAAAAGGAAAAACAAATTAAGTTATGCATTTAGAAAATCGTACGAGTCCAGAAGCAAACCACGGTTTGTGTTTGTGTGGGCAAATGTGGACAGGCGTGGGCAAGCGTAAGCAGTTATGTACAAGTGTGAAAAAGCTATGGGCAGGTGAGCGGCTGGTGGGGACAGGTGAGGGCAAGTGTGAGAAAGCTATGGGCAGCTGGGCTGATGTGGGCAAAAGTACCCAGATGTCGGCAAGTTTGAAAATGTGTTAGCAAGCATGGGCTAATAGGCAGTTTGTGTGGGCAAATGTGGACCGGCGTGGGCAAGCGTAAGCAGGTGTGGGCAAGTGTGAAAAAGCTATGGGCAGGTGAGCGGCTGGTGGGGACAGGTGGGGGCAAGTGTGAAAAAGCCATGGGCAGGTGAGCGGCTGCTGGGGACAGGTGGGGGCAAGTGTTAAAAAGCTATGGGCAGCTGGGCTGATGTGGGCAAAAGTATCCAGGTTTGGGCAAGTTTGAAAATGTGTTAGCAGGCATGGGCTAATAGGCAGTTTGTGTGGGCAAATGTGGACAGGCGTGGGCAAGCGTAAGCAGGTGTGGGCAAGTGTGAAAAAGCTATGGGCAGGTGAGCGGCTGGTGGGGACAGGTGGGGGCAAGTGTGAAAAAGCCATGGGCAGGTGAGCGGCTGGTGGGGACAGGTGGGGGCAAGTGTGAAAAAGCTATGGGCAGCTGGGCTGATGTGGGCAAAAGTAGGCAGGTGTGGGCAAGTTTGAAAATGTGTAAGCAAGCATGGGCTAATAGGCAGTTTGTGTGGGCAAATGTGGACAGGCGTGGGCAAGCGTAAGCAGGTGTGGGCAAGTGTGATAAAGCTATGGGCAGGTGAGCGGCTGGTGGGGACAGGTGGGGGCAAGTGTGAAAAAGCCATGGGCAGGTGAGCGGCTGGTAGGGATAGGTGGGGGCAAGTGTGAAAAAGCTATGGGCAGCTGGGCTGACGTGGGCAAAAGTATCCAGGTTTGGGCAATATTGAAAATGTGTTAGCAGGCATGGGCTAATAGGCAGTTTGTGTGGGCAAATGTGGACAGGCGTGGGCAAGCGTAAGCAGGTGTGGGCAAGTGTGAAACAGCTATGGGCAGGTGAGCGGCTGGTGGGGACAGGTGAGGGCAAGTGTGAAAAAGCTATGGGCAGCTGGGCGGAAAAAAAATTGTTCAAAATTATACCTGCATCATGTACTTTTTTAACATTATAACATTTTAATCGTACCATTCATCATTATTATACCTACCTACTGGAAATAAGGTAATTGAAGTCGTTATTACCATGGGACTGGGTAGGTATTACAATAATAATAATAATAACCAAAAATAGCATTAAAAACACGGTTGTATCTCATACGTATTTTTTATCTAATAAAATAACGGTAGGTTCACAATTATTATATTATTATGTCAATACAGAACATAAGCTAACTCTATTCTCAAAGCGACTTGATCTCCGCTACTGAGTTACATAACGTGGCTAACGAGCGAAACAAGTGCGCGCGGCGCATCGCACACAACTTTTGGGTCGCGTAAATGAATACGTCGTGCGTTCAAAAAGTGCGGCTTGAGGCAGCGTAAAATACCTAAAGATCCGGAAAAGCCTCGCCTTAAGCCGGGAATATACGTAATATTTTTCCACCCGATAGTCTGATCCGGAAGGCGTTCGTGCCATATATTTGCTTGAACACTCCGTACATCTCTGATCCGATAGTAGGATGTCCGAGTCCGAAACAGCTCCGAGGCGTTTACGATTTGATTGCTGGTCCGGTTGCACTCGGAATGTCAGCTCCAGAGTGACTGGGTTAAGAAAAAGTGGGACCTAAGAATCGGATGTGTTTTTTTTATAACATGGATGGACAAACAAGCTGACGGCCCGCCTGATGGGAAGCAGTTACCGTCGCCCATGGACACCTGTAGCACCAGGGGCGCTACCGATGCGTTCCCTTCCCTTTAAGACTCTTTTCAGCCCGTGCCCCATATTGTAACTCGGCGGAAAAACCTCAGCTGGAAGCTCATTCCACATCTTGCAGGGTGTATCGAGTAAATACGATCAGAACGTCTGATCAGACTAATCGGAACAAAATCTGACATATACTCCCAGCCTTATTGAAACACCTTCTGAATATAATATCGAATGAAAAAGGTATTGGCTAATGTTGTATATAAATTATGTAACCTCAGTCTAAGTAGATCGTCTGATATGAAAAAACCTTGGAATCTCTATTACGTCCTGCTGGTTTGGGGCCTGTTTAATACAATAAAGTAGTTTTACTTTTTTTTTGTCTTATTTTTGTTTTTACTTTTTGAGAGCAGTCTTGAGAAGCAGGCCTAAAATGATAGTGTGACTTGTTCTTAGCTGAATTGGTAATTTATTCTAGAGAGAGCTTTTGTCGAGAGCAGATATCAGTTTTTTAAATCAGCATTTGACCGTGGTCTCATCTGATGGAAAGTGACGACGCGGTCTACGGTGCGATGGTACAACATGCGTGCCTAGAAGATCTCACTTTTGCCTTGAAGACTCCCAGATTGTATTTATTGGGAAACTATGACGCTGATTCATTCGCTGCTTGTAATAAATGTCGAGTCGAACCGCTTCGTAAAAAACAACAACGTACTTCGTGTTTTTTAAATATTTTTTATTACAGTACACATTAGATAATAGTAACTACGTGACTTGAGTAGCTGTTGGCTCGCGATTTATAACACATTTAGGCACATCGACGTCAAAACCTTTGAAGTCACCTTGACCCGTCGTCGGCAGACGAGTAAAGGTCGCGCGATTTATTGACTTTTCGAGCAACCCTCGACGCCGTAATCTGTTTTTGTGATGCTTGAGTGGTAAGCTTCTTTTTTGGGAAGATAAGGCACTAGATTCTTGAAAAGGGTCGGCCGAAATTTGGTGCAACGCACACAGTTTGCCTTGCGTCGAAAGAAATATCATATCTATATCGTGACTTAGGCGACAAGTAGAGCAAGACGCAGGGCAAGTTTTTGACTATGATCGTTGATCGCAGAATACATAGCATGCATTAGCATGCTATGAAGTGAGTGGGTGAGTTTTTCAATAAGGATCGATTAGCTTCTTAAAACGCAGATAGATTCCAATAAAAAGGGATGTTGATGATCGAAGGGGCATCAAATTCTCGATAGTCTTTTACACACCCCTCATCTCTGGATTAACTAAGTTAGAAAAGAAAATGTATTATAATCAAAGCGTTCAAACATACGACATCTGTTAGACGTCCGTCCGCTGGAAAGTAAACGGAAACGCCATACGTTTACGTGTTGCTACTAATAATATACCGCGGAAGCCCTCTCAGCTTTAACAGTAAGGACGCCTAACATGTGGTTTAGTTACGTTGTCTAATACTTGTGTTCTTCGCGGTTGACACCTCAATGTAGAGTATGTCTTTATAGTTCTAAGTACGGAATGGGCGGGATCGTCGCTAGCGACGGCGTGGTCGGCTAAATACGCGCGTGACATGGGCCTAAAGAGCTTGCGATGCATGCACGTCAGCCCCGTTAGCACGGACGGCAGACAAAATTGTCTTTCCCCTGTTTTACTCCACTTGACAAGTAAGCAAGTATGAAGATAGTAAAATAAAATGGGGAAAGAAAATCCTGTCTACCGCCCGTGCTAACCGGCCTGGAAGGCGATTCCCTAGCTGTCCATCACTCCGACGTGTTATGGTGCGGTTGGTAGCAGCCACAGTCTAGCTAAAAGTTATTTAGAAACATTCCAATAAGCCAGGGAACTTCGCCTAGCGCGAACCCCCTGACCCACCCTGAACTTGTACTGAGAATTTTTGGCACGCTGAAAATGCGTCAACATACAAAAAGTCGTATCTTTCTGACACATATTTGTTCAGGGTGCTCATACTGCTTACAAATTATGTTGTGCCATCGCAGCACAGTTGGACTATTATAATAGATGGGATACGCATGTCATTCATACCATGTAAAAATGCATGGGTTGTCAAAGGGCGAGATGACATATTATTATTATGATTCTTTTCATGTGATGTCATGTTAGAGAATTCATGTGAAGGTTTATTTTTAATAACTGTCGTCACTTATTCCATATCACTGTGGGATAAAACGATATTTAATCTCGCAACAACCAACAACAGTGCAAGCAATCTGCAAAAAATCATGGATAGATGATCCATGATTTTTTACAGATTGCTTGCACTGTTGCGAGGCTCATTGAGAGTCCAACAGAATTATAATAATAATATAATAATAACGCCCAACGATCACATACATAGATCCTGGACCCTAACTAGGATTCCCTGTATCCCAGGAACTACGAGGACTATGGTCCCACAACACCCAGATACAGAACAAGTATTTGCGCTTTTTCTTGACGTGCGCAAATACTTGTCCTGTTGCGGGAATCGAACCCGCCGCCTCCGGGTTATGAGCAGACCTGCGCAACCACCACACCACAGAGGCTGTCAAAAAGTTGTGGGAACAAATGAATTGAACGTGGTTAAAGTTTTATCAAATCTAAAACATAATCTACCTCGTAAACGGTGTTCAACTGTTAAGCAAAACAAAACACGACGAAGTGAAGCAATCGTGTTGGGTACTCTGTTTCACCACTTCCAGCTAAACCGATTAATAACTCAAGCGGTTTCAGTGCCTGAAACCCCTAAATTATACGATCCGTCTAGTCTAAACTAAACTAACAAAGTTGAGCTGTTATCAGGGATAGCGTTCAAGGGATTTGGCAAATACGGCATAGAAATTTTATATTAATGTTTCCTTTGTCATTGAAAAGTAGTTTTCATGGCTTGCGTATTCAATGCAACCATTTCCATTAGATTCCAACTATTGTAGTAGATTTACACACCATGTCGTGGTTGACGTTTCGTTAGATGGTCTTCTATTACCATTTACCAACTGTTTACCGTTTATGAAAGGTTCTCAAGTGGCGACCACGAACTGGAAGACGCAGCGTAGGCCGGCCCCCCACTAGGTGGACCGACGACCTGGTCAGAACGCGGGGAGCCGATGGATGCAGGAGGCAAGCAGTCGCTTAAAGTGGCGCTCTTTGGGGGAGGCCTATGTTCAGCAGTGGACGTCTTCAGGCTGATGATGATGATGAACCGTTTATCTCACTCTCGTTTCGTATTATAAGTTTGTTTTCTGAGCGTATTGGATTTTTGCTCTGTCTATTCAGTATTCTGTGTAGAAAATGGCTGCTTTACAGCTCAACTCTCTTATTTCTATCAATTGTGTTGTTGTTCAGGTTTACAAACCGGCACCCGTATTATGTAAAAATTACAACAATAAAGCAACAGCAGTAGCAAACACTTAGCAATCGGTCGCAGTCGCCCGCCTGTTGCTCACCTGTCGCTGCATTCTCTTTGGCCTTTGATACTAGCGCCACTAGCAACAGAACAGCAATAGACGGAAACAAAATAATGCACTTTTTAGTTCATCGATTGTCCGACAGACGGTGATCAGCGCTTGATCGCTTTCTGCTTTGCCAAAGTGACGTTTGACAGCTTTGACAGCAATGATTGCGAAATTTACGCCTGTTGCAATCTTGGGGCGAGTTAAGTAATTAGCTAGAGTGACTGCGCTGCGCAGCGTCACAGTATTCTTGCCTATGCCTATGTGGCTATAAAAGGCCAGGAGTGGATTTTAATGAATAAAAACTGAACATTTTCTAAATATTCTTAATATTTCAAAGGCAACCCTAGGTCAAAGCACCGGGAGACGGGAATAATATAACTCGAACTGTTAACAACCCATTTCTATTGTGTCTGCCTGTCTGCGCAGACATTGTGGCGTTCCACTTTGCACCAACTGGGTCTCGGAACAAGTTCTCACCGTATATCTCTATATAAGCCCTGCAGTATTCAGGGCGAAATACGTCAATGTGGCTTTACATTATAACGCGGCTCTGCGCTCAATATCCGTGGAAATAGGCTGTTAACTACACCGCGGATAAAATAATATGTTACTTATCCGGGACAAATATAATTTTTTCGTGAAAGAAAATATCGGCAAATCTTTCATTCACACTTCCAGCTCTGTGTGGGCGGTGGAACTTATGAGATAAAGGCTCTGTGTGTGTAGAAACTGGTAGTTTATAATTTGTATCGTTTTAGCTGAGAATACAATTTAACTTCATTAAAGAGCGCAAGTTGCCAAGCGAACCTATATTATTAGTATAGTTAGCTATTGTGAAACTAAACCAATCGCAATGGAAGCGGCAACGCATGATAAATGATGCTTAGAACATTTTCAAATACGTATTTTAGTCTCTGACAGCAGAAAAATGGTTGCGCTAAATGTGCAAAGCAACAAAATTTTGAAACATACTACATTTATTACCGATACTATTCTTCTGCTTGTGCAACCAAGTCATTATTGCTATAAGGTCATTCTGTTTACTTAGACCTTAGAGGCTTAGAGATGATGAGATATATAAAAATCTATCAAAAATTGATCATCATCATCATCATCAACAGCCTGAAGACGTCCACTGCTGAACATAGGCCTCCCCCAGAGCGCGCCACCTTGAGCGGCTGCTCGCCTCCTGCATCCATCGGCTCCCCGCGGCTTTCGTCGGTGCACCGAGTGGGTGGCCGCCCTACGCTGCGTCTTCCGGTTCGTGGTCGCCACTCGAGAACCTTTCTTACCCATTGGTTGTCAATTCTACGAGCGATGTGGCCTGCCCATTGCCATTTCAACTTGCTAATTCTAAGAGCTATATCGGGCACTTCAAAAATTGATGGTGTACAAGAAAGCGGTTTCCACTTAGAAGACAGACCAATACGTGTCTCATTTGAGTAAATAATAACGGATTTGGCAGCCTCTGTGGTGTGGTGGTTGACCAGGTGGGCTCGTAACCCGACAACTATTCGTGCACATGAAAAAAAGCGCAAGTACTTCTTCTGTGTCTGGGTGTTGTTGGAGCATGGTCGTCGTAGTTCCTGGGTCCCTAGATGCAGGGAATCCTAGTCAGGCGTTCAGGATCTAGCATACATAAGCAAGACTTATGCCCATTTTCACCAAAGATCGCTAAATTTTAAGGGACCCTTAAAAATATTTAAGTGACATCTGACAGTAATTTTGTTTTCACTGGCGATTGAGGGACACCTAAAGCTTAAGGGATCCCCTAAATTTAGGGGGGCCGAAGCTCGACCCCTTAGCGTTAAGTGGCAGGGTAAATTATCAAAACGCCAGTTTTTTTTCAATTGTATTGGCAACTGTGTCTGGGTATGTGAGTGCATAACGCCAGAAAATGTATTTGTTTACATTTTTTTCTGATGCATTATATATCAAAAACTCTAATGC
This sequence comes from Ennomos quercinarius, assembly GCA_910589525.2. Lineage (NCBI taxonomy): Eukaryota > Metazoa > Arthropoda > Insecta > Lepidoptera > Geometridae > Ennomos > Ennomos quercinarius. Next base: position 2,633,430 of record OU342512.1, read on the forward strand.
TAATATCACTTTTTAAGTGCTATTGGAATATCCACCTTATTTAATTTAGCCAAAGCTGAAAATAGTATGCAACATTAAAATCTTACCTATTTTAATATTGCATACTATTTTCAGCTTTGTCTAAATGGATTAAAGTTCATATTCCAATAGCACTTAAAAAGTGCTCGAGCATTTTGCTGCTCTCTCTGAATTGTCCCTTAATCGTATAAACTTAGTTAACCTCTTTAACTTAGTTAGTCTTGAGGAGTTGTTGTGATGTTGCAAGCATTACACACAGCGTACATATTCACATTCCTTGAAAATAAATAGTCACCTACTTAGTTTAAGTTTCGACTTACACTGTTATCTAACACCTAATTAACGTCACACATTCGTTTTGTTTAACCGTCCGCTAGTTCACCATTCGCATCGCTACACGTAATTGATTGCAAAATATCTGTAATACGGTTAATTACTAAAAAAACCCGCACCCGATACGGTACTAGTTTTTATCATCCGCGCCGGATATTTCGCTAAACCGGCTTTCGCAAAACCGCTTCATAAACGCAAATTGCAAAAAGATAAACACGCGAAAAATAAATGGAGATAGTTTTCGCTATTACTATAGTTATCATCAACAGCCTGAAGACGTCCACTGTTGAACATAGGCCTCCCCCAGAGCGCGCCACCTTGAGCGGCTGCTCGCCTCCTGCATCCATCGGCTCCCCGCGGCTTTCACCAAATCGTCGGTCCACCGAGTGAGTGATTACTATAGTAATGACACGTAGAATCACAGGTAGAATGGTTTAAGTAAAGTTTACTAAATTTTTTTATTCGTCTGGATTGTCTCAGATTTGGGCATAGGCTTCCACACTTAAATAGCTTTATGAGTTTAGGAATCAATGATTTGGATTTCATTGCTTTTTTACGAGATGAATGGCAAACAAGCAGGCGGCCCACCTGATGGTAAGTGTTCACCGCCGCCTATGGATATCTGCAACACCGAAGCATTGCCGGTGCGTTGCCTACCCTTAGAGAGGACACTTTTAACACTTTTTTTTAAGCCCCCCATACTGTAGTTATGCGGAAAAACCTCAGGAGGAAGATCATTTCGCATCTTGCAGGTTCGTGGAAGAAACGAGCGCAAGAATTGCGTCGTAAGATTTCCATATGCCTGCCCTATATGAGTTGTTTTCTTTGTTTACCCTTACTGTTTGTTATAATATAATATAGATTACATAACAGTGCTGATAGCAACTAGCAACACCCCATATTAGGGTGAAAGCAAGAGGGAGCGTATCGATCTTCATGTTACAAGGTTAGGGTTACGATTTCGTGGATCTTTTTCTATTACATTTTGTGTGTCAATGATGATTTCTGGTGCAAATAAGTGAAGTAGGTAGTAGGAAATAACGTACTGTTTGTTATTATATAAATTTGACAAGGTTTGCATGCTCTGCTGCTTTAAGTGCCTTCTAAAGATCATTAGCAAATTATCAAGTGCTTCTTCAAAACGTTGACAATGTAAGTTAAAGTACATTAACTTGAAGACGTTATCATAATCCGTCAAGCTATATTATAATATGTGGACCGTAATGTGTATATTTTCACGACGAGAAGTTAATGGCTTAGCCAGAAAGCGTGAAGACTCCAAGAAAACTCTGATTTACTTAATCTTTTTAATGAACATTAATATTATAAAAGAGTTATTGAACAATCCCGGCAGCTCCGTGGCTATGGCAGCGGCCACGGTAATAGCCAAATAGCAGAGCAGGGGGTGCTAAGAATCACCGGAGGAGATTTGGCTACCAACCCCAAAACAGACGCAGCTTAGGCCGGCCCCCCGCTAGGAGGACCGACGACCTATCAGAACCGCGGGGAGTCGATGGATGCAGGAGGCGAGCAGCCGCTCAAAGTGGCGCTCTTTGGGGGAGGCCTATGTTCAGCAGTGGACGTCTCCAGGCTGATGATGATGATTGAACAATATAATAGATGGCGCTGTGACATGTCCACACATATTTTTTATTATTATTTAAACAATAACTTTATGATAGGAACTACATTTTTTTTTTTTTTTTTTTTATGCTTGAATGGGCTCACGTTTGACAACATCTCACCTGATGGAAAGCGATGATGCGGTCTATGTTGGAGCACGTTTGCCCATGAGATGCCTATTCACTCTTGATTTGATATATATATTCCATAGCGGCAGAGAATGCTTGCTTTATAGTACAAATACGCCCGACGACAGTTGCACTCAACACACTAATTAAAACATGATGCTTGCGAAAGTATGAAAATTGGTTAAAATAGAAAATAATAATGAAGTATTTAAAATAGAAGCAACTATGTACCTACTTACTTTCAACCCGGATTTAGAAACAAACTATGTTTCGTGCATAATTTTTAGTATTTTTAATGGCTGGTGGAGTGTTTAGGTTTTGTAAATAGTAATATTTTTATAGATTTTAGATTACCTGTTGATTCAATAATTTTTCTGCTGCACCGCTGTTTGACATGGGTGCACAGTTCCGTTTAGTGTGTTCGTATTTTCTTACGCTGACATCACTAAGGTGACGATGACTTCACCTTTCGACTTAATATCATAACGAAAACTCGCACAAGTCGCACATCTAAATCCAACAACGTTTTATATAATGTGGCTGGCTTAGATCCTTGGATCACACAGAGGCTGTAATAATACCACCTGCTGGTCCGTCACTATTTCAAACGGGAATTTCGTTTGAAAAATGAATAGCATTAGATCGTTTTGGTGTATGATACCCGAATAGGTCTTTGGGGTTGCTGTGTGTTGACGGCTAATCTGCAAGTTCTCTAGGGGGCTTTTTTAATGTTCAGTTTCATTGATTGTTTTAAAGATTACTATTGCATAGCATATCTGAAATGAGATTATAAACTAGCCAGAATCGCCTCGTTAAATTGTGAATTTTAATATGTCGAAAGATACATGAATATGGCTGAAATGTTAATGATATGGCTGCGTTAAAACATTACGGTGTCGTCAATTGGTCGAATTTATTGAGGTTTTAAAAGTACGATCGGAAACGATCTCAGTTTATTCAACTATGTTGCTGTAAGAAGAACGGGATCTGATCTGATATGTTAACGTATCCTGATTTGAATATTGAATCAATATTTATCACAAAACAAAAAGACCATTGTAAAGTTCTTATACGTGAAATCCTTGTTTTGTTTTTGAATTAGACTTGGCACAGACAGAGAACTGACCGTAAAATTCATTTGAATCGTTTTGAAAGTAAAATTTCATCTCAGAACAAAACGAACTCTTTTTTTTCTGCGAGACAAGGAACCGCTTGTTCTTGATGCATAGAATATGAAAGTCACCGTAATAATGCCGAGATAATAACATAATAACGTAATTTAGAGAGGTTTATAAACTTGAGCCATTGAAAAGAATGGCTGTTATTTGGTTTCATAACATCGAGTTGAGATTTGAGTACTTCTTGGTTGTTATTGTGATGATTTGCATATAAAATGGTACCTGTGATTACTTAGAGTATGTAAGTGATTACATATTACTTCAGTTTTTTTTTGTGTTCTAAGAATGAGAATTACCATTCTGAAGTAAAGAACCCATTGTATTTGGTGTTGGCCAAACCACAAATAAACATGTACAAAGTTTGAAAACGGAAGATAACGAAAACGATATTTCTCATAATCCCTATTTAATACTCGGACCATAATAGTGAAACATCTGTGTTCGTATCTTTGTGTGGTCTTAATGCCGAAATGGTTGAACTGCTTTGGATTAAATTTTGCAGACAGGCAGGTTATTCTACCGTGATCACAGTGGGATACTTTTTATCCAGGAAAGAGTTCACCTGGGAATACAGGCTAGTAGATGTTGGATGAAACTACAGGTGCTTGTAGCAAATGGTTTTTGAACTTTACAGAATCCTTTGATAACTGCAAATGTAAATTTGCTGCAATTCAAAGTTCTAAAGGTCTTACTTACCGTACACTACTGTAACCTGTGCTTATTCACTGCACGACATTAGCCGTTTTCCCCTATGAATACACGAGATACCTTAATAATTCACAGGTTCCAGCGTCCAGCGACCAATACGTCCTTGTTACCAGTACGTCTGTCGCAAGAACACTTATTGGTGTCAGTTTTACACCCATAGAGACATATTGCGCCACTTCCCCTTCGTGAAGTCTCAAGACCTTTGCCCAGATGGGGTTTGATAAGATGATTGCCATCGAATTAGTTTCGGAGGTCATAAATCTTTTGTTATTTGCTTTAAAACGACCCTTAGTAACATGGTTTGTTTTGTTTGTAGCCTGAGACGTTAATTGTAATGTTCCAAATTAAGCTTATCGAACGTACGTTCCTTGTGTAGACGATAAAGAGCCGGTAACACAGTATTAGCGAAACGCTAATTGGATGTTCAACAGTCATAATTTACGTGGTTAGCAAGTGACTGCGAAATTGCTTGATGTGGATTTATTGAAGTACATTAGGGTAATGAAATGATTGGAAACATTTTGACATGGTGTTGTCATCAGAGATACGCGTCATTTTACACAATGTAGTACTATTATCTCAACTCTAGTTGATTATTTGTACAGCCTCCAAAAAAGTGTCTTTCAAATCCCCAACACATACTTAAATAGTCTGTAATAGACTCAAAGACTGCTGCTGATGATGATGATGATGAATAAAATTGATTCTATGACTTGGTCATTTATAAAGGTCATTGATCTTTTGACGTAGGTACGTAGTCTTTGATAATGTATACTTGTGTGTTGGAAATTATGTTGCTTCCAACTCGTAAAGTAATAAAATGATTTTGGACAACTTATTGAGTTTCACGATCATGACAGTGATGGTGTACAAGAAAGCGGTTTCCTCTTAGAAGTCAGTCCCATACGTGTCTCAGTTGAGTAAACAAAAAGGGTTTTTTTTGACTCAAAATTACTCTTTTCCAATGTTCTTTCCCGATCGGTCGGCTGACCAGTCCAGTGGAGTCCGTTAGCCGGGTAACATTACATAGCGGTAATTAGCAACGGTTGACGGCACGTGTGCTGTGCTATGGTGCTGTGACTGTGGAACTTATTGATGTACCATATTGTTTGAGTTTTGAGCTAAAGTGTTTACTATGTCTGACCTTGTCTGCTCTTGACATCAAACTAGGCTCATTTATAACACATACAGATAAACAAGCTGACGGCAAATAGGCTATACAGTATTTCGACAAATTATATTATTAAAAAAATGTTTAACATCTTACTATTTGATTAGTCGCAGCAGTGTCGCTACGTGAACTCTTGATATTAGGTTGCCCAAGAATGTTTTTTTTTTTTTTTTTTTTTAATATTGTTTATAGGCAAAGCATTTGACCACTGTCTCACCTGGTGGAAAGCGATGACGCAGTCTACGATGGAACATGCTTGCCTAGAAGATACCTGTTCACTCTCGTCTTGAAGACACCCAGATCATAGTTAGCTGGAAACAAGGACGCCGGCAAGGTGTTCCACTCATTGGCTGTTCGCACTATAAAGTCCATAGCAAAACGCTTAGTGTGCTTGCGATGGATGTGCTACTATCACTAGGTTTGTTCAATACTCTCACGGGTAATTGGATCTGGATACTTTCTTTGCAGAAGTCAATCTAATAACGTTTTTCTGGAAGCAGGTACATGTTCACTGGAACGACTTAAGTTCAGCTGAGTAACCCAGTAAACCTATCAGGAAATAATGAATTAACTAGAAACAACCGGTATATTGTGCTGCGTACAACGGTGCGTTCGATATCCCACGCGCTGGCTATTCAGAGAAAGAATGACATGTCATTATAAATGGATTGGGTTCAAAAGGTCACGCCATTTTCGACCATTTGCGGTTAAAACGTGTGCGTTGACCCCGAAGTTGAAGGGATGAATCAAAAGTAAAAAGATTTTTTCTCTTCTAGTGGTTCTGTTGCAATGCTCTCTAGTAGCTATTGTAAGATTTGAATAGGTACTGTTTATTTATAGCTACAAAAGACCATTTCACAGAGATTTGAAACTCGTCGACAAAATATCAAGATATTTTCTTCTCAAACCAGCTCCATTTGATTCTTATCTTTATTTTGAGCAACTTCCTTTGGTAACTGCTTTATTTCTACACCTACGCCGTCGCCGATGAAAAGACTTGACGATTCTTGAGATTTAACAACCTTCCAAAATTAGCTGTGTCTCAATTCGGGCATTAGACTGGATGGTATTATATATTTGTTTAGACAGATTCGGCAATTCGACTTTTTCGATTATCGTTAAATCCAATCTGTTACTCATCGAGAAGGTCAATAGCACTTGAAACTTGGAGGCAAACATTCGTAACGTTGGAAATGGTATTGGAATTCAAGGGCTTTGATTTTGAGATGTACATTATAAAATTAAGTGTTTTATGCCCGTCTGTACTAAAGTTAGACAGCTCCTAAATTCGCACTTATCCCTCTATGACATACCTACTGCAATGCATTTGGGTAATATTTATGTCACTTCGGAGTTCGGAGCAAAATGTACAATACGCAAAATGAGCACGACACTCAAAATGAACATTACGCATAATGTGCAAATCGCATAATGACAACACGCAAAGTGTACAAAACTCAAAATGTACAATGTAGGCCTAAGGCTTCACTCACGGTGATGCTGTCACTCGGGAAACTTAATTAATATTTTGTTTTAAATAAATTGGAATAATCATCTATAATTTTCTTTTCCTTTTATATGGTATAAGTACTTAAATTAGTACACTTTATAGTCTTGGTACTGGTCATTGCTTTAGTACATCAGTACATGTATACAGGGACTCAGGTGCTAGATTATGGCATTGTGAACTTTCAAATCCATCCATCTATCCATCTTATATATTTAAATGCTAGGACAGCTACTGGTTCTATTATAGTTCTATTATATTTAACATTACGATTCGCTATTGATATACCGCTTTGTCCAGGAATACTTGGTTAGCCGCTCAACGTTAAAGCAATACTCCATTATATTTGACCTGGATCTTTTCATGGAGTTATAAACCCAATCGTATCGAGCTGTATCGACTTGAGCTTAATTGCGGATTGAAATATGCCTGACTCATGTTTCTTAGCGAATTATATTGGCTGTTAAGGCGGATGTGTTATTGATATCACTTATAACATTTTTTTTAAATTAGTTACGTGTTTCAACAAGAATTCGAAATGTTGTATTTCACGTACTGCAGAAAAATTCAATGTCAAATAAACGATGGCCTTGCGTGGATTGATTTCATACGTTTCCTATAATAAATACTGAACATACAGGCTTACCATTTCTGATTTAATTTCCCAATGTTTTTGGTCGGTAAACTCGTCCCGCCCACTTTGCCTTAACGCACGGCGACCCAAAAGCTTAGATTATGAAATTAGTTGACGCCTCGTCTATAGCCAAATCTAATTTAGGGAAATGTTACAAAAGCACCCGGTTTACTTTAGTTTATAGGTTGGCTTGAATATAGTTTATAGACAGAGGAGCGATGGTGGCTGAGCGGTAGCATGTGCGCTTCGCAATCTTCGCCACCGGATTCGATCCTGGGCTCTGCACCAATGACTTATGTAGTAAGTTGTGTGCAGTTTTCAATGCCATCGCTCCGTGCCTTGGAGAACACGTTAAGCCGTCGGTCCCAGTTGTCATAAAAACATCTATGGCAATCGTTACGCGTAGTCAGACGCCAGATAGAATCTGACACCTGGTCTAACCATGCCTGTTACTGGTTCCTTATGGGCTGCGAGGTCAGATGGCAGTCGCTCGTGTTATTCTGGTAGCTTGCCGCTACAGTTAAGACTGGGAGCCGACCCCAATAATAAATGGGAAAAGTAAAAAATTGACAATTGACACCAGAAAATCGAAAAGGGTGAAATGAAATGAAATAATTTATTTGTATGAATTTTGGGTTACAATATTGCAAAGATGGATCAGCACATAATTCTTCCAACAAAATTCTGCCCATAGGTCATCATTAACAGCCTGAAGACGTCCACTGCTGAACATAGGCCTCCCCCTGAGCACGCCACCTTGAGTGGCTGCTCGCCTCCTGCATCCATCGGCTCCCCGCGGCTTTCACCAGGTCGTTGGTCCACCGAGTGGGAGGCCGGCCTACGCTGCGTCTTCCGGTTCGTGGTCGCCACTCGAGAACCTTTCTTCCCCATCGGTTGTCAGTTCTACGAGCGATGTGGCCTGTCCCTTGCCACTTGCACTAGCTTATCTCGCAGGGAAACACCGAGCATAGCTCGCTCCATAGCTCGCTGCGCGACTTTGAGCTTACTAATGAGGCCAACAGTAAGAGACCATGTCTCAGTTCCATAAGTCATCACTGGCAACGCACACTGATTGAAAACTTTCGTTTTCAGGCTCTGCGGTATTTTGGACGAAAATATAGGACGAAGCATCCCGAACGCTGCCCATAGGTGCAGGCGTACAAATATTCGTAATTGGATCTAATTTCACTGTGTCAATATTGAATGATGAGATTAAGAAATTATAGTTATTATTTTTGAACATTGAATTTTTATTAAAAAACATAAATAATTTGAACACATTAAATACATTGAATTGGTCTAACTAATCTATATCTATAAGAACTAATCGAAGCGTCATTTAAAAAGTCAATAAAGCATGATGTATATGACATAGTTATTGTTTGACTTGAAGGAAGGACATGAATGAGACTCAAAATCGTTATAAATGTTAATAAACTACTGATTATAATTAACCTAGACAATATTATGGCAAGTGAAATTAAATTCGAAGTTTAAGTATTGTGCAGTGGTAAGTAAACTTCAAATAAAAATTAAATAATCGATGCCGACACAAACCAAGACTATCCAGTTACCTTTGAAACAAAAATAAAAGCGGATTAATCCGTCTGCGAGATGCCACAAAATTTACACAAACACACACGTAACAAAGGGGTTGCTTGCGTGGGGATTAAAAGTCAAGTATCTCAGTAAGATTCTCCCTTAGTAAGCGGTGTCTACAAGTCTGTGAATGACAGCTAGATTCATTCACTCATTCACAAAATGATTTGATAATTTAAAAAATACATTGGGTTATCATCAGCCGCTAGATGTTTAATTCTGATGCTAAACTAAACTAGCCAAGTAGCCACGAAAGAAAAAGAAAACCATTTTTTCCCTTTTTCAATTAACATTAGATGTTAAATTAGCATAAGAAAGTCGGCAAAAAACAAGGAACTTCAAAATGCATTCGGGCACGTCAGTGCTCTCCGAAATGTCACGCCTGTCACGTGAGGCGGCTCAATAAACTTCAGGTCACCGCACTAGATATAGGTCGAGAGGGCACGCACGGGGGATGACAGTATGTGGTTCAGTAGATGGCAGAAGTGTACTTTTGGGGAAATCGCCGCACACGAGCCCACCTGAGTGTGAGTGTACTCAAATTACATAATTCCTAGGCGCCATCGTCAGTTTATATCAGTATACCAAAAGCATGCACAATTTTTTTGATTGCTTTTGGTCGTGCAAATTATTCCCAAGTCGCTAAGAAATCAAGGATTAATAAAATTTATTCATTCCAAATTGATAAATGTTATGCAGTCACCTAAAACCACACATACAGGTTGTTTGAACTGGAAGTAGATCAGGTCAGACATTTGCGTGAGATGAAACAATGAATAGTCGAATCATAATAAGTACATATATATTAAATATCTGATATAATATTATTGCCACCATTCGGCCATATCTCCAATTACACTGTTATGTTAGAAAGGCGTCGTACCTATAACTCGCACCGCTCGTCTTACGTTGGATAAAGATTTTTGAATCAATAATTTTTTTGCCTAAATGTTAGTTTTAAAATTTCAGTAAATCTGGCCCCTATAATAAAATACCATTTAACCCAAGCCCTCACATCACGCAAGTCAGTTGAATAAGACCTCTGGGTCATCGGCTTCGAACTAGGTCGAGAAGGACGAGGGATGGTACTTCGCCTACGGCTGATTGGGGGCGTCTTAAAGCGCTTACAAGCTAGAACTTCTTTAAGTTACTATTTTAGTTTCTTCAGAGTTCAGTTTATCTTGATGACTTCTTTGTGAATTGTAAAGTCTTGGTTTGTGTTGTTTTGGATGGAACGTCTGCGCAGTTCAAAAACTGGGCAAATTTCATTTACCTGTTTACTTCAGATCTCAGGTACTCAGAATAATTGAAACGACCGGTTGAAACATTTTTAGCATATCAAAAAAATCCTTATCATGAATACAATTTTTGAACCAAATAAGTTTACTTAATGTCTATAATGATACCTCAAACCTGCCACAAAACGCTTAGTAACCCAGGAAATAACTTTGATTAAGGATATTTGATAGGTATATCGGATATAAAAATAGTAATTGGAAGCCGATATTAATCATCGGAAATGGCTTTCACATGGCGTTATTATACCCATTTCACTTATCTATCGGTAATCAAATTAATCCATCGGCATTAGGCAATAACGGTCCTTTTGAGCTTCACCATTGAATAATGCAATATTATTTAAAGAGAAATGTTAGGTTCGGTTAGCGAAGTTTTTTTACCAATAGGCCAACATTTGACTGCAACTCAACTGATGTTAAGCGACGACGATGCAGTCAAAGTCAACTGCTACAGGCACGATGGCCTATAAGGAGAGGAGCCTGTTCACTCTAGTCTTAAAGTTAAAATAGAATTTGCTAGATTCACAAAACTATAAGGTTATTTCATTTTGTGGTTTTAATAATTCTGCTTTTTTACTATTTACCATGTCATGAGGCTTGATTAGTTTCGTGATCGTAATTCGACCACCAAATATATTACCTACTTTTTCATGATTTCAATGTCAAAGGCAATTACACCCCCAAGAATCCGGAGATCCCTAGTAAATTATATAATACTTAATATGTGTGTGTATCTTTACAATTTCCGCTGAATTCTTTATCAGGTGCGTTTTCTCGGGTGGATTAGATTTAAAGTGAAATCTAAAATTCTTAGCTACATAAAATCTTGGATGAAGGGTCCTTCGTGAACTAGGAGACGTTGATTGGTATTCTTTAAGTTGTTCAATTAAATCCATTAATTAGGAAATTTTATTGAAGTAAATTCTTTTTATCTTCTAATATCAATCTTATTAGTTGAAGATGGTGAATGAAGGTCCTAATGAATATTTTTATTTGTTAGGGAAAATATCTATAGAAGTGTGTGGGCACGATGCGGGGTATTAAAAGTTTTCAATCCTAGCGGATTGGAAACGTTTTAATAGAACGTTCATGCACATGCACAGTTACATTTACTAGTACATACATCGTTATATCAATTTTAGATACAGACTGTACTATAACTGTAAAAAAGGTTGTGAGTGAAATCACTAATGTAGTCATCTTGCCATGTTACCTAGCTACCTATCGACCAAAGAATACTTTGTGTCTGCAAATAGCCCTAATCTACTTCAACAGGGCTGTCTATCCCAGTTCCTCATTGGCACGTCAGTAAGTTACAGATGTTTCGTTAAATTCCAGATAGTGGCAATCAAACAAGTCGATCCTTCCTCAAATTCAATTAGGAACAGCGACGATGAAATGTTCCGTTTGCATTACAGACATGTGCAGTATAACATTAGTAATGTTGCTCGTTTGTTTGTATTTGTAGTAAAGTTGCTGCGTGCAATACAGCTGTGACTAATTCCTACCGTTTTACCTTGGAAGTCTTCGTAGCTTGGAACACTTAAGCCTTACTAATCGCCACTCGTCCGTTGCTGATGTTACAGGATATGAAGAAGTTTAGCAGGCCAGGAAGGATTTTACGTTAGTTGCTATTTATTTGTTCTTTGATCACGGTTTCGTAAAAGGTCTGGTGGGATTTTATTTCATCAGGTGTTTCATCGGTTTTAATGCATGCATTGTTAATACATTTGCATTTAAAGCTGAAATTCGTTTTGTAAATGCACGTTCTCATATTCTGGGTCCATCGAGTTTATAATTAGGTTAATTCATAAACAATTTAAAGGAAACGTACAGCTTACACTGTTATTCCCAATAAATTAATTATTAATATTGACATAGCACAACCGGTATACCTCCATGTTAACCAATTTATGACTGTACGGAGGTGTGGGCTGGGCTGAGTAAACTTGGATGCGACGCAGAAATTGCTTTATTATTGCATTAGATGCGCTGAGATGGTTCCTGAATACCTAGCAATAGAGAATTTCAAATTACAGTTTAGTAATGGTTTAGTAAATATGGCTGTTTATGTTGACGCCGTTGCTGTTTACACTAAGATGAAGTTTCGTACCCGTTTTTAAAATGAGAATGTCGAAGAAATCAATAGGCCTGTAGGCTACTATACTACACACTAACTTATGACTACCTTAACTATCCTACATATAATATATTACACTAAAATATATACACAATAATATATACATAAACAAAAACTACATAATAATTTACAATTTCACATACAACCTACATCTACATCCTACATTATCTATTACTACCTAATTACATGCAATCTAGGCCTAATCAAATAGTTTGTCGCAAGAGATTGTGTCCGCTGTGGTTGTAAATTTGTCAAACAACGTGAAGATCTATTCTTAAAAATTAATAATGTGCATGTTCCATAACGTAATCTACAATAATATTATAGAAACTAACGTGAGTAGTATTCATAACTACAACTAGTAAACGGCTAGCACTCACGTAATGTTAGTCGAATAACTCGACCGGTGTTCAGTGAGTGCTAGCCGTTTACTAGTTGTTGTTAATGTACAATAGTTCACTAAAAGCATTGCCAATGTGTTGCCAACTAAGGAAGGCTTTTTTGTTTTTTGTGCCTAATGTAAAGCCTTCAGATTTTAAACTATCATGGTCACTAACACTACTAAAATATGTCCCTAAACCCCCACCTTCCAAACAAAATAAAATAACCCGAAAATAACCCCCCCCCCCCCCCCCCCCCCCCAAAAAAAACCCTAAATATATCCCGTTGATAAACAATATTTTAGTAGTAAAGCCTTCAGCATTCTATCTGTCACTTAGTTGATTATTAGTGAGTTAATTATTTGTTTCCATAATAAATGGAACTTTGGCTCTTGTGTGTAAGAACACAAACAAAACAGAAACACTTCTTAGAAATATTTCTAAAAGACAATAAAACTTCCGTAAACTTATTCCACCTATGTACACTATGGAAGCAATAAAATATCTGAATCTGAATCTGAATCTAAAGCCTATCAACAAATTGTTCTTTATATTCGTTGTTTTGTTATTGTTTCTTTCACTATAACTTTGAATTGATGAACTAAACGTGATGTGCCACTTTACACTATGCCAATCGATACAGCTAGGCAACAGAAAACAAATTAACTATTAACGACGTCAAATTTTATCGAGCTGTCTATTAAAATCGGTATAATATCGGCTTTTCATCGAAGCTTCGCGAGTTTATCGAAACCTTGGGTGAAGTTTACAAAGGAAAAGAGGAATTGTCAACTTTTGCTACGTAACTCTGAATTTTTACGAGACTATATTTGTTTTAAAAAATATCAACCTTCCTTAATAATAGTTCATCATCACCATCAAAAAATCAAAAAAATCAAATCAAATCATTTATTTGCCGAAAATATGGGTACAATATAATGATTATGAACAACAGCCAACAACAACAGCCTGAAGATGCCACTGCGGAACATAGGCCTCCCTCATAGAATGCCACTTTGAGCGGCTGCTATTAGTTCATAAGGGAAAACACTACAGGTACGATACAAATCCATGGTTTCGCAAATCTGGGCTGCAAAATGCAATAGATGGAGAATCGTTTAGCTCAGCAATATCCTGTGTGTGACTTAAAACGGTTTGTCTCATTATTCACTACTCACTAATTAAGAATGTCGCACGATTCTAGGCTCCATTATTCTATAGCTATTACCTGTAAGCTTGCAACAGCATTAGTAATCATTTTTTTCTACTCTCTCTCGGAGAAAACCGCCACCTGGTTTATATCTGATTCTGATGCATGCTATAGCTGAAATAAATTCCCATAAAAGTTTCATCTTGCTCAAAAAAGCTACGCTTTCGCTAATACGATACGAAACAGAACAGAAGCTTGCCTATTTTGGGAAAGTTCAACTGTAAACACCGGTCGCCTACACTTCCGGTATAATGTTCATAAATTGCTTAAATAATAATTTGGAACGGTTCTGACATGTCTGCTTTGTGTTCTGGTCTGATCTTACGCCACCTTAAGTTTTGGAGAATTTCAGAGCAGGCTATATACAAACAGTAAATAATATAGTTAGGCCACTTTCTTTCCTCAGAGTGATGAAAATCATCGATCGGTTACTAATGTACTTTCTCTATATTTTAGAGCTTGAAACTTATTAAAGTTATTGGTAGAAACTATATTGCCATGTCCGACTTCTCCCTTCCTTTCAATAAAATCTATTATATGAAAATGGTGACCATGATATTAATCGAGGGCTATAAATCCCTCGCAACCGTTTCAATGTTTCCTTTATATTTCGCGAGGAGTAACTTTAGTAGCATTCACTTCTAATTGCCTGTAATATACTCCATGAACTCAACCACCCTGACCTATATTTCGTAATTACCTGACGATTAATTTCGCCCTTCGCATCTTCGCGTCGAAACTTGATAACCTGAAATTTCTCATTTGCCGAGATACGAGTGCCAGTTTCAACATAATTACGGCACAATTTACTGGAACGTTAAAGTGGCATGGGGGAAATGATATTAATTATGATATTTAATCACGATTCGTTGGGAATATTAAGTTTTTTATGTGATGACGTCGTCGTAGAGATACATATTTTGACGAGAATAGTCCGAGTTGACAAAAAATGTGTCTACAGCTGGGCTGGGGTGAGTTAGGAAAGCTTCGTCGAATCTTTCCTAACTCAAGTTCTAAGACGTATATTGTCGTGTAGGTACCAGTTAAAACCTACGGAACCGAAATGTAATTACTCACGGTATAACTACTCCAGTCCAGCAATTTTAGTTTGCTCAACGAGGAAAAAGCTCGGTATCTCTGCGGGATCGAATCAGGAACGAAGTTATTCGCCAGAGAACTATATAGTTACCGATGTGGCCCAGCAAGCTGAAGTGGCATTGGACAGATTCTAGACGTGTTCTAGAATGGAGACTGCGAATCAGCAGACGTAGTATAGGTGGGTCTACCTGCAGCGAAATGTAGCGCTGATATACGCAAGGTAGCTGGTAGCAACTACAGAAGAATAGAGCCAAAGACCGGATTCAATGATGATGATGATTGAGGGGACGTAGCATTATTGAAACAACTGCTCTTGATAGACTACCTTTAATTACTCATCCTATTTACAATAACTTACGCTCTTATATGCTAGATCTACCTAACCTACATACATACTACACCTCACCTCGGGGGCGAGAGAGAAAAATATATTTGTTATTATAGATATATTTTTGCTTATACTCGTACATCATTTTATCATCTACTGCTTGGTTACATGATTATACTTTAAATGGCTTTGTCCTATTTTTATGAATAACATATTCCTTATTACCTTTTAAAATCTTAACATTAACACCTAAATCATCTAAAATAACAAATGGGCCATTCCATTGCGTTTCTAACTTACTTGCTGTTTCATTTTTAACTAAAATTAATTGACCATTATTATAAGTTACATTTTGTTTCATTTTTATCATACAAAAACTTGCGTTTTTGTTTACTTAACAATAAATTATTACGAGCATCTTGGTGTGCTATTTGTAATTTAAACTTAAGATCTAAAGGATAGTTTTCCGGATTATACAAAGGTTCTATACATTGACTTACTCTACATGGAATTTCACTAGCTCTACCAAATACTAATTCGAACGGTGTGTACTTTGTCTCTGTATGAACTGTATTGTTAAAACTGTAGCACCAAAATGGTAACCAATGACTCCACGTTTCTTTATGACCATCACAATGAATTCTTAAAAATGCACCTAGATTTTTATGTGAATTCTCAAGCGCTCCAATCGATTGATGGTGATACGCTGTAGAAGTTAATTTTTCTATACCTAAAAGTTTACATACCTGGTTCATTATTGAAGAGACAAATTCCGTTCCACGATCCGTCGCTATGACATTTGGTGTTCCAAATCTTAAAATAAAGTTATCAACTAAAGCTTTCGCTACACTTACCGTTTCTTTAGTTTTCAGTGGGTATGCTTCTACAAACTTAGTAAGCTCGCAATGTAACGTTAGGACATAGCAATTATCTTCAATGTCTTTTTCTAAAGGACCTACTATATCGAGATAAATTTTCTCAAAAGCATATGAAGCTGTTGTAGTTATCTCCATGGGTGCCTTGACATATGTACAATGTTTCATTTTCTGACATTTAATGCACTTACTCACAAATTCTTTAACGTCTTTATCTAAACCTGGCCAATAAAACTTTCTCTTAATATTATTCGTCATCCTACGTACTCCTGCATGACCTGCGGTGAGTAGTAGGTGAAAGTCGTGTAAAATATAGTTTCTTTCTTCTTTGTCATCAATTCTTCTAACTCCTTTCAATACATAAATTCGAGGACCGGTCCACTCTTTATTATCTTTTATCTCTTTTAAAACATCTTTAATAAAACTTTCGTATTGTTTACTTTTCACTATGCATAGTTCATTTATATTCACTTTCTTGCTAAATTCATCTAACTTAGTCACAAATTCGGCTCGCGTAAATTGTGCCCTAAAGTTAAGATTAATATATAACATTCTTTTTTCATCGCTATAAATAAAACATTCTTCTTCTCTATCAATGTCGTTTCGTTTTCTTAGTTTATTTATTTCGTCATTTTCTATAAAAGTCATTTCTACAGTATTACTTGGTATTTTTAGCACTTCAACAATTTGTGGGTGATCAGGCCACGGTTCGTCGGATTTGCTAGAAATTGGTTTGTCTGGTTGTTTTTCTGTACGCCTTTTCTGCGCTCTGGTCATAACCGTTATAATTTCTTCATTCATCTGCTTTAAAGTATCTGATGTTATACTTATTCTAGACAATGCGTCTGCAACACTGTTTTCCTTTCCTTTCACATATAAGATTTTAAAATCATATTCTTCTAATGTTAGTCTAAATTTAAGAAGTCTGCTTGATGGATCTTTCATTGAAAATAAATATATTAAAGGCTTGTGGTCAGTCATAATTGTAAATGATTTACCATACACGTAAGGTCTAAAATAATTTACAGCCCACACAATAGCAACTAACTCTTTTTGAATTGTTGGATAGTTGAGTTCAGCTTTATTGAGGGGTCTGCTAGCATATGCTACTAGTTTCATATTCTTGTTGCTACTTCTGCTTTTCTTTGGTACTAATAAAGTAGGACTGGACCACTCACTTTTTGCTTCTTCTATGATATCATTGTCAATCATCTTTTCTATCTGCTTGTTAACTTCATTTTTTAAAGAATGAGGCAATCGGTACTGCTTAACATAAACTGGATTCGTATTTGGTTCCAATGTAATTGATTGTTCGTAAACATTAGTTGTTGTTAACTTGTCGCCTGGTAAAAAGAAAACATCCGAATACTTAGCACATAATTCTTGAATAGATTTACGTTCTTCCGAATTGAGATGATCTAATTTCAAAGTATTTAATAAAGTTTTCGCACGCTCTAAGTTGTTATTGTTAGGTTTGAAATCGCATAAATGATAATCTTGGATCGAAAATATCTCAGGTTGAAACATCGGTAAAGTAATATCGTATTCATTGGTGTTCAAAATCTTCACAGGTAATCTATTGTTCTTTACTCTTCCTATACATCCCGCAAGAAAAACGTTCTCCGATAATTGCTTGCTAGGTATAACACAATCATCTTTTAAGTCCGTATTCATAAGTAAATAATGAATTAATTCACTTCGCGCTGGAATGTGTTACACTTCATTTGAGTAATCGATGATATCATGTAGAACAAAAGAATATTCCTTTCCATATTTGGTTAAGGTGATGATTTTTGTTCTCAAGTTAATATTCGATGCATAATGACCCAGAAAGTCTAAACCTAATATTCCATCTGCCTTTAACGGTATGTTATCGAAAACATGAAACTTGGTTTCAAATTCGATACAATGCTCATCATCGCGATGAGTCAAGTTGAGATGAATAAACCCAGTTGATTGTATCTGACCTCCAATACCATTTATAGTAGTCTCATCTCTAATTACGCAACTAGTATTTGGTAATGCATCTCTTTTAATTACAGATAATGATGCTCCAGTATCTACTAACCAAAAATATTTTCTGTTGCCAATGTAAAATGATAAAAATTTTGCTTTTCCATGTAATGCTAAAATGCTATGCTTAAGCTCGAAAAACTGCATTTCGTTCGTGCTAGGAGTTACAGTTTCGTTCCTTTCAATTTCTTCAGTACAAAACACTCGATGTCTATTACCACTACCATTGGTTTCATAACTCGATCGATTCTCGTTCGAAACTCGTTGACTTCGACCTCTATCT
This sequence comes from Ennomos quercinarius, assembly GCA_910589525.2. Taxonomy (NCBI): domain Eukaryota; kingdom Metazoa; phylum Arthropoda; class Insecta; order Lepidoptera; family Geometridae; genus Ennomos; species Ennomos quercinarius. Next base: position 2,651,954 of record OU342512.1, read on the forward strand.
ATATTACTGAATGTACTACGATCATTTCCACGGGAATGATAGAATGATCTACCACGTGAATTAAAATTCCTTCCGTCAGAATAATTATTGTACGAATTGGTATAGCCGTTGTACTTACCTCTCTGATTCTGGTGATGGTTTCCTTGCTGACCACGGGACTGGTGGTTGATCTGTGTTTGATGAGGGTAATTATTGTTATGGTACTTACCTCTACCACGATGTGACATTTGCATAATACCTCCAACTGCTGATGCTGATACTGCGGTCACTTCCTCGTCCTTTGCAGCTTGGATCGCGTCTCTCAAGCTCTCATAATTTCGGGCAGCTATAATCGTACTCAACCGAGGATCGTTCAACCCATCTGAAAAACGTTTTATAGCATGTTTTTCATTTAAAGGCTTCAATACAGCATAACTTTGCGAATTTCCATCTGCTTGCGATATTGTCAGATTGGTAAATAATTTTTCGATCTCTGTACCATACTGGTCGATAGTACGCCAGCCTTGTGTTGCGTTTTGTAACTGTGACTGTATGGCAGTAAATGATTTTTTAATCAACAAAGTACGACGTAAATCTCTGATAAGATCGTTCGCAGATGTATAATCATTGGTCATACGCAGTTTCGCATTTTCAGATAATCTACTCTTCAAAACAAATTTAATAAGTAACTTTTTCCCTGCTTCTGATAACATTTCAGCGTACATTTCTACAGAGTCAATGGTACTCTTGATGTTATTTTCATTACCGTTCATTACAGGAATCAAACTACACGTCGTTTTCAAATCGAACTCCATGATTGATTGTAACTATTCAAATGCTTCAGAAAAGTCACTTTCACTATCACTATCGCTTTGTTTCTTTACAGTACATAAATTAATAATTTGTAAATAATTAGATTTTATCTCATTCTTCAACAACGTCAAAGATTCTAAAACATCAGTTTTTAATCCTTCTTCTTTCGACAATAATTGAATGAATTCCTTACTCTTGTCATAAATACTTTCCGCTTCAGACAATTTATTCTTAATAACATTACCTTTAAATCTAGATTTTCCTTTTTTAATCAAATATTTTCTTATTAATACTAGTTCATCTACACATTTAAATAAATCATTTTCCATTACCTTACACAAAATAGTCCATTATACAATAAAATAATACATACCACATTCTCATCGAGTTACCGTAGTAGGGGACACGGAGCGTTACTTCGTAACTTGATACATCGGTATCAGAATGCGGCCACTGTCCTCCATAAAATATTTCTTGCTAGTACATAATATCAATATTCCGACTATTATTAAACACCGATTACTAAAACCTTATTTTAAACATCACTTAACAGTTCCTAATTGAGTCCATTTTCAGTAAAATAAATCACGCGAAAATAATTTATTATTTAGTTTGACGACGTCACGGATATTGTTCTTTATTTTACCGCTGCACATTTATTGAATTTCTACTTTATTTTTACACCGTAAAATAATTTATTTAATTTATTGCACTGCACACACTAAAATACACTTCGCACTTCCACTACGTACTCATTAATTTTATTTCATTGGGATATTAACGCTGCGCTCCTCTCTGCGAGTTATGGCACGGGCGAAGGAACCTCTCAGGTTACTCTGCATCATCTCGTTCCTAATCCAACCATTGTGGCATTTCTGGTACTGCTTGTACAGGAAGTAAACTGCACCAAGCCCCAACAGCACGCAAATGACCATAAGCACAATGCTCATAGTAGACATGTGTGTCTTCAATTCTTCCAAATGGGCATTATTGGAGCCCGCTGCATTCTGGTTGATAAAAACGGTCTCCCTTCCGACGTTTGATCGGCACATTTTGACTTTCGTTTTCAATTTTATTTATTTAAATCTAATATTGACAGCAGATTATTATTTCAAAATTAAAATTATTTTTTATTTCACTTGCTAAATTTCGTTTGGAGCCGTAACACTACGCCGCGTTAGTACTTATGCGTCACGCGTATACCGGTCACGAGCCCCAAAAATGGCACGGGTCGCCATGAGGGGACGTAGCATTATTGAAACAACTGCTCTTGATAGACTACCTTTAATTACTCATCCTATTTACAATAACTTACGCTCTTATATGCTAGATCTACCTAACCTACATACATACTACACCTCATGATTATATGAGGCCGAGTTGAGAATACGCACTGGTGTCAATTTATTTTGGCAAAATAGGGCCACTAGAACTTACTCATATCTAATTCTGATGCTTTTCTCATCCCGAAACAATTTGTCCTCCCATAAACTATTCTAGAATTGGTTCGTTACTCTCAAGATTCAATTGTATTGTTTGTCTTCAGAGTGTGTAATTAGTAATAATTGATTTATAAATCATGTCAATTGTAGCTAGCACTTGTAGTTTCATTCAGATCAATTAATGTGTTTATCAATGAATCGGCAACAAAATTAGAATTTTGATAATGGTCGTGGCATGTCGTCCCCAAATACATTGATATGTTTTGTTTCGGTGTAGTTGTGGTTGATGATACACACATGGAATACTCTTGATAAGCCTTGTTTAGTAAGTAAATTGAGAGTTAGGTATATTGATGGTTTATAACGCTACATTTCTATAAATAGTATATGAACTGGAAGCAGCGCAATATGATAATGATTGAAATCAATAATTAATATGAAATCAAAACAAATATCAATAAAAATCAATATCATTCGACAAATTAGACAGTTTAATAAGGACTAAAGTACTTAATAAATTATTTTTAGTATGATGACACTGTTGAAATATTAAACTTGAAAGTTGAGAATGAAAGCAATGTACTGCGTAATAAATATCAGTAACAATAAGCTATAAAAAGCTGAAGGCGAAACTATATTGAGTCAAGACAATAATGGTACAGATCGTGTTACGATATCAGATATTGACGATGTTAACGATTACTATATAAGAATCTTTTATAATGATGACATGTCATCGACCTTTATGTTGACTAATCAACACGACAGTCTCAGTGGTGTGGTGTGGTAGTTGAGTAGGTCCCCTCATAACCTGCGGGGCTACCGTCTAAGCCAATCGTAATCGATGAAGGGGCTTCATTTCGTCATTTCCGGTAAGTTGGCATTGTGTAACATCTCCATCCATTAGTATTTTCTCATTATTTCTCAATATTATTGTTAATCAATGTTTTGTCTATTCAGTTCTCTGCCTAAGGGACCACAATACCGAGGGATGAGGATTTTATACAACCGGAAATGACCAAATGAAGCCCATTCATCGATTACGATTGAGTTACACAATACGGGGGCTGGACGCGAACAAGTATTCCTGCGCAGAAAAAAAGCGCATGTATTGTTCTGTGTCTGAGTGTTGTGGGACCAATGTACCTCGTAGTTCCTGGGCCCCTAGATACAGGTAATCCTAATCCAGGATCTATGTAACATGTGATCGTTGGGCGTTCAAGCCAGTCAAATTCAAATCGAAGGGCCCAAAGACGTCTCTAGATGTGATAGAGTCAAGCTCAAGTCAATCAAAGACGAAATTATTTTGCTTGCTTAATTTTCAAGTGTTCTTATTTTTTCTGTTGCAGGTAATTTACACGACCGCGAATGGCACTTTAGCCAGCTTAGCCAGCTCAGCTTAGATAGTAAGTTTAACGTAGAAGTATAGATTGACATAAAACCAGGAATACGAGTATGAGAGACAAATCTATGAATAGTACGGGCTTGCCATTTTATACCACCAGATTAATTCCTATGCTGCATAGGATATGCATCAATAATATTAAAGAACATCAATGCTATGTTGAAATATGTCTTCAGCGTCACTCGCCTTCACCCACCCTATTCACGTTCCATTTTAACCGCTGTCATTTCAATATTTCTACCAAACTCCACGCAGACAATTATCTCTAAATCATCCACTGGTTCTGGCAGTGAATTATTTGATTCCCACGGTCAATCTTTTTTCTATGTCTATAATAGCTTCATCTTACTCTCATCTGTTTCTTGTGGCGCTTTTATAATGTCTGTGATAGATATAGATAGATAGTCGTGATAGAATGCTGATCGATTATACAATGATTGTTGTGTGTGACATCTGAGCGCTGATGTGACAATCTTTGGGTAAATGCTAGCGTACAAATAAAATAACACCAAAACATTTTTTTGTTTGACTTGTCAAACTTTTCAAAGGTACATAAGGCTTATAGTAGGTTTCAGACGTAATTTTTTCTCATTGTGTTACGTAAACTAATAAAATGATGTAGAAAGAAACTTCTGAACTATTAGGTACAGTAATTATTACTAAATATACGCTGCCAAACTGAATCCACCTTGTAATAATTGCTTTCATTATCATTCTTAATTAATATCATCAGCGTTCAGCGTAGGTAGGTACACCGCGTACATTTTAATCAACAAAATTTCATAAAAATTTCGAACTGAAATCAAATTTGTTTTTCTTTTAATTTGCTAAAGCAGTTTTTGTTGTTCTTAGCTGGCGGCCGTTTAATGTTACTTTTTTTCGATGTTAGGCTGAAACTGCTGGACATGAATATTATGTCACTAAGAAATAATTTTTAAAAGTATTATAATTGTTGTTAGTACAGGTAGATGTAGGTTTCAATCTAGCATTTAGGTGTGTACAACATTTATTATCATTGAATGCGTTACCGTTTTCATTTACGAACGTAAAGAACAGCAGCAGAAAGACCAAGAACCAGATCACACACAGATCGCAGATCTAGAATATTTTCGCTACTCCGATGTTCGTTCTATTCGCTATAATTCATCACCTTCTAATATATTTTCAACAACTTTTCCGTAACCACAAAACTTTCACGTAATGTACAACCTTCCTTCAACCACATGTTAGCTCTACAAAATAAACATATTTTACCGTCAACAGCATTGCTGTAAGTATATATGTTATCAAAACCACAATTTGGTTCAGCAAAGCCGTATTTGACGCTTTATCACGTGTGAAGTGTGATACAGATTTGAGATGAAAGTTTTTGTTTGCTTTAGTATTTTGGCCGTGACCGTCGATAATTGGAAAAGAGAAGACACATTATTATTCCCTAAATGAAACTGCTGCAGGGGGCTACGTTTTATTTTCCTATTTTAACAAAATTGACGCATACGATTCTTTCATGTTTGATTAATATACTTACCTGTTTAGAAGCATTTGAAAATTAGCATAGCAACCCAATTGCATGCATACCAAATAGCATCCCCTTCAATACCGCAAGACAATTTATCACCCCGCCTTAGCATCGGATTCATTTCCTTACGGCCCCGCTTTCCTTTCGCTGATCGAATTACCAATCACGGAAAGTGGGTCCCGAGACTCCTCGTGGTGATTGGAGATTTACAACTCTCGTGTACTCTATTCCTGTGAGGTAAAGTTCAGTTTGGTATTTTAAATTATATGAGCAGAAGTGAAATGGGATGGGAGTGTGTTTTTTTTACTACATATAATTGGTAACCAAGCTATCTTATATTACAAATATATCGACTGCTACAGACCCGTACCAATTAGACCTTAAGAACCGTTTAAGTAACATACCAAGATGTACTAATTGGAACCAATCCATTCCAACCCAGTTAATCTCAGCACGTATTGTTCTAGTAATTAATGAAAGCGTTCTTTTCTAAGACTTCCTCGGGTCATTTGCCATTTCGGACGCTGGGTATTCAGTCCGTATGAAACCAAATATCCGTATCTACGTCTTGGTTACTAACCGCAACAGGCCTATTCGTATATCCTTGTTGCATTGTTCCGCTTTGCTATTGGGCGAGATATTTCGATAATTTATTTGGGTTTTTATAATGAGATTGAAGTTTTTGTTCTCCGTTTGATGCGCCGGATTCTGAAGCAACCGGAAGCCGGAAGGTTTAATGATGTAGAAAGAACGTTGTGGTAATTTCCGTGAACATGCTAATCTGTAGCAGTAAAAAATTTAAATCACTATTAACAAAATACATTCAGACAGTTTTGGAATGAAATATTATTTCGATCGCGTCTCTTATAACGCACCACCATTCCATTCGCCTATTGTTTACCAGAGACAGCTATAAAAGTCTTCGAATAAAACACGTATCAGAATGTTTCGAAACTTTACGTCGTGTGAGGCTGATTGTAAATCTAAAACTTAAAGGTAATTTATTTTAGGAAATTCTCTTCTGATACGATCGAGGGAGATGAGGAAACTGGACGTCTAATTTGGGCTATTTGTAGTTCCATTTGCATTTCTGTAAAAGTGAACGAGTCATTAACAATTAGGATAAGAAAGTATGCTAGTGACCATGGCCGTTTAAAATCTTCATTATTGGAATACTAATCTACATGCTCTATCGAGGTCATAAATATTCATAAACATGTCGGCAAATCATTTTGACTGGACCACGGTTGTTGATTAGACATCTCAAACGTTCAGCAAAGATAAGTTGTCACAACCCAACTGTATAATATTATTTGCAGAATTTTCTTCACAATTTTCCTTAATGCTCAAGACATCGCAGTAAAGACTCTCTCATTGTCCCGAAGCGCATTTCATTCGCCTACTTACGGTATATTTTTCTCTTTTGGTCTTCAAATGCCCATGTTCACTAAAATTTCAGTTTCTGAGTTCGTACTTATTCCCCTTTGACGTACCTGACTACCGCAACCCATTTGGGTACGTCCTAGAGAGATCGTCCGAACTGAAATTGAGCTGTCAAACATATTAGTGCAGTGCAGACTGCAGACGGGCATAGGAGTCAGGGTGTCATGTTGTTGTAGTAGAGACAGACACTTTGCTTCAGTGGCGATTTCGGCAACGATCTCATATTGAATTTAAATCATCATCATCATCATAATCATCAGCCTGAAGACGTCCACTGCTGAACATAGCTCTCCCCCAAAGAGCGCTACTTTGAGCGGCTGCTTGCCTCCTGCATCCCTCGGCTCCCCGCGGTCCTGACCAGGTTGGTCCACCTAGTGGGGGCCTACGCTGCCTCTTCCGGTTCGTGGTCGCCACTCGAGAACCTTTCTTCCCCATCGGTTGTCAGTTCTACGAGCGATGTGGTCTGCCCACTGCAACTTGCTAATCCTCAAAGCTATATCGGTTGAATTTAAATACCTGAAAATAACGAAACTAAACGAAAATAAAATGCCAACTCAAGAAAAGTGTCACATTGTGACACTTGGTGAATATTGTTTGCCATGCCAACCCTCTTTCCATGGCATATTTTTGTTATTTTATGGATGTTTGATGGTAATTTTGGGGTACTCCATTCCATACAGCCTTTGATGGGGGTTTGGAGTATGTGTCGACGGGAGAGCTTGAACCGACACATTTGGGAAAATTTAGGGACGCGCGTTTGCGTCTCTATTCTGGAGTTAGTGAATTTATCGAATTTTCTTAGATAATTGTAACTATTACGTATAACTAGCATGTTTTGAAGATTGGAAGGATTATTGATTGTTATCTAATTGATTCTCGTTGTAACCATTCCCCTTCTCGTCCCGTTTGAAACCTCTTCTTTTTCCCCAACCGTATTATCTATACCATCTATACCAATATTATAAAGAGGAAAGATTTGATTGTTTGTTTGCATTGAAAAGGCTCCGAAACTACTGAACCGATTTGAACAATTCTTTCACTGTTGGGAGTCTACACTATCCCCGGGTGTCAGGCTATATTATATTTTCAAAATAATTTGGGATCCTTACTAAAACTCCAATAATGTGACCCAAGGTGTAAAAGAGTTACCTAAAATATTATTTACATAGCATGCGCTGCGAATACTATTATATCCGTGCAAAGCCGGGGCGGACCGCTAGTTTTTATGTATGGAAATAAATCACATTTCGTTATTTATCGAACTCCCACATATCATTCAACTGTTATTCAATGTATTGATTAATTATTACCGCTAATCGATAAAATTTTATTACAGCAGCAGTTAAACATAAATCTGCGATCGTATACCGTTTGTGCAAACAAATTGGACATGAAAGGATCGTTTAGACTAATAAATTAAGCGGTATCGATATTGACGGTGATTGGCCGAGTTTAGCGATTTTTTTTAATGGCTCTATTAGATCTCTAAATTGCTTTTACATCTCTCATATTCGGTAAGTAGGTCCTTATTACCCCCAAATGGGGCTTGTAGGTAACCAATTAGCGCTCTAGGGTAATAATGTAGCTAGAAAAGCCCTAGGGCGGTAAGTAATTAAAAAAAGCTCTTCACTCTTTCAAAAAGTTCGCGTACATCTAACCATCATACTGGCAATGAGGTGTTTTATTAAAAAAAAGAAATTGTATTTTATGCATGACTCAATAGATGGCGCCAGTTGTGGCTTTTGCTAAAATCTGTCACTGTAACTGTTTCAAGCATAGATCACAGGTTAAAGGAAATGTGTCACGATACTGACTGACAACTCTAAACTCTTTCGTTTTTTTTAGCTTCATTGCGGGATACCTTGGCTTTATTTTGGATCATAATATTAACGTTTATCTATCTCGCAGACCTACTGTACATCAATTTACTTAATAAGAATGCACCACAGACTACTTAGGAGATACTACAGACCCCTACAGACAATGTACTCGTGGTCCACTCAACTGAATTTGACATTTCTTTGTAGGTAGTCTAAGTATTTTCTTATGTTTAAACTACTCTGTGGTTTGAAAGGTTTAAACTATGTACTTACAGCGCCATCTAGAAATGAAGCGGAACTAGTGTTTTTTTTTTAAATAAAATGCCTTATAGACATCATGCATTCAGCCCAATGACAAAAGAGGTCGCTTCGCTATTCAGCCTTGTCTTCGTATGAGTATAATAGTCATCAATTTTAAATATCGAACGGCGAAGCTCAATTTCGTTACTGAAAAAAAAAATTTAAAAAAAAAGATGAAAAAAGGCGGGAATAGAAAACTTTTACTTTATTGTTTACCTCACAATCGAGAAGTAAAGCAGAGTAGTTTGCTCGTGAGTAAGCATCAATTGCACCCTTGAACTATAGGCGCCCTCGCTGCGCTCGTGCGCCTAAATATCTCGGGCTGCAATTTATGCCTTACAACCCTTGGCTACTAATCTACTATTATACTAGTGGTATCTGATGGCATAAAGGATAGGTCACTTTTTCAGGTAAGCGTTATTGAAGGAGGTGCAATATTTTTTAGTAGATGCTAGCTAGATCTCTGCTGGTCGCAGCATAAATTACCTTAGCCGAGTGCTTTTTGGTGGATAACGGATAGGTACTATAGAACCGACGGTGTGGGGACCTAGGGAGTAATATTCAATGACTTTTTTGCACATGTGGAAAATTCTGGTAGTACCATAGTTACATTGATATCGTGTGCACTCCTTGTAATTACCTATGTTCCTATGTGGGTTTCCATTTTGCCTCCCATTTTTATTTTCTATAGAGATAGTGTAGGCATTATACATCGGCGATTCCTTTTACGCCATATAGATGATTTAAGTGGACTGACGAACTGATTAAAACCGCGGAGAGCCGATGTATAACAGAAGGCAAGCAGTCGCTCAAAGTGGCGCTCTGTGGGGGGAGGCCTATGTTCAGCAGTGGATTTCTTTAGGCTGTTGATGTAGATGATAATGATGATGATGATGGTGATAATGATGATGATCATAGATGATCAGCCAGTACCCACATAATGTGATAGCATCATGAAATAAAATGCCTGCTGTTACGGTATTTATTTACATAACGCTTTATCATAATAATAACAACACGATGATATGACTGACCTATTGATATCGACATGACATAATGAGTTAAATTTATAGGTCAATATCGTCCGAATGTTGAATAACGTCATTGATGATTAATCTGCATAAATTTGAATAGGGTTCCGTATTTATCTACATTAATATTCCAGTTGTCTCTTCACTATGTTTTATAAAAGATGTAGGTAGGTAATCATTACAGGAAAAAAGATTGGTTTGGTTTCATTGGGGAAGAAAGAATCTCAAGTGGCGACGAGGATGGGGATTGGATGCAAACAGCTCAGTTCATTAGGTCATTGTGAGACGCTAAGTGGGAAGGCCTACAGTCAACGCTGTGTCCGCCGCGAGACACATTCACAGGAATGAAGTTAAATTGTAAAAAAATCACGGAAGAACATTACCTACTAACAATAAAACTATAGACATAAAATGAGGAAGCAATCATAATATTTGGTATCTACTCTGCTCGAGACAAACTGTCTTAAAGCATAAAGTATCAAAAAAGGTATGCACTAGGTGCGCTGTAATTTTAGACCAGAATGTTGCATTCTGATTTCAATCACCAGTCAGAATTTAGATTGAGAATTACAATCAGCATCAGGCAGCTGCCTTGAAACTAATACGTAACCTACAACTTTATAGTGTTTAATTATATTTATAGAACACGTCTTAACTTTTATAAGTTTCATAACTAATAATGTAATAAGAAACTTATTGACACATATATGAATTCCCCACAACCATCGAACGTGAAATGGTGTCAAGAATGAGGAAGTGACGATATCTGCAGGTTTTTGTGTAAGGAATCGATCTCCGCAATGATAGAGGAAGACAGATGCGTCGTAACGAACGGTTTAGCTAGGGCAGATGGAACGGTTTTACTACTTACGACTTTAATATTTGATATTCTCTAGAAAAGTACTTATAAGTTTTTTAAACTAAGTCAAGACAGATAGATACCCTTTTTATTGTACACACCAAATAATTAAATTTCACAAAGAGCACAATGATTTCTAAGAAGTGTATCAATTTTGACAATCGGAAACGTTTTGCTGGTCTCTTCTGTGGTATAAAGTGGCGTCGCTAGCTTAATCGTACATGAAAACTAGTATACCTGATTTATTGTAAGAATACACAGGGCTTCTTACACACTAATCAATGTAAATAGGGTTCAAATTATGAACTGGAAGGCATTATTAGGTGTTGTGTCTTAGCTATAGCGCTACTGAGCACGGTGGCATCTCATTAGATGACAGGAAATGTCTCGCAGGTCGCGGCAAAAACTAACGTCCGAGATGTCAATAACCCCTGTTCCATGGCGGTTTGGTAGTGATGTGACGTGCGGTGTTTATGGCGTAATAACTTGGAGTCAAACTGTGATACACATTGGCATAGTATAGTCATGCAGTGCCATCCCAAGAAATGACAGGAAGCTACTCGCAGATCGTGGCAAAAGCAAGCATCCGTTGCGTGATGCGTCAATAACCTGACAGTTATGTGCTTGGTGTTATGTGTTTACAGCTTTTGCACAATTTAGTGCTCTCTATATTTCGCCATTTGGGTCATTTACTTGCCATCATTGTTGTAAGGTAAAAATTACACATCACGCGTGACATCACTAGCAAGGCGCGGGGCGTGACCGTGCAACTCGTAATCCGTTGGCGTGTGTCTCTACAGCAGGCTCACTAATCTAGGTCTCGACAGAAGTTACACACTAGTCTTAACGGAGTGTTTGATAAAACTTGTGTAAAGTAACATTTTTTATACCTACCCGCATTTGACCGCAGTCTCACCTGATGGAAAGTGACGACGCGGTCTACGATGGTACATGCATGCCTAGAAGATACCTATTCACTCTCGACTTGAAGAGCTCCAGATTGTACTTATCGGGAAATAAAGACGCTGGTAAAGTGTTCCATTCTTCCGCTCGGACCATAAATGTAGAGTCGAATCGCTTTGTGCGAATCCAAGGAATATCAACCATAAATGTATGGCGTGTAGCTGTACGTCTTGTCGTCCGATGGTGAAATGGAGCCAACTCCATCTGGAATTAGATTGTAAACTGATTGTGACTTCACTATAATATAAAGTCTTGCTTTTACTATTTGACATACGTCATTGTAGAAATTAGATACTTTTTAAAAACAACAAACATAATACTTTGGTCACACATTACTAAATATGAAAACTGTGCACCCGATACTGTCAGGATTGGATTGGAATCCATTTGGTTCTTGTTTACACTAAATGTATCACAAACTACAGCTTTAAAGGTAATAACATCCCATTTGAACTAGTCGTTAGTTTCAAGTTCACTGAACTTTCCATACCGAAAAATCTATTCACTGATGTAAAGGCGTACAGAAATAAAGAGCTACGGCGGGTGTGTCCCTGCACATCCCAAAACATGTGATCCGAAGGGGGATAGTACAAAGGGAGCATAGGAACGCACCTTTTGTGCTGATGCATTGGGCTGGAGAGAGGCTTTTGTTTTGGAATGTTGCATGGAATGGACTCCCAGACGGTGGATCTATTGAAATTAGTCTGGCTGGACTGTCAATAACATGCACAAATATTTCATTTCCAGCCTGCCAGTATGGTAGAGAAAATTGTCTTTCCCCGTTATGTCACTTTCGTCATACTTATTTTTCAAATGGAGTAAAACAGGGTAAAGAAAATTTTGTCTACCGTCCGTGCTAGGGCAGCAGCATAGAGATCGTTTAGTTTCTAAGATCTGTGGGCAGCAGCATTAAAAACTCCAGGTGCCAGGGCTACTAACTATTCGCCTACACGACAAGAAAGTGCACAGGATTCGTGCGATATAAGTCCGATAGTGGTCGGAAAACTTTAGCAAAAGGTGCCAAAGTTACCCAATCCTGCTTATCAAGTTAAGTCTCTATTACAGTGAACAATGAAAAGCTCAACATAGTTTTCTGCTATGAGCTAACTCTTATGGCCACGCCGGCATGGATCAAATCACAAGGAGCAGGTGAAAAATCATATGATTTTATGTATCATAAATCACTCTGCTACTTTTTGTCAGACACTCTGGTATAAATCACAGTGTGATAATCACACTAAGTTGAATCGTGTCTTCGGATTTCATAATACGAGAGTAGCATAAGCGGTGAATAGGCCAGTAAGATACAATTATCTAGCTACTCCCTGACCTTACTCACAAATTCACAATAACAGTGACACAGCGACTAACCTAATTTATATGAATTAACTGAATTAAAACGCGGTCGTCTTACACATGACTTCATTGAACCATTAACAGCTATGTCACTGCATCATTGACTCAATAATTAACGGACAGTTCATCTGTACTGTAATATCTGTCTGCTAGGCGTAACCTCAAATTAAAATGCATTTGTAATTACCACGCAGATAATCAAGCTATTCAATGCCTTATCGTTGGTTGGTTCGTCGTTGATAATTTTTTTACTGTCTCAGATGTGTTATCGGACATCTGTGGACCATTTTCAGGATTTATAACAGCCTTTACTTTGACATTTGAAGTGATGAACTTCCCTGTATGCAAATGAGAACTTTTGAGAGAAACTCTTTCAATTTGGCATTGTTAAATAATTTCACTTTTATAGATTCCACGTTTTTAACGCGTGATCCATTAACCGAGTCGTACGTTCTACAATCAAGTGTTCTGTGGCTGCTGGATAATACTCTGTATTGTGCCGATGAAAAAAGGACCTTGTTCGTGACAGTATTATTAATGTGAACATCGTGAACCAGCCGTACTCACAATAAGCATTAAGCAATAATCATAACTGCCGCACTGCACCGTCCCCCTTTGTTGTTCAGCTCGTTGTGAGATGCTACTTATGTCAGAGTATTGAAGATTGTGCCCGTCGATTAGATACGAAGACTACTCCGCAAGACGCACTGCTTTCAATCGCATTATCGACCATCATCACTTTTCGTGACCTTCATCAGCAATATCGATTCTACTTGGTCTCTTAAATCTTTTTCGCGTATATAAATCAGCCATTCCTAAATTAAAGTTGAAATGCTCTCTTGATTCTTTAAACCCTCGCAGTGCGTTCACCCGCACTTGACATAAAGCCAGGCGTTAAAGCCTTCTCTCTGACGTCACCGAAGAACGTAATAGCACTCCGGGGTCTAAGGGACAAGTTTCACTGTGCGACTCGTGAGTGTGTGGATACTTCACATTTAGGGCTGCCAACCGTCTGAGTTATCTCGGATTTGAGTGCAATCTGGAGACCATCTTGAGGGGTTTTCTACATGGTTTATTTTAATCTGACAATTAAAGCAGCGTTTCATATGGAAATAGAGTAACAAATTTTTTGTTAGGTCTAATGGCTTCGAATTTCGTAACCTGATATTTTAATTTTTGTTCATCTGTTTTATAACATTGCCGATGGCAGCCCTATTCACACGTAGTACTCCGGCTTCGAGGAGGGAAATAGCGTTGTTCTGCGGTACAGCTAATTGGATTCATCACGTTTTGTGGTTATGAGTGGTCGGGGAAGAATTGTGAGTGCTGAGAAAAAGGATTTTGCTGCATGGTGTAGAGGTCTCTCTGCTTATTCCCTCGTGTTGTGCTTATGTTCATTCTTTTGAAGTAATGTAGTTGAATATCTCTGCACTGGTAAAAGATTAGCTCAATAACATCCGAAGTTGTAGTTAAGTTATAGTTAATGAAGGAACAGAGAAACTTTGATCAATAAACATTTTTATCTGAACTGTAGAATGTCACAAAGCACATGTCTAGAACAATGTGTTTTTATGGTTCGTTGGTAAGAAGAGCTGAATTACACCGTTTAAATGGAGTTTTGGTATTGGCACCCACCTGGTACCTAACCTACATGACCTATGACATCGATGAAGTCAGGAACGAAACTTAAACGAGCTGGCAGAGTGTCAAGTGTGGGTGAATGCGCTGCAAGTGTGCTCGTTAGTAACAAGCTGGTCACTGGGGTAGGAGTTGGAAAACTGATTAAAATTATAATGAGTGTGCATTTTCATTACGTCAGTCGTTCTAGAGAGGAAACAAATTGCACTAATTTTATTGAGAAATCATAATGCAAACTTAGACTTCCATTGTAACCACAGATTGGAACATTATGCACTCTACATATATAACATAATATTTATGTCTAACCCTGACTCTTTGGCCTAGAATTTTTATCGGCACTTAAAATTACGGTCACTTCAAGTACTTGACCATGAATGTACGTTTACTTTCATCAACACACCTAAGTGCCTATTATCGACATATCCAACGACGTAACTAAAATATCTGGCAATCAAGTAACAACCTTCTCTACTAAATAATAGAGATTCAATAAGGACGCACGGAATATGTAAACAGAACGTGATTTTAGCGCTACTTTGGTATTCTAGTGACAACGCGCGATGTGTGCGAAACGTATGTTGGGATATCCGACGCGAATGCAAATTGATCGCCGCGAGAACCCTTTGTGCGTCCATCTTCAGCTCCGTTTCGTGCCAAATTGACCTGTAAATGACGAATGGATGAACACGTGAATAGATTATATTGATAGGAATCCTTCAGTTCATTTGTCCTTGTGAAATACATAAGGATTGAACCAGTTTTGTTATTACAGTATTTTAATATTGGTTTAAATAAGTTGGAATTAAATACCTAGTAGTCGCGTGCAGTTACACGTAAATCGGCGCCAGCCCACCTTCAATCATCGTTGGGGAAATAAACTCCAGTTTATTTCTGGACGAGCATTTGGTTTAGTACCTGTAATTTTTCCTTAATTGGTTCTTGGCTCCTACATCCTAGGGTTGAGGTCCTCTTGCTATTCCATGACCCGGTAAAGACGTATTTTGTTCTTCACAATTGGAAATGGTATCTCTTCTTTACACGTCTAATTAAAGTTAACAGTTATGTCGTCATTCAACTCGTATCCCTAATTGATCCGAGATCAACGTCCAGAAAGCTGTCAACCTTCAATGGTCACAAGGTGACCCTGATCACAATAATTGTCTATTGT
The DNA here is from genome assembly GCA_910589525.2 of Ennomos quercinarius. NCBI lineage: Eukaryota > Metazoa > Arthropoda > Insecta > Lepidoptera > Geometridae > Ennomos > Ennomos quercinarius. The sequence goes on from OU342512.1 coordinate 2,667,693, forward strand.
CTAGACGCTTTTAATTACAATTCGTCTCGAATTTCTGTACCATGTGCACTGACGGCACAATAGGCTATCTATCTTCGACTATGGAGTGGCTCTCAAGAATATTTAGTGCCTCTTAAAGGCACAGTTGGCGTCATGAGTTGGAACGTGACATTTAATGGTGACTTTTGTTTAGGAGTCTAGGAAAGTATAGGTACTAAAACACTTCCTTTGTAAACTATGTCTTACTTTCTCCTACTCTCTTTTCGATCAGGATTGTCGTGACATGATTATCAGTTGATCATTATTTAAATATTTGTACATTTTGCTGCTTTTATTCGCGTCTAGTCAAATTGTGTGTTTAAAAGCCGTTAATGAAGTGTCAAAAACTAATATTTATTGGTGGATACATTTCTACTCTTCCTAGATTTTATAACACTTGATAAATCGTTTCGTTTCGTTTCGTTCATTGAGACTTGTCGTGTATCGTTGATGGAGCTGCTTTTGAATGACATTTAGAACAAACTCGGTAAGCTTCCATATTTGGTAACTAACTGCAAAGATTGTTCGTCATTAAATTGCTCTCGATTTCTATAAATGCGAGACGGGTGACTTGTCAATGTGGTTCGTTTGATCATGTGCGTCGGTTTTAATTTCATGTTTTGTAATCTTTTCCCAAAAGATATCTAAGTATTACCATCTGTTACAAACCTTGAATAATAAATCATTGGAGAATCCAAAACTTTATCAGCGTTTTCGGTCGACCGCTCGGCCAGAATTTAAACAATTGCTCGCGTAAATCTTCGTGAAACAGATTTATATCTGTGATTGATCGGAGCCTGGGATATCAGTCACGAAACTTCAATTTGTAGGGTAGTCGGATGCTTTGTGAAGGCCTACGATAAAATACCGGTAGAACCGTTTTACTGCATCCATGTCCTTCGCGCATACATCTCAATCTGTGAAGAAATGTCTCTGATGGTTAATTTTATTCTGTGACCTGTTTTCGGTTAGTCATGAATGAGTGCTCAAGACGAGATTTCATTCACTAAATAACCAATTTGTGAATGAAACCTCAACCCCGATCGGTGACTGCGCTTCGATCTGTTACGCGAAATGATAGAAATAGCGTTTTAAAAAATCTTTTGAATGCTATGAAATCTATTATTGAGATTTTACGAAATCTACAAATTTATATGGGTCGGTCCTTAGGTAGCCTTTACGCGTCAGAGGGTGGAGAGAGACCGGCTAGTGTTCAAATGAAATAATCTTACTTATCTATGAAAGTGTTGACATCAGCATTGGCGCTCCTTAGGCAATAACCCATATAAGGAGGTAGCTGTAACAGTTCGCCATCTGAGCTTCCTTCTACCTTTATAATATGTGTAAGATTGCCACGGTTTGCTGTAGTAGTAGTCGGAATAGGACTACCTATTAAAACAAACTTCCATCTTCTTCTCGTTCTCTACATTTCCACAAAGTTAAGAAAAGACCACCAGGCGATGGCCGTTTGTTTATTTTCCATTGATAACATAGGAAAAGCTTGTGTTAGCATAAATTGATAATTTCAACTTATAACATTAGTTTCTTGATTTGGAACAAGTGACTAGTCACGAACTGCGGGTAGGGCATCAGCAGTGTTGCGCAACCAGCGGGGGTTGTGGCTCGTTGAAACTAATGGGATTTACGATCAGGGATAGCGGCAACCAACCCCTAAAACACTTAGGTAGTATTATATAAAAAAAAAATACCGTCGATAAGAGCACCAAACAGACAATTATTCGAATCTATTGAATATAATATAAGAAAAATTTTAACATTTTAAAGTCCATCTAAAATTTTGAGAGTTGACGTAGTATCAGGTATTAATATTATCGTTTACTCGCTGCTTACCTAAAACGCATTGTGCCTTAATCGCGTTTTGCCTTAATCTGGTGTTGATCTCACTTTATTTTATCAATTAGGTATGTCTTTACTGTATGCTCTGCGATGCAGAAAGACTTTTCTCCGGAGTCTGACTAAAAAGTCTTTGATTTAAATACTAAAAGAAATGATTCAAAAAAAGTGCCTATTCGTCGAGTTTCAGCTCCTTCGAGAGATACGTCAGGCGATCCCAACAAGGGCCATTCAAGTTTCTTTAGATCTGTAAAGTAGATGGAAAATGTCATTGACTTGACGGATTGCATAACGTCCAAACAATATAACAGTATCGCAATTCGCGCTCATTATCTTTCTCCGCGGTGGCGCCGACGCGGCTAACGTAGCGGTACTGTGACCCTTAACGTTTGGTGCAAGCTAAAAGAGATATAATTCATGAAGTAAATTGCTTCTAAATCCTGTGAGATATCAGGAAAATTCTACACACCACTGGCATAATCATTGTCACCAAGAAATAGCTGACGTATTACTAAAGTTACTGGAAGTCCGACGCGATGCTAAAGCCGATAATACCCTAATTACAAGGAGAGAAACGTATCAATGTAAAAAATGCTATGATCTACCCATTTCCTAGCATCTGGAATTTAATATATATTTTTGTCTTTAAAATTTACAGTTTTTTTAAATATTTTAGCTCATAATGCTTCACTTAGACCACTCGATATACAATGTAAGTGTGCTTAATTTGCGGTCTCATAACGAGCATCAGTTTTTTTAAGCTGACGTTTTGGGCAAATATACTGGCCGCTGGAGTCTGCGCCTGATTCCGAAAAACAAACAATAAAACTGAATAATTCCAATTTAATGAGTATATTTTGGGGTTACAACAAAAACTGGCTTGTAGAACTTTGTTTGGTGAGAATTCGTTTTGCATAAATGCCTGCTAATTTTGCTTTATTTGGAGTATGACTTTCACAATTTATTAAACTTAAAATTAGAATAAAATTAAGTAGATATTAATTATTTTAAGTTATAAAAATGCCGGCCATCATTGAAGACTGCAGACATACATTATAGCTTGGATCTGAGACCACCAAAAACCTTAGCACCTTCCAAAGAATTCCACCGAACCGTATTGAGCCCTCCAGGCCATTGTCCTCGCACAATAGACCAGAAAACGGTGAGACAAGGGAACGCACATGAATATGCAACGACAGGTGCTAGCGGCTACTTATTCAAAAGTAGCTGTGTTTACAGCTTACGAAATAGCCCGATGGGAGATCCATTGGGAATATTGAACAAGCTTCTAATAAGTCGAGTCTAGAGACGTAGTCTGATTGAAAATAGGCTAGAAATCTGAGAATATACTTTTTGAGAAGTCACAGCATCGAACCTCACCCACTTACGAAAATCATAACAAAAAGTCAAGAAGTCTGACAATATATTTCATTAAACATAGATCTTTATGTTAAACGTATCGCAGTGTTAACATTAAAGTGTAATTTACATGACAGTTGAATGTCCAATAGTAAGCAATGAAAGCCATTAACAAACTGGTAGGTATGCTCAGCACGCAACCAATGTATCGCTTCCTAAAACATTCCCTTACATAACTATAGTATTGATACAGTTGTCCAAACATACAATGACTTTTGGTAGAACGGTATCGTTCTGTTTAATCGTGTCATGTGGTATGTTAGCATACTAACGATTTTATTACGAAGTTATCCTGTGTTCCGTGTTTGTTTCACAGCAACTGGCTTGGTACATTTTTTTATTAACAGACAAAGGTTGAATTTTATGTTTAGATAATTGTTTCCTTTTATTTAACGCATTGATTTTAGATAACATCGTATTCAGGACACTGTTATTAAATGTCTCGATTAGTATTTCGTATATTTCTTATCTACAATGTTCAATAATATTTGCTTCAGCTATGGATAGATCGAGTTCATACGTGCATGTATATTTATGCAAGTAATTAAATTATGACACCGGTACTAGTTACAATGATCAAACACGGCTAACTGTTTGTCCATCCACATGTGCTGTTTGTTAAAACTGTTTGGACAGATGTGACTTTGTAAAACTTGTGCTCCTTGCAATCAAGTTTAATTACTCTTGTCGCTTGAATAATAACTGTTTTATGTAATACTTGATTATGGCTAGTGGCAGTACGCTGCTCATAATAACCGATTACTCTAGAACTGACAAGCGTTGGGTTAGGCGACTTGATGGGAGATCGTAACTTGGATGTAGACGACAACTTGCGTTGACACTGAGATGCTGGCAGTTGTTTCACTTGTGTACATATTTAAAAAAAGCCGAAGACCAAGCTCAGTGCCGCACCTCGGAAGACGCCACCTATATCCAGCATTCGGCTAACACACTCTGATGATGAATTATCTAACACTAGCAGTTTACCACACAAAGATAATTTCGCAACCCATCAAACTTCTACCGGAACTGAGTTAACACGTATACAATACATCCACCTTATTAAATTAATTGCAATGTAAAGAACATCGTCCGTTTTGATGAAATCGTAAACGGAATACGGTCAGAGGAACTGTAAATGAGAATTTAGTAGTAATTGATTATATTAATTGACACGTTCCTTTTGTTGATGTTTGATTGGCAGGCAAGGAGTAGGTTAGTTAAATCGGATTGCGGCAGACGGTGAAATCTGCGGATAATTATTCATAGTCCATGAACATGGATCTATTCAACATGTATTATGAACGGAATGCCGCTGATAAAATGTCAACATTAAACACACACAAACACATCCCTCCTATTTTCCCACGCCACACGCTCTCGCAAAGTGCTCTGAAGCACTCTTGAAGAAATGTCTCGTTCTCAAGAGGATCCTTGGAAAACATTACAGGCGTGCTGCCTCAAACTTTAAAAGTTTTGATATTCATGTCAGGCTCCTAGAGTTTGTTAGCTAAAACTCCGTAAAAGTAGGATGAAAGTGCTCCCAAAGGATAAGTTTGTACGTGGTTTAGTGATGATCTCATATTGCCTCAAGGATATCAAATTACATTATTGTCGGCTACAGAAAAGTTATACGTTCAAGGATTGCATATTATTTATATAAGGTCGACAATATTTTGAAATACAGGATTTCTCGTTACAATCGTTAAACCAAGAAACAACCCTTCGAATTGTTTCTAATAAATTGAGAGCTAACAAGTTGCCTGCACGAGAACAAAGACCAATTTATGTTTAGTAATTAAAAAAATATCTAAACAAGTTTGTTTAATTATTATAAATCTTATATCATTTTCTGTTTGGGGAACAATGTACCGTGCTTAATTAGATTTGATGGCTTATTGAAGGAGAACTGGAGAAGAACGTTAAAATTTACGGTGAATTATATATTTTTAGAGTACGTGGGCTACGCAATAAATTCTATAGGTAAGCAAATAAAGCATTGGGTAATAAATAACATTTATGCACGTCTGCATTAAAGTTTGTCAGCCCTTAAGTTCGCACTTAGCTTTCTTGGATGTACCTACCGAAATGCATTGCAGTAGGTTTATTATTTTTTTTCGATTGTAATTTGTTTTGTGCATAAATAAATAAATAAATAAGTTATAACGTTCAAGGATTGCATATTATTTATATGAGGTCGACAATATTTTGAAATACAGGATTTCTCGTTACAATCGTTAAACCAAGAAACAACCCTTCAAATTGTTTCTAATAAATTGAGAGCTAACAAGTTGCCTGCACGAGAAGAAAGACCAATTTATGTTTAGTAATTAAAAAAATATCTAAACAAGTTTGTTTAATTATTATAAATCTTATATCATTTCGTCTCCAATAATCGTCCAGATAAACATTTACGAAATCCGTATTTTATGAATGCTACAGCTGTTCATTAGAGCCGGCCTATTTAAATTTAAAAAGTATCGAGAGTCCCACGTTTTCGTCTCTACACTCTTTGTGCATGGAGTCAGTATCTAAACTCTTTTCAACAAGAATAGTTTTGTTATTTGATGTTATTGATCTAGAACATCGTTAAGCATTCAAGGTTTAGCTTGAACACTAAACTGTAAGTCACGGATTCTGAACTATAAATCTTTATGTGCTTATAGCGATTGCTACAATGTCGGTATGAAGATGAAGCTCTTTTGCTACGTCAATCCCTTGGGTGGGTTACTAATAACAGTAATAACAGATCTTTCTTCGTTCCAACTCCTGGAGTTTGTCTAATGTACCACAAGACCCTTAATATCAAGAAACGTTTGACGATTAGCCGTGTGTCGCGCGTGGCTGTGATGTGAGTACCTGAAGTGACATCAATAAACATGCGTGCGTGTGTGTAAGTCAAGATTCAAAAACTTATTTTCTTTTATTACAGTATACTGTGTTTACGCATTTGGCACCTTGCCAAAGTTTACAAGGTCTCCGAGGAATTCGTGTATATGTCTGACTCGCGATTGATATCCAGCCTTTGACGGTTTGTTTATTGCTCTTCGGCTAGACTAGACGTTTTGTCGCGCGATGTAAACTATGGAAATGTTTATCTGGTAAAAAGTTAAGGTTTAGAACTAAAGGGTATGAATCTATTCTGGTTAGGCGTCGTAAAAGACATCAAATAGTAATCTGCCAGCGGTCCATCATGAAATCAAAAACTAAATCAAAACTAAATGAAACGCAACAGAATATATTGTGTCTGTCACAACAATACATTCGCTAAACAAACAATTGCGACAGATGCGACGCCTAACACTTCCAGTAGATCATTAATCAACCAAACGCTGCAAAAAGCGTAGGAGTTTGCTCCCAAAACGTTCAAGGTCAATTGAAAGAAAGTAGGCCAGACTTAACAGTGTCGTAACATCGTGATTAGTTGATAATGACTTGTGATCTTTAAACATGATGATGCAAGTGTTGACCTGAACAATGAACATATGGTGGCCTGAAAGGGGCTACTATTCGCGATTTTTGTGAACGTGAATTTGTGAACTCTTCTCAAATTCGTGATTTAAACGAATGCAAAATATAATTTGCAAATTATTATTAGGGACTTTTTATTATTCAGTTTTAGTGTGCGTTTAACTAAGTGAGAGGATCTAAACCATGAACTATCACGACAGAAAAGAGGGGTCTTGCTTATTATGTTATGACATATCGTATCCGCACGGGTGATGACAGTATTAAATGTCATTAACCATAGAATATGTTCGCAAATACCTAGTTCTAAATCCACCTTGCAAGTATTTTGTTCCTCAGGATATATTTTTCTTTAATACCTTCTTTCTATTGATCTTTGTACAAAAATGTTTGCTACAATCGCACTGTATTGTCTGTATTGCTTTTCATATGTCTTTGATTATTTACTCTATTAGATTTATGAGACGTTTCATCTAAATGTCAAAGTGGAAACGTATCAAAACATGTAGAATCTATAGATAGTTCTAAGATAGTCATTATTAAGTTACTTTTGACCTAGTACTAATCTACCAAAAATTGGAATAACTCTACTTTTTGTGACTTCGATAACGTATTTAGTTTAGTATTTACCCAGTATTTTTCCGAAACGGAAATATTTCCAGTCCAGTGCTCCATTTCTGTTGTTTCATAAAGAATAGCAATTGGTCCACAGAAATTTAATATCTGAAATGAGAAAATGCCGCTTTCAATAGCAGCTTTTGATAGGGCTCAAGCTTTTTTAAACCACTTCCTTATATCAACCGTGATTTTCTGCTGATCCACCGGCGGGGTAATTACGTAAAATTTGCAACAGCAATGCGACAGCAGTAGCAAAGCAACAGCAGTAGCGAAGCATACATGGTCGACACCACTAATGATGTATGACAGCAATCACCGCGAGATTTACGCCTGTCGCAAACCTGTTGCGAGTTAGGTAATTAGGGAGCGGGTTGGCCGATAGCTAAGCTATTTCACCCGTGGGCATGATTCTGAGCGAGATGTACCCTAACCCAGATATAGGTAGGTAGAATACAAATGGAAGCCATTTAGGCTGCTCTTCGGCTTGTTGCTTCTAGTTGCTTAAGTAACTAATACTCCTTTGTCCTTCAAATTAGATGTAACTTGGGATTACTCTCATCCCAAACGGCACACAACACAACACGCTATCTGTAAATTTCAGGTAGCTGTTCGTTACTTGATCTGTCTACTTCAGTTTTCCCTAGTACAATTTTATAAACGTGTCTAGGTGTACCATTATCTCATTAGCGAAGTAAAATATTTTCATGGAAGAGAAAATTACAGAGACAGAGAGTGGAGGAAAAGCCAACACGTGTATTATTATTTAACAACGAAAATTCGTCTTTTCATCCCTCACAATGAAAATGTGTTATCCGTTTATGGTATTGCCTTTCACGGCTTCTCAGAAATCGTAGACCGTACCTAATGAAGTTGTTATCGCAAACATCCTTATTCCGTTCAAAGCTTATCAATTTAGCATTCATCTCATTCTGTTCTAAAGGCTGTCGATACGTGTGAAAGAGATGGTATACTCGGATTCGTATGGGCTTGATGTTTAAATGGCATTTGAATCGCAACGCTTTGAGGTTGCTAAATAAGGGTCTATCACTTTATAGGTAAAGGTGTACGAATTTCTCAACGCTCGACCTACGCTTCTATTGTAGGAAGGGCTAGTGATGGGAATATGAAGAAATATGAGTTTATCGACAATCAACAGAAATTACTTTTATGATACAACTTAATTGATTGTTTACTTCTTTCCTAACTTTATGCTGCCATCAACTTTAGGGATAGCTATATATACTGTTATACTAAGTAATTTAGACTATAATCTACTCTGTAATCTACGCTGTCACTGGTTGTAAATGTAACTTAAACTTAATCAAGTCTTAAAACGTCCTGTCAACTTCTCGCTGACGTGTAATCGCACGAACGAAAACGAGACAGACATTTGATTAAAATTTATGAGTAAAGTTCTAAGTATAAATAATCTATTTGATAGTTTACTCGGTGTCGCAAGCGCGTGTTAATTGCCTACTAAAGGGTTTATAGAAGTTTAGCTATAAAGAATAAACAATGTTTAGGTTATGAAATCGAACAAAACTTATAAATATGATGTATAGTTTCAGAATCCGATTGTCACGCAATTTGCGACACGTAAATCAAACTACTCTATATACAGTTAACTAAACTACATCTTGATTCAGCGCACGGAATACGTGTCAGCTGAGATCCGAATCGAATGCCAAATTGTTATCGATATTGCAGTCACGTTCACATCACTACACGAGCCTGCCCACGTTTTAAATCAAGGAAAATCGATTTTCAACTGTATTTAGTTTCGGATAGGAAATAATATGGAGAGGTGCGGGGTAAACGGATATTGCTTTCTATCGCCCACTGTATTGCCCGTATACAAATATGTAAGCAGTAATTCAACTTTACACTTTTACGGTAAATGTTGCGGTAAAAGAATGGTGCCCAAACAATCTAAAGAGTGAGAGAGACAGAGAGAGAGAGAGAGACCTCGTCGTACATTTCAGTTTTAGGTTTTCGTAAGGTGCCATAGCTCCTATGTATTGTAACCAATGATAAATAAGGAGTCAACTGTTTCACAGGTATAATATTATGAATCAAGTACTGCACTGTGCAAACATGTGGCACTGTTCGTAAATTATAGGTCGTACCTACTTGTGAACAAAAGGTATTAAGTCTAGTTCAATGCAAAGAAAGTAACTGTTTGGGGAACAATGTACCGTCAATAATTAGATTTGATGGCTTATTGAAGAAGAACTGGAGAAGAAAGTTAAAATTACGGTGAATTATATATTTTTAGAGTACGTGGGCTACGCAATAAATTCTATAGGTAAGCAAATAAAGCATTGGGTAATAAATAACATTTATGCACGTCTGCATTAAAGTTTGTCAGCCCTTAAGTTCGCACTTAGCTCTCTTGGATGTACCTACCGAAATGCATTGCAGTAGGTTTATTTTTTTTTCGATTGTAATTTGTTTTGTGCATAAATAAATAAATAAATAAATAAAGTAGGTACCTACGTCATAAGTAGAGGGATAAGTGCGAATTTAGGAGCTGTCAAACTTTAATGCAGAGGAGCATTAGATGTACAATACTTACTACTGTATAAATTTACAAAATGTAAAAATGGCAAAATGGTAGCGCAGGTGTTTTCCCAGAAAAAAATAAAAATTAATCGCTTCGGGGAAATAAGTTATATCATCTTCATACTTACTTGGGAGTAAACAGGGGAAAGACAATTTTGTCTACCATCCGTGCTAGAGCAGCTGGAATAAAATATATCGATTAACAATTTAGTTCAAATGAGATGCAGTACATATTTACGGAGCTCTGGCTGTGTTTATTTAAATTCATACAACATACGACGGTTTTCAAGTCGCTCCTATAATGTGCAGCCTCAAAATCGGTCTCTTAAATGAAAATCGAGACTAAACGAAAAAACAAATCAATGTCCTGTAAATTGATCACTGCCACTGGAAGCACAAAGTTAGTGAAGCACCTACAAAAATGCTACCGAGAAACGGCTCGATTTCACCATTACTAAACAAAATGTGCCTGAGCTGTTAATAGTTACTAATCCTGAAAATATATATCTTACTGGGCGTAGTATGAGCCGGCTAAGGCAATAATCCGGGGATGTGCAGCCGCATTCTCCTCCGTCTGAAACAAAAACACAAGTCACAAAGTGTAACAACACAACGGCTGTAGTGCAAATAAGATCAAATGAAAATTATTTATTAATTTTACACGTAGTTCGTAAAACATGCTCCAATCTGGATTTAAGCCTTGATTAACGTCTCGGGAAAGGCTTTATTCTATTTTGGTAAAAACCATGAGCTTTTCCCGTGAACTTGTTGACGGACCAGCTCGGTTTAATTATGGAGCCAATTGGGTTATGTCAGAGGAGTTTGCTTAACCACTTGTTACGCTACCTCTCATTTTTATTTCACCTTATTCGTTTAATTGTTCAAAGACGATAGCATCATGGGTGCTGGTTTTGCTTTCGGGATACAGTGATTCGATTTGTTGGAACTAGAAGACTGAGCGTATGCCGGAGCCCCCACTAGGAAGATCGGGCTCACACTCTCAGAGGCTGGGTTAATACCCAATCTATATATATATCGAGTTTCCAATAAGTTTTGTGATTCATCATTCAGCATTTCATCCATTAGATGGAAGTTGTCTAAAGCAATCCACATTGTCTGGATTTTAGCGATTGCACAATGGGAAATGCTCTGCGGCTCTGAAGAACTTTTTGACGTCATTCTTGCTTCCCAATTATTTCATCAACTCGCTATCGTTAATAAGTTCACATATTTTACAAAATTGCAAGTCCTACACAACCTAATTTATGCGTTCTTTCTTACCTTGGATTTGTAAAAAATAGAATGACTTGTCAGTCAACTTGGAGTCAATTGGAGTCCATCAAAAATGGTGTTGGGTGTCGGGGTGGTACTATCTTGTAATTTGCCAGAGCCAGTTGGATGCGGCCGGCTTGCGACCGTTCGCTAATAGTTAAATGAGGGCTTATTTTCACCAGTGAGTGTCTTCCTTCTGATCACAATGGTGATTACTCCAAACTTACTATGTCAATATTTTGCTCTCTCCACTTTCAACGTTGTCATTCCACTCTCGCTCTCTATCCTTATGTTAGACGACTGCTCTACAGCTTACAGCATTAGTATGTTTTTCGTTTAAATTGGAAACTCGGATTACGCGCTCACCACGAAACCTCTGCAGCTTATTTAAACGAGAGCACTTTGGATTAGGTAGGTAGTGGATTCAATTAAAATGGGTTGCCATTAAGGTGTATTTAAAGCGAACCCTCAGGACCTCATGTCAGCCTATAAATGGGAAGTGGTATAAATATTGCCTCCGCCTACTCCTACATTGCTATATGAGACACATAATCTCTCCTCAAATAGCAAGCCCATAATCATTCCCTAATTCGTCGACGTTTGATGTTTTTATTCCCCTTATATCCCATCAAAATTCATATATATGTGACAGTTGATTACCTCACATCTGCCGCTAAACTCTGGTAAATATGGACGTATAGCGTGAAAAGACATCGATATCATTATGCAAATACATTCACTCCATTTTTGAGTCGGCTGCCATGCAGTATTGAAAGTCGAATGAGCCATTTTACTAAAAGAAATGCTATGGATTATGACTGCGATTGGGCTGTTTCTAATCTCTATAGTTTAAACTTTGTCAAAACCGTTAATATTCCCTGGCAGATAACTTCGTCATTGACTTGGGGATTCTAGAGTTTAATGTTCTGTTGTAGAGTTAGTAGCGCTACTGTGTACTGACTTTTAATACCTGTAGCAGTACGCTGTGAAATTACTGGGGATGATATGAGACTTTGTGACCCCTGATCGTACAGTTTAGAAATCGTGTTATTACTACTAATTTGCTGATTTCTCAGGATGACGTGTGCAGTGCGGTGTCACGCAAAACTTTGCTCTGTAGGAGTGCGTACTACTATCATTTATTCTGTTTTCACAGTTCTGAGTGGCTTTGCAACCTGTTATAAATGTATGACTGAAAGTAGCGGCCATGACGTGTAAGTCCAACGCAGGAAGCGGACTTCTGCATACGCGGACCGCGTCGTGCGTCAAGCTATTGTATTACTTAAAAAAATGTTCTGAATTCTTTACGTAAAGTAAGCTTTACGAATGGTTTTCCATCGCCGAGTGGCTGCTTCGCGTGCCCAACCTCAAGATCAAAGACCTAATTTTCCCTCCATCCCCATAACGCAATTTGTGATGCAACTACCGCTTCTACTATTACTTATTCTGCGCTACCGCTCTTTAAGAACGATAGGTAAATTCGTTACAGAACCAACTCTGCATAAGTTACCTGTTACCTAGTGCGGAAGTCAGAAGCGGAAATCGAAACGAGAATTTGTTTAAGAAAATGTAGCAAACGGGAATTGTACTGAATTGTTTGTGTAGGGGAAATGTTGTTTACTTATGCTTTGTCTACAAAGTTTGCATGAAATGCTCTAGTAATAGTTAGTTTGTAGAACAAGTATTTGGTTTGATGTCGCGACGGTATACGACGTATACCAATATTAATAATGATATCGATTTTAAAGTAAAGAATGAAGAATGAAATGGTAAAGGTAAACGACATGGCCAAGAACGACAAAACTCAAAGACCTTGTGTGTGTTTTAATCATCATAAGGAGAGCTGTGGGAATGTCTGAAATGAATGAAAAGCTGGTGACTTTGATGTTGGAAACGTAACTTGGCGAACTGATTTAACGTGTACAAAACATAACAATGAAATTATAAGCAATATTTTGTACAATTTAGGGCCTTGGTCTTAGACAGTAGCAACAAAGATTCCCTGAATACAAAAAACAAATCTCAAGTATCTATCTATAAATTAGACGAATTCTCGAACAACGCTCCTTCTCTTGTTTTTACTTTTTATGTGTTCCCTATGTGTCCCTTATCTCGTTCCATATGTGTTTGTAGCTAGGTATAGAACGTTAGCAACGGCTTACGGTACATTATGCATTTTCTTATCGCTCTGATGGTCGAGATTAGAATAATGGATGGGACCACCTTCCCTTTACCGTTCTGACCTGATTTCATTTCATCACAGTTAACAGTTTGCGTTGGCCTACTTCTGCAGTCGGCCACGCTACGAGTGCACTAGGTAAACAGCTTGCGCTGGCTGTTCTGTTCTGTACACAGAGTTAATAATAGTATGTACGTGCCGTGTGGTCCCGGTACTCCCGGCTTGCGAATAGGACCACTCCCATCTTTTCCCGTGGGTGCCGTAAGAGCCGGCTAAGGGAATATCTAGGGAATGTTCAGCAGCGTTCTCCTCGGTACATTAAAACCTTCTGCGATCACCAAGCCGCCTGCGAATCGCGGTGATTATGACAAATCCCTCAATATGATAGGCGCCCAAACTGGCTTTTATGGGGAGGAGGCCTATGTTCAGCAGTGGACCTCTTCCGGCTGATGATGTGAAGTACTATGTAAGTCGGAAGGCAAACTCTTGCCGTTGGGTAGACAGCTGATGGAAATGCATCATCCATGATATAAAAGATAGTAAAAAGATGTTTTTTTGGGGAAATTAAATTGTTACTGCATCAATATAGAAGGAAATTTTCACAAGAAAAGTTATTATCATCATAATTACCAGGTATTTCTTGGTTGTATGTACATTCAGATTGCGATGTATGCCTAGAAAATACTTTCATTGCGCAAATGTTTTAGTAAAATCTTGACTAATCTCAATCAAGCTTTATTTTTTATCTTCATTGAAATTGAAACATCACTCTATAAATAAAGGTTCAAAGAAATTCCTAAGCTCCCAAATTTTTTTACTGTGGAATAGCTATTGAGAAAAAGTCGGAGATGAGATGAGCATCCTCAACTAATTTTAAAACGACCACTCCGTGACTTTGATTGGCGGGGCGTTTCCTAATTATCTGGTTAAAACAGCCGAGTCGGTATATCTGTTGTGAACTGTGATGTAATGTCGTGATATTTTCTAAGTAACGGAAATAGATCTTGACGGAGTAATCAAAATATATCGTAACACAGATGATGTGGTCGGAATATTTCGTGTTTTACATGTTTTGGCTTTAGAGTAGGTAGTACGTGGGTTCTTCGGAGATTAAATTTTATCAGTATATTTCATCATCATCTTCAGTTAGTTTATTCAGCAATAGGTCGCTACTATTTGTACCTCCTTCAGATTTTTCAGTGCTCTGAGGGCTGTGAGCGCCTACAACTATAACTTTAATCATATCATTGGCCCTTCTCACATTCCTTGACAAAATCATGATGTGTCTAATTATTCCGGTTGTTCTACATTTTAATTACAATCTTGGTGAACAGGAACTAGCCTGGCTCCTGAAACCAGGCCTTTTGTTTGCTTTATTAACATTTGTATCTCATTGTTTCAGGTTTGTATCCAGAGTCCAGAGATTGGAACAAAGGAACAAGGCAAAGGTTCACGGTACAATGGAATGGAACGTAACGTCTAGAAACTTTTTTAAATACTAGGTATATTATTGAAATTTTCAGACATCAGAATTTTTAAAAGTATAGGACAAATACTGGCTCCGTTAACATTTAACAATATTAATTATTAAAATGTGGATTATTATTTATGGAATCTCTAACCCAATACGCCTCCCTCCACTTGGATCCACAGCTTGGATTCACATGTGGATCCAAGCATACTGTTATCTCCTCTTAAATCCACACAGAGTGTATTCAAGAATATTAATTATTTTTATGGAGGAATAGTTATTTTGTAATTTGTCTCTTTCTATTGAGATTGAAATTAGCTAAGATCATCATCATCATCATCATCATCATCATGATGATCATATTTTGTAATTTGTCTCTTTCTATTGAGTTTGAAATTAGCTAAGATAATACAAGAGAAAACACTGAGTAGATATTCGCCCGCTATGCAGTGTATGCTGTGTTTGTACTAAAGCCTAAAGTATCGAGTTATATTTTTCCCACCTCTTTTTGTGAAGCCTCTTGGTCTAATTTATTTTCTCATCTTCAACCTCGTGGAGCGCTATGCCCCCATTAATCCCTCAAGTACCCATCCATCAGTCGACTCACCCTATTCAGTAGATTAGCCGACAATAACCGAGTTGTGCTCGGGTCGCCGACTCTGATAACCCTGTGGCCTTGGGGCATTGGGGACGAGATCTTGAGCTGGTTGCTCTGATTCTACCAAAAGTTAGTAAATTTAGTTTATTCCTTCCGTGGTTTTATTACATTTATTAGTCTGAAATACTAGCTGCTCAGAAATGGTCTATGTTCGGATGGGGCAGTAAGTAGGATTTTATTTCGGAAACGCTCAGAAATTGTGTGTCGTGCAAAGCATTATTTGTCAAGGAGGCCATTGGGTGGCCCTGACCTATAAAAGCGTCGATGTCAGAGTTTAGCCAACTATACTCATGAAGCGAGATAAGGTATCTAGGAGCAAATAAATGTCTAAAGGTATAAAAATATGAATGTTGATGAATGCAAGGGAAGAGAAAGACTAAATGGTAGAATGTTTGCGTTAGATAAAAAGAAAGTGAATGAAACAGTGACATTTCTACTCTCCCATAATGTTCTCCCATTACCGTTTTAGCGCTGACAGAAAAGAGTGAGCCGATCAGTGCAGGAATATGATGAGGAAGAAAGATAAGGTAGGTACATGCCATAGTCACAATCATTCATCAATCCCTTATTTTATTCTACCTTATGCGTTAGTTCCTTGTACTTTGTATTTTTATCTCGCCACTACAGGTTGAATGAACATTTGTTTACAGTAGCGAGTTTATTCAGGGAATTTTGAGCTTGCGTTTATAGGAAATGTTTGAGATAAGGTGTTGGGTAATGAATGAGTGAAATACTTTATGGAGCGGAGAGCCTGAACAACATGATGAGTAGAGAGTAGAGACTAATGCCCGTCCTCACTAAAGTATATTAAATTCAAAATTCGTGTCAACTTGGCAGTTTGCACACCAAATGCTCAACGCTCATTGGATACCTGTTGACCGTGCCCGACGTCCAGCAGTGCTGGGTGATCCGGCTGTTGATGTATATAGACAGTTGCATAGGTCATGTGCCATCTGCGACGCCATCTCCATTTTGCAAGTTTACCTTAGCATCTCTAGGAATTTTAAATTCCTAGGAGGGGCTACTATAGGAACCCAAATATCTCTACATAACTACTGATTTGGCATTCTTCTCTAGTCTTACTGGATTGTTAGTGATTTAGTGACATCGCCAATGACAGTGGAGCGTACTTGCAAAGAAAATACTGGCATTACCGGCTCACTCTTGCATTTAAATCTACCAGATCGTACTTTAATTATTAGGTACACGTGTGGGGTGCGCAATTGTCACACCTGTTTCACCAGTTTTATCAACTCTTTTTTTTGCCGTTGACTTATTTACATTAGAAATAACACTGAATTCATAATCTGAACTATAACCCCTATCCATCCAACAAAGCAACAACGATACGATCGGCCCGATAACGCGAATGTTTACAGAAACGTTTGCAGTGCGTAAACAATACGCGAATAAACTTTCGAGTTGGGAACGGCGGTATTGTGTAACCGCCGCGCCCGGTTTATTTGTGTAAATATGTTTATGAGCTTGATTAGGTGTTTAAATGCTTTTGGATAAAGCTGGGATTATTAGACATATTAATGTGAGTATAATTGAGTCTTGGAGTTAAGTGAGCGTCACGCCATCGCCACGGCGCGTTTGAACGTTTTTGAACGTATTGTTATAGTTTTACATATTTAACATCGGGACAAATTGTGATCTGATTCTACAATTTATCACAGTGAATAATCGGTCTACCAGGTTTTCCTCACCAAATTATTTGGGTGATCCTGGTGAGCCGTCTCCTCAGGAGATCGATGGCCACCTTGGTTTCTAACTTCTACTGCCATTTATACAACTACGATGGGTTATCAAATGACATGTCATCATCATCATCAGCCTGAAGACTTCCACTGCTGAACATAGGCTTCTCCCAAAGAGCGCCATTTTGAGCGGCTGCTTGCCTCCTGCATCCATCGGCTCCCCGCGGTTCTGACTTCGTCGGTCCACATAGTGGGGGACTGGCCTATGCTGCGTCTTCGGGTTCGTGGTCGCCACTCGAGAACCTTTCTTCCCCATCGGTTGTCAGTTCTATGAGCGATGTGGCCTGCTCACTGCCACTTAAACTTGCTAATTCTCAACGCTATATCGGTGACTTTAGTTCTCTTGCGGATCTCCTCATTTCGGACCTTATCTCGTAAGAAAACTCCGACCATAGCTCTCTCCATAGCCCTCTCAAAAAACATGTGACGATTAGGTACTATTTACGAACGCGAATACAAAACCATTCATATTTCTATGGTACTTTTGTTTGAGTTGTTCGCATGACCAAGTCGATTCCACGCATTTTAAATCGCACGGTCAAATCGTATCAAATTGATCTGTTATCTCACTTTGTTCTTAATCAATATGATTGTTTTTCAACCCTAATTAATAGCAGTCATTAACCCATTCCACATACACAACGAGTGACATAAATGTATAGAGTTGTGATAGACTCAGGCAAAAATTCATCTTCAGAAAGTAAACGTAACTAAAGCATAGAGACACAAAACGTTAGAATTTTTTTATTCTCTTCCCGAATTAATTCTCAACTCCAACACTCATCTTGCAGGATAATACAGTTCCTAAACAAAACACTGCCCGTCAGATTACAAAATAAAACCAAGGAAAAGACCATGCCTTTTCTTAGCCAGACCCTCGCCGTACAATAACTGCTAGATTAGGTATGAAGTCGTCCCCACACAACAGAAATGAGGTCACGTAATGCAAGGCCCAATTCCACCGTAGGAACGTAGCGTGGCCTCTGTTTGCGAAATATAACCGGAAAACTGTTACTGTTACCGCTTTTCCTAACAAGCGGTCGTTGACCCCGCGCGGGATGTCTTTATAGCTGCCGATGCGGCACGGAAAATGTTTGTTTTGCGACCCTCTACTGTTTGAGGTTTCTGGTTTTCAATTGTGGATTGTTGTGTTATTGTAAAAGGCTTTATGAATTTTTTGTTTCGAACCCTAAAACCGCACAATAAATAGCGGAGAACTTCATAGACCAAAATTCTCAGGTAGAATTTGATTGTACAACGGTCAACTATCGCGAAATAGGTGAGTACCGCTTCTTTCGTTTATATTTTTCACGTAATGACTACCGACATCGATTTTGAGAGTTGAACAAACTAAAAATTCTTCTTAATCCGCTTTTAAAACTGCAAATATTTTGACATGATGATAAAAATAAGTCTTCAACAAAATCTTTATCGGAAGCTCTAAAACCGCGTTACCAGTTACCACGCATAGCGCAGCACATTACGCTCGAATGGCAGGCACATTACAATTTGGCCGGGTCCGTCCCGTAGACTACCAGTCCTCACGGACCCGACGGATAGAAACATGAAGTAAAAAACGAATGACTCAAACACCTTCAGCTCACTGCGGATGCATCTTCCTCCTCAACTCCCAATCGCTAAAAAGCTGCGGATGATTGGATGAACACTAAAAACAATAATTCCGTCAATAATAAATCAGAAATTCGAATTTGAAGTTTGGCACCTTTTTAATTGACCAATGACAGCGGGGAGATTTCCTCCACTTCCAACGATTGGTAACTCATGTTTCACGAAAAACATTCAATCTAGTAATCTCACGAACCTCTGGTTTCGAGGAATTAACGTAACAAAACGCATGCCATAAGTAGCAACGTATTTGCGACGAAGGGAAACGGTATTCGCATTCAACTCGTTCAAGTGGCTCTAGCTTGTGTTTGTGTAGAGAGCACCCAATCGTGTGTTGATATGGTTAATTGCGAGGGTGTAAAAAGTCCGGTGTTTAATTTTTTTACCTTTTTCAAATGTTGGGTTAAATATACTATAAGGGTTGCGATGCGGCGCGGTTTTGACGTTTTTTTTCGTGACGAGTAGAGTGCTCTTGTTTTGATGAAAAAGGAATTATGAAAGGTATTTTTATGGCAGGTTCAGTAACAGCTTTTTTTCATTTTTCATGAGGTTTTGGCCCTTTAATTCCAAAATTTACGTACATTAAGTAGTTCTTAACTGTGTCACAATAAAATAAATACTCTTATGTAACTTATGTATAATGTAGGTAACTTATTTATTTGTCTTAGCAAAGTTTTGAAATCATCTCGGCATGAAATTAAGGTGATTGAAATCGGTTTAAACTCCATTCTTTAAAAGTATATATATTAGTTTCTGTTTTCTAGGTACCATCGCTATGCCAGTTATTCTGCCGCCAAACAGTAGTGTGCAAGCGCTACTGTGTTCCAGTTTGAAGGGCATTGTAGCTAGTGAAATTACTGGGCAAATGAAACTTTATGACCTGATTGCACAGACTAGTGGTCTTATTACTAGACTGTGTGATGTCTCAGGATGACGTGCGCAGTGCAGTGTCACGTGAAACTTTATTATTTTAAAGTTCCGAGTGACACTGCAACTATTATAGGCAGTAGTGTCGCTTAAAATCAGGTGAACGACTAGCTCGTCACGTCATTCAGTCTCATAACAAAAAAGAGATCAGAAAAAGCTGTACGGTAAGAAACAGAATAGTTTTAGTGCAGCTGCAGACAGTAGGCGAATGTCCATTAGCGCCTGTTTCAATTGTATGAGCAATGATATCGAAGACTCTTGCGGACGTGAAACTCGTAGGAGAAATAATTTTCAGTTGTCATCTCACATCTGCCTGCCCTTAAGCCCTATTTAAACCGGCGCGTTATTCGCTACTGCTGTGGGTAGCGGTAAATACCGCGTGGGATCCCGCGCGGTATTCTGTATGAAGTTTCGCTCTAGCCGCTCTGCCCACAGCGGTAGCGAATGACGCGCCGCGTCGCTTGGTAAAAATTAAGCAGCTGATTGGAAGAGAAAAACTGCCTAACCTTAGAGAGCAAGCTTTTAAATCCCGGTAATGTAAAGAATCCATGTGCAAAATTCATCCAAATCGATTTACCCGTTTTGGTGTGAAAGGCATACAAACCATAGACAGCACTAAGTATAGGCGAATTCTGATATAAACAAACAAACAAACAAACAAACAACCAAACAACGTTTCACTACAGATTACCAAATATATGTTACTACGGTTATAACTATACTATAGTAGATAGATAGTAGAGAGATAAGGAAAATAGACTAACTGGATGTCAATGATTAAAGCTACGTGCAAAAACACACTTGCCTAAAGTTTTTTCTTGGTCGCACGTTCGTTATTTGAATAAAAAAATAATTAGGTACATATTGTTATCAAAGTGTTCACTTCAGTATAATACAGGAAATAGTATAAAACCAATTTTTTTTATCATTTGGTTATGACTGGCTAGTTATACTGTCCAGTCTAATCACTTTGTGCTTGATATTTGCATTGTCATGAATCATGTTGTGTTTAACCGTGTGGTCCCGGTTTGCTAATAGGACCGCTCCATCTCTACCCGTGGGTGCCGTAAGAGCCGGCAAAGGGAACATACAGGGAATGGGCAGCAGCATTCTCCTGTCTTCATTATAATTTACTGGGATCACCAAGTCGCCTGCCAAGCGTGGTGATTATGGCGAACTCCCCCAATGATAAGCGCCCAGAAGTGGAGTTTTCTGGGGGAGGCCTGTGTCCAGCAGTAGACGTCCTCCGGCTGAAGATGTGAAGTGAATGTTGTGATTGACTCCACTACTTCTCCGATCACCTATTTTTTACACTACGATTTTTTGTCCATGCAGAAATTTGCATTGCTACTGTAGAATAATTAGATACAGTTTTTATCAGACTAGATTAATGTTCATATATATACCTATCTGAGATTATGTTATGATTTTCAACAGAGCAAACTAGATGACCAACACTTATTATATCTTCAATGACATACCACATTTACAGTTTCGACACGTACCTATCATAGATACCTGGAAACTACTAAAATCTCTCTCATCTAAAACAAATGTGAAATGCGTGCCCAAAAATTACATGCCGCTATCGGCGAAGCACAAAGATTCTCCACCCTTTGCGACATACGCCGGCATGACACATTACGACGTTAGGAGGGTCTTTACTACCATCTTAATGATCTGAAGGGTTCATCTCAAAATTGAAAATATTTATCTATTTTAAACTCTAACCTCGTTTCATTTCGGTTTTAACAATAGTGGAACTAGTTTCCTTTTTTTACCGTGTGCTGGACTCGTAAGATAATGCGTAAAATTCTATTTTTTGTTCTCATAAAATCGTTTATGTGTTCTTTGTGTAATAGAGCTGATATTGCATCAAAACTGAAGACTATTCTAGAGGTATTATTAGTTTTTTCAATATTTATAGGTCAGGCTGTTACCCCGTTTTTTGCAATCGTAGATTAAAGAAGTCAGTATATTCTTGAGACAATGGTTTTACTTACCGGGTCCATTCTTTATAACGTTTGTATAGATGCAACTGCTTCAGTTAAACCGAAGCCATTGCTTTTTGCTAGTAGAACTCGGAGAGCACAGTCGCAACCTCACTGGCAATCCAAAGAATCCAGCGGGTTGATAGACAAAAGAAACTAGAAGCATTGCCTTCATTATAAACCTCCCAATTTTCATTGTTTCATAGACTGGACACAATTATATCCAAACGTCCATCTGACCGACGACAATGAAAGATAAATTGCTGAAATTGCTCTTGTCCGTTGACATAGATCTGTCTTTATCTGGCGTGTCACTTTGGGCTCTAGAGTAGCCTTAAATTTGATCCACTACATGAAAACGTTATAGATAGACCCATAAACATTATCCTAAATACTCCCGCTCGGTGACGCTGTAAAAGTCAGTAAAGAGAGACCAACAGCATGAGCCAGGCCAAAAATACTCAATCAATTTTATTAGCATTGCTAGAACTTTAACTCTATGGGAAGTTAGTGAAATGGGAAATAGGATAAGGCCTCTTAGAAAAGATTTTTTACAAATACGTTATATTAATAGTATCAGTTATGTAGTGTTCCAATAAACAGTTTATATACTGGGTGGCGCAAAAGTAAAGACCCTATTTGGTTCAGCTATAACATTTTTTCTAAATTAGAAAACTAGATTTAGGTTTTTTTAAATGTATATTTGTGCCATTAAATTTCGTACCATTAGGATTTAAAGATGATGTCTTTTAAATGGTGACCTCCAGAGTTGATACACATTTGAGCCCTATTTATGACATTTTGCATAACTTGCCGTAACACTTCCTGCGATATGTTCGTTATTTCTTGACGAATGTTTTCTTTTAGAGCTGCGAGAGTCTGTGGCTTGTTCACATACACCCGAGATTTCAAAAAACCCCAAAGAAAGAAGTCTGGACTGGTCAGATCGGGTGATCTTGCAGGCCAAGGCAAATCGCCAAAACGAGAGATAACTCGGCTTGGAAAAGCGTCCCTCACTAAGTCCATAGTGTCGCGCGCTGTGTGTGCCGTAGCGCCGTCTTGTTGAAACCAGATGTGCTCCAGCCCCAATTCGTCCAAACTGGGTATCAAAAACTCACGTAACATGGTTCTGTAGCGTTCTCCAGTGACAGTTATCGCATTGCCTCCAGCGTCTTCGAAAAAATAGGGTCCGATCACTCTGTCAACACAGATGCCACACCATACAGTAACTTTTAGTGGGTGTAGAGGTGTTTCTTGAATAATGCGCGGATTATCAGTGCCCCAGAACCGAGTATTCTGCTTATTGACATGCCCTGAGAGATGGAAATGCGCTTCGTCACTCATAACCAATTTTGAAGGAAAATCATCTTGCAAAATGTCATAAATAGGGCTCAAATGTGTATCAACTCTGGAGGTCACCATTTAAAAGACATCATCTTTAAATCCTAATGGTACGAAATTTAATGGCACAAATATACATTTAAAAAAACCTAAATCTAGTTTTCTAATTTAGAAAAAATGTTATAGCTGAACCAAATAGGGTCTTTACTTTTGCGCCACCCAGTACATACATGTTGCAATGTAAAATACTAATTCATTATTTTTGTTTACAGAACAGTGCGCCAATGTGGGAGGAGTTCATATCGAAGGCGACCAAACTACATTCCGCACTCAAGTAAGTATTTGTAATGACCTGTAATGGTTAAAACACGTATAACAGAAAAATTAACAACACAAAAAAATATTATTATTTAAATAAAAAATATTAACACGTTCGATACATCAATAGACATACAAGATAAGTTAAGTACTGCCTAAATTAGTCTTATGCACCATGGACAAAAGAAATTCATTGACTCAGGTCAGGTGTGACCTCGCGGAAGTTCATGTTAAGAGAAGTGTATGTTGTCTTGTGTCTACCCAGTAAAAAACTATGCTCGTTTTTTTTAGTTTTTAAAATGTCTTCGTATTTATAGCCACCTAAAGTAACGAATTTTTGGCGTTAAAGTTATGAATAAAAGTAATTATAACTAGAATACGAAACATATTTTCAAAAAATCAAGACGTACAACCATACCTTTATAATCTATCCAAACGATTGACACCAAAATCAAAAGTTTTTGTCAAGTGATAGAGGGTGAAAACCGTTGGCGCCCGAAACGCTAAATGTAAACCTATCATCAGATGTGTCTATGTTCGTAAATTCACTCATGGGCTCCATTTTCTCTACCATACGTTTGGAGAGCAGAGCTACGGCAATAATGTTTTCAAATACCAGGACGGTCTTAATACACAGAATCACAGATATTCTAACATCAAGGGTGTTGTTTCTCCCTTAGTACAGAGAAGCTTTGTTAGGGGTCTGAATCTGTGATACTTTATCATTATAGCTAAGCGTTATTAAATTCGATCTTTTCTGTTAAAATGAATCTCATGTTAGTCAATATTATTGCCATTCAAAGTATCACGTCGTCACGTATCGTTATCACGTCTAACTTGTATAGTCAATTGGTAGTAAACGACGGCTACTGTTGTCATCATCACCTGTGAGTCCCGTGATCCTCTTGCTTATTGTTGAATTTACGGTGCAGTCTGTGATATTTCAATTTTCAGGTGTATGTGATTTGTTATTTACAGACTTATTTATTGACTAGCTGACTCGCCCCAGCTTCTCACGCGTTAATTAGTTTTACGGCTTATCCCAGTCCAAAGGAAGAGAGAAGGAAGAGGGAATAAGACAAGGGAAAAGTATGAATGGATGAAACGGCGAAAGGAGCCTCCTTTCACCAGCACCTGCCTCCACCGTGGCCGCCTCGCTGTGTCATCCATTCATCCTTTTATCTTATCTTTTTCCCCCTCCCTTCTCTACATGACCTATTATGTTATTTTTGACTGCAGCATCAAGTGCTACCAGATGAGATCGTGGATTAACACTAACCTAGCCTAGAAATAAACAAAATGCCTTTAAAATATAATACCAGATTTACTAAAAATCATTGTTTTATTTCATCTCCAGGTCGGCGCTGGTCGCGATAGCAGCGTTTCTGGACGCCTTCCAGAAGATTGCAGACGCTGCCACGAATGCCAGAGGTGAGTGACCTTTTATGTTTATTGGTCTATTGTCTAGCCGTAAAACCATTATAGTATCTCCTACTTATGTTGGTATAACTTTTATTATGGCATACATGTTGTAGTACTTAGCATGATAGGTATGACATGTTGATGCGGTGTGTGAGTTTATACAATTTACACAGATAAGAGCAAGTATCGGATGGATGACGGAGTGAAAGAGTTCCGTTTATTAGTCTTGAGGTAATAACGGAAACATACAAATAGATGTGAAATAAAGAAATAGGTATGATATAGATAAGATAAAAATGAAAGGTTAAAATACAGATTTTAATACACATTTTATGATGCCATAGTATTTCTGATCCAATCAATGTACTCGCACACATCAGTATACAATGCGGTCACGTTGGACAGACGGCAAGGCGTAAAACCAAAGCTGGCCACTCCAATAACCACATATTGTCCTGTCTCCTCGAACATGAGAGGACCTCCAGAGTCTCCAATGCAGGAGTGCCTGCTCTTGCCGCCGTCAGAACTCAGTTGACCATCGGTCAGAGTGAGGTTTCTGCCTCCCAACTCGAAAGGTCGTGCGCATATCTGAAATATGTCATGGAATCTTCAACTACTCTGTTCTATAGTACATTTCAAAATAAGCTCATCAAAGATCTTCGATAGTTTACAATTCTTCTGGTTCTTATAATTTTTTTTATGTAAATGAATGACGCGACGAGCTAGTCGTTCACCTGGTGTTAAGCGTCACGGCCGCCCATAACAGATTGCAATGTCACTCGGAACTCTAACGTGACACCGCGCACTGCGCACGTCATCCTGAGACATCACACAGTCTAAAAGAGTTTTCTAGACTGTGAGATCAGGTCGTAAAGTCTCATTTGCCCATTAATTTCACTAGCTACAATGCCCTTCAAACCGGAACACAATAGTGCTTACACACTACTGCTTGGTGGTAGAATAACTGGCAAAGCGGTGGTACCTACCTAGACGAACTTTGCAAAAAAGTCCTACCACCTAGTAAATGGAATCTGCATAATGATACTTACATGTTTGTCTAGATGCTCCAACTCAGTGTTCAGCTGCACGTTACTAGATGGTGCAGTTGTAGGCATCGCTCCCCAACCAGCCACTGTATGCCTGTTGTAATAAGGGTTCACTACTATTTTTGCAGTTGGCAGGCATATTGGGCGGATGAAATCTGAAAATCAAAACCCATGTTTTTGCTACTGACTTGAACGTATCCCTGTCGGTGATCATTGATCTCTAACAAAGTACAATGTGAAAAATCTCACCACTGAACGGAGCATTCTGTTTAAGCCTGATCAGCGCTATATCGTTAGGTGACGGCCTCTTAGAGGTGCTGTAGTCAGGGTGCGGGATGGTCCGCTCTATCGGGATTACAGTAATGGCATCGGTGCAATCTTGTGGGGATTCGGAGAATTCAACATCAACGCAGTCTTTGCCTTCGTTGCTAATATCGTACTCGCCCAGGCGAACGTTCTCACTGAAAACAATGAGGTACCATTTTAAAACCGACGCAATTAGACTATTATAAAATGTTAATTTAGGGATGCGCCGAATATTCGGTAATTATTCATATTCGGCATGATTTTTATTTACGGCCGAATATTTGACTAATTAATTTCCTTTGAATACTTTCAATATAATTTTTTTATGCGAACTCATTCAAAGAGAATCCGAACACTCAGCACTTTTTAATCGTTTTTCTAAAGAATCTAGGTGATACTAGCGTACCTTCAAACAAAGAAACGACACACTATGCCGGTTTCTATAAATGAGGATGTTCATGTAATATTATTGTGGTTTTAAGGAAAAATTCATATACGATTTCGTAAAACATGTTCATATCGATAAAAATTTGCACAAAAATAAATAGGAGGTTCGTTTCCCGTGGAGCTTTAGTTAAAGTTTTATTGCGACCACTTGCCTACACGAGAAGAAAAAGAAGATTGCAACTGAATGTACAGCAAAGGTCGCGTAAAATGGAACCGAATAGTTCAGCTGAATAGTCGGTTCGGTAAGCGCTGAACCGAATAATGTTCGTTATTCTGTTCGGCTCAAAAACTAATGTTCGACTTATCCCTATTAATAATACTCACGGAGTACCAGACTGCAAAATATCACCAACTACGCAATGGGCAGCCGTCAACACATATCGTCCGCTGATGAGAGCACCACCGCATAGCAGCTTGATCTTATCCTGCTGGGTATATTCTATAATGGCCAGCCAAGGGAACTCGTCTATTAAAGTTGGGAGTCTGCCTGCAATTCTCAATAAAAATAGATAAAAAATTAGTTTTTTAATAATAATAATCTCTCCTTTCACTCGTATGAAGTTTTTATACCACCTGAAAGTTTGTGGTAAAGGGCAGGATTGGCACCACAGCCACGGAATAAATATCATATAGTACTACGTACAGAAGGCTCACCCCTGAAAATCATTTAAATAAATAGAGACTTTTGGCTTCGATACGGTAAAGTTCAATTCAGGTTGCACAACGCTTATTACGAACTGTTATATTGGGATTTGGGAGGCAGGAATGCACGACCAAAATATTGCACAGCGGCCTCTAGTGAGAACGTCTAGTGAGAGCCTCTCGAGGTGTTGGTCGATGCTCTTCGCTATAAGGCCGTCGCCGCGCCGTGACGACTATCGGGACAATGCTTGTAGAGTCAACATTCCACATGGTGGTTACCTCGTGAGCCAAGTCAAGGTACTTGCTGAGTTTGTCCTTCTCAGCCTTCACGAGGTTGTCGTCATGCGTAATGGTGATGTCAACGAGCACTGCCCGGCGTTGGGATCGCTCTATCAGCACGATATCAGGCTTATTGGCTACAATATTACTATGGTATTATAGTCCAGGAGCTGGCTGGATGTTTGTAGACTTAGGTAATGTAATCTGAGCAGGATTCTTAAGTATTCGGTTCAATACCGATGATCGGAAAGGTTCTCTCCGTCTCGCTCAGCGCAACTCATTAAGAACACGCATAGTAAATTAGTCATAGTAGAGATCCGAGAACTACAATTACCGATATACCCTGAATAAGAAAACCCCTGGGTAGAATTAGTAAGTTATATTAAATGGCAATAGGCAAGTACCTAAGTTATATTACCGTAAATGAAGTAACTAAGATAGGTATTTCATACTGATTATGTTTTGTTTGACTGACCTACCTACACTATAATACAAAAATATACATAAAATATCTTTCTATATCATACCTATTGGTTTGGCGTGTAAATAGCCAACACCGTGGAGTACTTGCGTACAAAGAAAAAAAAAACTATTGAAATCCCTACTTATGGAAAACACGAATATCGATACAACACATTAAGAGATTTGCCCACTCACCAGTTCCACCACCCGCAGACCTCGTCTACTCTTGAGCCGCGAATTACAGCAGATCCAGCTCCCTCCAAGGTATGGCAATCAGGCTGCTGTTCTCTCTTTCCAAGCCGGCCGGCGGTGACAGGCATCCACTATTGGCGAGTTTGCCGCAGTTCCACGAGAGGATCACTGTCACTCTGTACTGTCTCACTCGTATACACCGTAGAGATTACAGTTCTTTTACTTTATTAAAAATTTGGGATAATTCCGAGCGATGTTACTTCATCACACACGAAAATTCGAGAGGATCGCCATATTGGCCTGCGCCTATAGCCAATCACAGCGCTCTTTCTACTTTATGGAGTCGTTACTGCTAACGCCATCTCTCGAGCTTCAAAGGAAACACGGGGGATATCCCTGATAGAGGGCGCCTGCACTTAATGCCAGTAAAGATACAAGTGCTTTCCATAATAAGTAGATTACAATTAAATTGAAAATATAAATTAGAAGTGGTGAAAGTCGCTTCACCACCTATATACATATAATATGGTGACCTTCAATTAGTAGCAAATATTCTAGGGTATGAAAGTACCCACCAATATGAACTATTTTTACTACGAGACCAACTCGAAATCGGGGGGGAAAAAAATAGCGGCCCCGTACATTATGGCTGTACGTATTTAACTTTTGCAACCCGACTGGCGCGTGGCAGCCCAATGAGAATAAACCCGTCCAGACGCACCGCCCGGGTACTTGCAGCTTTATAGGTACCTGCAGTGCGGAGTGAAACAGGCTTGCCACAGCTTTCAGGTTTCGGATCGGGCGGGAAAGCCGGCACGGTGTCTATACGATTGTCGTCTTTGAATTCGGACACCGCCACACTCTGATGTTGTGACGTTCTACAGCACACACTGTACAGGTGCGGGCTGGTGCATCTGTGGATATGTATAGGGGTGTCGTGAATTTATGAATTGATTCTTGCTTTTTAAAATTAAGAGGATATTTAACTATGCTAGAATGTTGCCAGTTGAATCTGTAGTGGAAGTTTCTAGAAGAAACAAAGAATATTGAAAAGTGGAAAAGGTTCTATGTGTTTCACTTGAGGTGTATCAAGGTAATAGGTATTGAAGGTTCTACAGTGGCACTGTGCTGTGCTGGTGTGCTGGTGTGTGTGGTGCTGTGTACACTTGGTGAGATTTGAAAAGTTTCCTGATGTATTCGGTAATATAACAAGAAACGTTTCAAAGTACTTACCTAGACTTCTTAACGTATTCCACTATGTCCTTTGTTACTGGCGGCGGTGGTTGTAGTAACTTTAAAATATGCGGGCAAGAGTAAATGCTCACGCATGTTCCTAGCTGTCCCTCGGCAGTTCGACATTCGGTTTCTGAAACGGGTTCATGATAGAGGTAGGAGTTCGTAAATACATAGTGTTGTATATTGTATTAATACCCGTCTAACCGATAATAGTCAGTATGTTGCCATTATTGTTATAAGCTCTCTGGCAAGATAATTTTTGCATATTTTCCTCTTCTTAGTGCGACGATCATGGTTGCACAAACCTGTTATAACTTATAATAAATTATTATCAACATATTAATACCAGTTTGTTATTATGACCTTTGTATGTAGGTAGATAGGTATTATAACATTATAAGTCATTGCCATCGGAAGTTTTAGGATGATCTCAATAATTGACTGGTTCCGTCTCCCCCGTTCAGGTAATTTTTGACGGTAGGCACTCAAATCCCGAATAGCAACATCGGTCATGGTCACGGTTCTTTATAATGTATGTTCACGTTATACCGGACCAATGAGAATTGGTACATAGGTGCTAAAAGGGCAGGCTTGACCTTAGTCCGTCGAAATAATATTCCCTATGACTAGATATAACTATTATAGACAGTGGTAATAGGTAGTCTACTAAAACAACAAGGTAAATGTAACATACCTCCATTAACGAAGCAGAAGTAGGTGGCCAAGACTTGTAGTATCAGTGGAACGCGAAACATTTTTGAGATTCATCAACTAAATACTTGTCTCAAATAAATGAATTGTGGGAAAGACGTCCATATGTTTCAAATGCCAGCAGCATTCTGTTCCAGGAGAAGCGAACGCATAAAAAATCAAGTTTGTTTATAATTCATTATCATGTGTGTTTTTCCCGCATCAACTAAGGTTTTCTTTCCTCGTGGAGGAATAATTGCGTCGCACGTAAATGCGAGCTAAGGTGGTATCTGACGGATGTCGTTTAGCTGACACAGGCGTGGATGCGGATTTGTCTAATAGGTTTTCAGGATGAAGATACTATGCTATACCATACGTAATTAAACGAATATATTAAAGTCGTGGGCTCTATAAAAAACATCCCTATGGCTGTCGCTCCGCCCGCGACGTCACCGTGTGTCCGCCCGAGTATGTCACAGGTCTCCATCTCCTAGACGGAATGAGTTACAGATCTAACAACATTGGCCCTCATTGACATCGAAAGGTGACAAACAAATATATTCTAGGAGCCCTCCCAAATATAGAAGAGCCACAATTTCTTTTCTGATCCTGTCAGCCTGACCCGCCACCACTGCAGGTCGTTTGTCCTCTTTTACAGTGAGTAGTTAGCTGCTATTTCGTGTACACGTAACTTGTTAGTTTCAGGGGGTAACCTAGATATGACGAAAAAATAAAAGGAGCTGTCTAAAATATGTTTATTTATAATCTCATAGAAAACATTAAATTAGATCAAATACTACAGTCTAGCAATCTATTAAATAAAACAGATGATCTAAATCAGATCTAAACTATGTCCGCGGAAATCAATAAAACTTAGCAATTACGTAAACTCTGTGATACACTGAATCAATACAACAGGAAACTGTTGAAGTTTAAAGTGAGGAAAATAAATATGAACCACGGCCGGTGGTTTCAAAACTGTTTTCTTTTTGTATGGACCTGTTTGTGATCTGTGATCATATCACTTAGATTTCGTATAAGGGTTTTGTATCTATTGTACAATTGTGTTTTTAATCCAAGGAATGTACTCATGCACTTTGGTATACACTCCCGGTACGTTGGGCTGACCACATGGCGTGGGACCAAAACTAACGACTCCAAGGAGATCATAGACTAAATTTACATTTTCGTACATGAGAGGTCCTCCGGAATCTCCTCTGCAGGAGTCCTTGCCGTTTATGCCACCGGCGCACATCTGACCATTTGTCACCACCAGGTTTCTACCACTAGATTTGTAGGCCGTTTCGCAAAACTGGAAAACAAATAATAATAAATAATATTATGTATGATAGCCCTGACCACCGGTGGCTTGGGCTCTGCCCCGCTGCCGGCGGCACTCTAGGTTTAGGTTTTTTTTTTAATTGTATTTTTATAACAATATTGTAAAAAAACCTAAACCTAAGAAAAATGAATAAATGAGTGAATAATATGTGTTATTTTTTAGTAGATTTATGTTATTTTTTAAAGTAAGTTATAAGTTTCATAAGTTATTTCTGTGGAACTAATCTTTATATCAATAAACATCAGTTCCAAATAAATAACTTAGTATAGTAAAAACATAAAATAATAAACTTAAATTAATATCGCGTGCCTTCCTTCTATTGTGGTCCCATCCATTCATCGAGGCCTTCCTTCTATTGCCGTCCCATCCATTCATCGGTGGGACGGCAATAGAAGGAAAAGGCAGGCGATGCCATCCCATCCATTCATCCTTTTCCTTTATCTTTTTCTCTTTCCCTTCTCTCCCTTACACAAACAAAAAATTTAAGCAAAAATTGTTTCTACTTCTATATCGATAAAAAAGAGTACGTGCAATCAAAATATTAAAAAAAAATTTAATGTATATATTTTGTATTATATGTTAGAAGATTGTAATTTCCATGATCAAATCCCATGGGTGAGACCACATCGCACGGCAATCGACTCAAGTCAAGAGAATAGGCATCTCATGGGCAAACGTGCTCCACCTTGTACAACTTCGTCACTTACCATCAGGTGAGTTGTTATCAAACGTATGCCCATTTTAGCATTAAAAAAAGAAAATAATAGCGTACTGGCTGACTTTATCGATAAGTAGACACACGTATTAATGTTTCTGCCATGTTTACCGCGGTTTTATCAATCTTATTGTCACCGTCTGGTAAACGCAGTACTTACAGATTTGCTCACAAAAGGCAGGTCAACATGGAGCTTCACATTGCTGGCTGGCTCAGTTATTGACACCGCTCCCCAACCGCCGGCGTACATGGTTAAGTTATCAGGAGGGTTCAACGTAACGTCTGTAGTTGGCAAGCATATTGGACGGATGAAATCTGTAACAATTGAATGATTGCTTAGACCTTGCTGCCTTACACTTGAAATAAATGCTTAGATGTCACTTATAACCGAACCGATACCGAAGCATCTCTCTGTTCTGACTACGATCTTATCTGAAGGGCCAAGTTAGTTGAACTACTTACCAGTAAACGGCGCGTTCTTTACAAGTCTGATTAGTGCTATGTCATTGGGTGACTGTTTTCTATTAGTGATGTAGTTCGGGTGCGGAATGGTCCGCTCTATCTTGATTATTAGAATGCCTTCCGTGCAGTCTTCACCGCCAGCCTCGACAGGCAGACAGTCTGGTCCATCGTGCTGTGTATCGTACTCGCCTAAACGAACATTCGTTCTGAAACAATCAAAAAATATCATCAAAAATTGCATTATTTTTTCAAAGCACTCGTTATCAAGATTAGAATTTTAGTAATACTCACGGTGTACCAAGGTTCAAAACTTCACCGACTACGCAGTGGGCAGCCGTCAGCACGTATCGTCCGCTGATGAGGGTACCACCACATAGCAGCTTGAGCTTATTCTTCTGGTAGTACTCTATGAGGGCTAGCCAAGGGTACTGGTCCACTGTTGTTGCAGTACCACCTAAACGTTAAGATCAAAATCAACAGTAGATAGTGTGAAAGAGCGTAGCATTCTGAGTTGCTGCTACAAAACCAACAAACACGAATAATTTGCTCGTTGAAATGTTACAAATTGACATGAAGGAAAACCAATCTGGAAAATACTTCCTTAGTCTTTACATTACTGTATAAAGGCTAGCGTTTACATATTACGCATCGGAGGCATGATACCAAACTTGCCGGCTGATTACGCGTCACTCTACCAAAGCGGCGCGATCAGCTAATCGTATGGCGTCAATGACATAGAACGACAAGACGCCTTTGCGTATGAACCGGTACGTGTGGGCCATCCGCTGCGGTTCAGAGGACGGATCTCGAACCGACTTTCCTCCAAGCAAGCAAGCATTCCCATCAGTGGGAAGGCAACTCCTGATCAAGTGTAACCTCACCACTGGTGGAAATGCTCTGAACGTTGTTCCGAGACCATTGAACGTGCTTTGTGCTATAGAAAGCAATAGAAGCACGTTCACTGGTATAGTAGTGGGAAAGAGAACTTTTTTTTTCAAATTCACATAAGTATTGTATAAGGCTTGCTATATAATATTTGACATTAAGCACGTTGTAATTTTATAGTAGAATCAAGTATTTTAAGTAATCTCATTTAGTTAATTCTTTGACTTTATGCAAAGAGTTCTAAAATCTGTTTGTTGCGATCGGACCTGTACATGCGATGCTGAGCTTGTTGTTGTAATACAGACCTACAATCCTATTGCCCGCATTGCTATCTCTACCGCAGCATTGGGTTCTTGGATCGGGCGGGAAGGCCGACACGACGCTTGCGCAGTTGTCTACGGGCATCACCGGCGCTGCCCGTGGCGGCCCACAGCACACGCTGTACTGCTGCGTGCCTTGACACCTGTGGACAACGAGCAGAGACGTCATCAAGAGTTCATTCCTAGATCACTTTTGAATTTCTTTCTCTATGAATATCAACCATCAGTTTCGTAGTATGATTAATTCAACAATTTTCACTGATTAAACACTACAACTGTACAAGTAACGTATCTAAGTAAATCCCCAAAAAATAATCTTTAGTATCTGAGAATAATTCACAAGCCGTTCAAACTGTATGCCCTTGGCATTTGCCGTAACAGGTTTCATACAGGTTCTTCACATAATATGATGCACTCGGCCGACATAATAGGTCATTATAAAATTATACTGGGCTGGTCTAGGCAGAGATCTATGTACTTATAAGTGACATTCCTTTCAGGTACATCACGAGAAATACCTGCGACAATTAGTACTTTAGTTGCCTAGAGTTAAATGATAAGATTTTTATTTGTTCATCGCATACACCGAGTAACAAAGGTTTCTAGTTGCAGATTTTTTTGTATCTAAGCACAAACAAATATAAGAGGCAGCCGGAGGTTTCCGATACTTCATAAAATCTGCAACACCCCCAATTGATGCCTTAGGGGTTAAAATTTCAAATATCCTTTCCTCAAAAGAACGCCCGCTCCAAATATAGTCTGCGTTCAGCGGTTTGAGCTGTACGTTTGTCTGTCACTCAGTCAGTCTCTTGGGACAAAATATAAAAGTCCATGTTCTGATGATAAATCAACGTATAGCCAAAACTGCTAAAGATAGAAATGTTAGGGATTTGGACAGTATTTTCTTTTACTGAGTATGCGCGTGCTAAGAAAGGAATTGGCGCTAGTTAAACCTTACTAAAAATTTGTTTAAAGAAAAATAAGTGATTTGTCAGTTTTTAAAAATATCCCTGATAAGGGCGATACAGAATATTAAGAGTTTGCACGGAGAAGGAATATTTTCTGATGACTTTGAAAATAAAGGATTATGTACCCAACAACATTATGTTCAGTTCAATTATCATTTTTCTAAGGAACAGGAGGTTTTTCGATTTTAGTGTTGGTCGCATATCAAAAGTCGTTCATATTGATTTATTGCTGCGACAGCGACTACTGTGAGCTTCTGTCGGCCTTAGATACCGTGAATGCTGAATGGCTGGTTTCTCTGAAAAAGATAACGGGAGATGAGGAGGGGTAAGGAAAATGTAAATGGAATAAGGGAGGCGTGGTGAAATAGAAAGGGTAGAGAAAGGTTCTATGAAAGGAGGGACGGTGGGAGGGAAGGAAAGTTGAGGCGTTAAAGTAGTAGTCATAAAGTAGCGAATACTCACTTGGAGTTCTGGACGTATATCCTGTTTTCATCTGCAACCGGTGGCTGTAGCATTGCAGCAAGGTGCTGGCAGGAGTAGATGCTCACGCATGCTCCTGGCTGACCGTCAGGGGTGTAGCACGGGTTGGGGCAACACACCTTAAATATATACAAATAGAATATTATTATGATTGTTACAAATTATTATACAGTATTTATTTTTATTAGTATCCTATCTTTTCGCCCAAAATACCGTAGAGCCTGAAAATAAATAATTTTAAATCAGTGTGTGTTACCAGTGAATGGCACAGATGTAGTCTCTAAGGCCGCGTGCCCATCACACGTTTTAGGATTAGGTGGGCTCACGATCTGGTTAAAACCTCGGGGAGCCGATGGATGGAGGAGGCAAGCAGATGATGATTTTTATTGATATTTTTATTTTAGTGAAATCAACAGTTCCAATTTGCTGTCGCTACTATGAAAGTAGAATTTATGCAGGCTAACTTCGATTTGACTTCATCAGTTGAATGCTTCCTGTTCTGTTTACTAAGCAATGACGTCACAAAAAACCCATCTTGGAATTTGCGCTTTTTGACGATTTTTAAAATCAAAATATTAAAATGATTAATAAAATAATGAGGCTTAAGTACTGCGATTCCGGGAAATGTTTTTTTTTCTGCATATAATCATAATGAACTCTATTTTGTATCAATTTAAAACTTTTTATCAGTTTGAGTCGACGACACTGTTCAGTACCACTCAGAGATCTACTTTATAATAATGTGAAAGGCACTTTCTATATAAAGTCGTCAACTTGCGCTCTCTGTGCACTTGTATTGTCTTTTCTTCAAAATCTATTAAATGTAATATTATGTGCTGATTCATCATCAATCAACAGCCTGAAGACGTCCACTACTGAATATAGGCCTAACCCAGAGAGCGCCACTTTGAGCAGCTGCTCGCCTCCTGCATCTATCGTCTCCCCGCGGCTTTCACCAGATCGTCGGTCCACCTAGTGGTGGGCCGGTCTACGCTGCATCTTTCGGTTTTTTTTTTTTTTTTATTGCGACTGAATGACGTGACGAGCTAGTCGTTCACCTGATGTTAAGCAACACGGCCGCCCATAACAGTTGCAGTGTCACTCGGAACTTTAAAACAATAAAGTTTCGCGTGGCACTGCACTGCGCACGTCATCCTGAGACATCACACAGTCTAGTAATCAGATTACTAGACTGTGTGATCAGATCATAAAGTCTCATTTGCCCAGTAATTTCACTAGCTACAATGCCCTTCAAACCGGAACACAGTAGTGCTTGCACACTACTGCTTGGCGGCAGAATAACTGGCAAAGCGGCAAAATAACTTGCTAATTCTAAGAGCTATATCGATCACTTTAGTTCTCTTGCGGATTTCCTCGTTTCGGATATTATCTCGCAGAGAAACACCGAGCATAGCTCTCTCCATAGCTCGTTGCGCGACTTTGAGCTTACTAATGAGGTCAACAGTAAGAGACCACGTTTCAGTTCCATAATTCATTGTAGTAATATTAAAGGTCAATATAATACCAGCTCTATGTTACCTTAGGAGTGGATCCATCGAAACCACACTGTGACTTCCTCAGTATGTCCAAGTCTTCCTGTGTTTTATCAGATTTCTTAACGATTTCCAGCAGTGGCGAACACTCGTACAGAGACTTGCAGGTCCCACTGTTGCCGCTAGGCGTTGTACATGATGATTCTGTAAATGTGATATTGGAACCAGGTGTTATTTTGTGTAATTTAATTTAAACACTACCCCTTAAAAACGTTAAACACTAATAAACGTTGAGTAGTGGATGAATAGTTATTTAGTGTTTTGTCTTTCTCTCATCATCATCATCAACAGCCTGAAGACGTCCACTACTGAACATAGGCCTCCCCAGAGCGCGCCACCTTCAGCGGTTGCTCGCCTCCTGCACCCATCGGCTCCCCGCGGCTTTCACCAGATCGTCGGCCCACCGAGTGGGGGGCTGGCCTACGCTGCGTCTTCCGGTTCGTGGTCGCCACTCGAGAACCTTTCTTCCCCATCGGTTGTCAGTTCTACGAGCGATGTGTCTTTCTCTTTTGTGTTTAAATGGGGAAAGATAAAAGAAGAGAAAACACTGAGCAGCTATTCCACTGTTATGCAGTGTTTATTGGTAAGGGGGTACGTGTGGATTTGGCAGTTTCGATACGCAGTGTACGTGCATAGTTACTATAAAACTATGAAAAGGGTTTCGGTTTTTGAATTGCTATTAAAGTTACACGACCAGAAGTTTTATTATAGGCGTACGTCAATACGGAATTTAAACTAAAAAGTAGTAGTTATGGTTTAGACCAGTATTTTTGCTAATAATACCTGTACTACCTGTTGTGGTAATGGCTATTGGCTACATAGGAGACGTTGTCATGAAGTTTTGCCTGAATCTCTTTGCTTAATTATTAAATTAAACAATTTACAAAACACTTCTTTAAACCATAATGTATATAATAGTAGTAAGTAGGTACTAACAAAAAGATAAGAGCTCTGTCATGGAATTTTCATTTAAATTTTAAAGTGATGGTGCTTTGATACTTTATTTAAAAATTACACCAACTTAAAAATACTATGTTCAAAACAACATTAATAAACGCCAATTTAAATAAAGCTGTCTAAGTTGTAGTTGAAGGTCAAAAGTTTTGCAAAAACCACTATTTGAATTTTTGAGAGATTACCTAATACTAAAAAAAGTCAATGTCATTGTTGTCATGTTGACTTCTGTTGGTCTACGATGTTTCTGAAATGTGTTATCATTGTGGACGGATTGTTACCGGTTGCCCCCACAGACGTGCCCCACGCGGTGTCAGGAGATAAAACACTTATAGCTATCAGCCCCCACATTACACACATCAATAGCTGGATGAGGACCACTGCTGAACATAGGCCTCCCCCTGCCTCCCCCATGGAGAGCGCCACTTTGAGCGACTGCTTGACTTTTGCATCCATCGGCTTTGACCAGGTCGTCGGTCCACCCAGTGGGTGGCCTGGCATACGCTGCATCTTCCGGTGCATTGATTGTTAATATCTTCATATTATTATGTTTAACTTTATTACACTTTCACCAGACAGTATGATGCACAATTTATTACTTATAAATTATGATTCGGTATTTTTATACAAGTGAGTGTTATTCTATTTTTATAAGTAAATATTGTTATAAAAAGTAAGTGTTATTCACGTAACAATAAAGTCAAGTGCAAAGCTACTGTTAAAAAGCAACATGAGGAAAATATTATAAAAAAACTGTAAGACGAAAATACCTAAAATAGATATAATAACCAATATCATGATTTAATTAATAACGCCCAACTAATCCAACGATCACATACATAGATCCTGGACTCTAACTTAACTATGATTCCCTGTATCTAGGGGACCCAGTAACTACGAAGTCCATTTTCCCACAACACCCACACACAGAACAAGTCTTTGTGTTTTTTCTGTGCACAAATACTTGCCCTGTCGGGGGAACCAAGCCTTGCATTCGGCAAATCAGTATACTTGAAATATATATACCACATTTTATAGTAAATGTCGCGTTGTCATCCAATACGGAGCATGTTATTTGTGTCTCTAGCTCACTGGAAGTTCGTCTATAATCAATTGCACTGGGGGTCTAGCAAAGATCCCATTCCATCAGCGATAACTCCAAAACGTATGGGAATGACATTACCTGTGCGCTACTAAACCTGGCCGAAAAATCGACGCACACACTATCGGATATATATATTATATTTATTTAAAACTTTTTAAATTAATTAATTCTGATTTTCCTTATGCGCTAAAACAAACAAACACAACACACCGAAACAACGAATAACACAAACAATGAGTACAAACAAAAGCGTGTTACAAAAATATTATCTGAATAGATTACTTTTAAAATATGTGTTGGACATGACTGAGCGTTCCATCAACTCATTGCTAGCGTCAGAATCATCAGCAGGGAAATATATTATGGAGTCATCATCGAAACCTGCGATTATAAATGTTGGTTAAGTTGCAAATTTATTACAACGTAAAATCATTGCGATGAGTGATAAAAGATACATTTGGTGGGCCGTGTGGTCCCAGCGGTATGAGAAAAGGACCACTCCATGTCATCCTGTGGATGCCGTAGAATCCTAAGTGAATATCCAGGGAATGGGCAGTATGATTCTTTTCTGTACATTAAAATCTGCGAATACGAAGATGTCTGCCAAGCGTGGTGATTAACTGATTGGCACCGTTGTTAAATTTTGTAGCTTTGTATCTTTACAATTATTCAGTTCCATGCATTTTATTCATTTCTTAACAATATATAAACATCTACAGCTCTTATAAAACTAATACATGAAACTTGCAACTAAACTATAATGGATTTACATTTTATGAATTTATCACAATTATCATTGTATTCCCCATCGGTTGTCAGTTCTACGAGCGATGTGGCCTGCCCATTGCCACTTCAACTTACTAACTCTAAGAGCTATATCGGTCACTTTAGTTCTCCTGCGGATCTCCTCGTTCCGGAGCTTATCTCGCAGGGAAACACCGAGATAAGGTCCGAGATGGGGAAGAAAGGTTTTCGAGTGGCGACCACGAACCGGAAGACGCAGCGTAGGCCGGTCCCCCACTCGGTGGACCGACAACCTGGTGAAAGCCGCGGGGAGCCGATGGATGCAGGAGGCGAGCAGCCGCTCAAGGTGGCGTGCTCTGTGGGAGGCCTATGTTCAGCAGTGGACGTCTTCAGGCTGTTAATGATGATGATGGTGATGATCATTGTATTTATCAAATACTTCCTTAGGTACTTATACGTATAAATGTACATTCAAGTTGTAAATGGTGTTATTAAAATTAAAATAAGCTATAGGTACCTATTATGATCACATTACCATAATTGTTTTAAAATGGTTTTCCTCATATAATACAACGACTTTTAATTTAAATTAGATTGTTACTGACTAGATAAAGTTTTCTTTAAGCATGTTTACGATTAACGTGTATGATTCTAAAGTTATCAGTATTTCTTATTAACAATATTATGTAAAATCCGTGGTTTCAATAATAATCGTCAGAATTAGGTAATTGGGTCTTTTTTACTGTGAAATGTATTGAATGCAGTTTTGGGTAAATGGCAAAGGAATTTTGTATCTTTTAGTAACGGGTTTATTATTGATATTGACAATATTGCATCGTATCCTCAGTTTATAGCTGGACTGTGACACAGGCCTCTAATTTTATTATTGTCTTCGGATTTTTACGATTCTTGGATATGTTGCGCACGCCGTATGACTGTAATACCACAAAACAGATAAGTAGTTTTGTGCTAACACATTATAGCATATACCTACTTATACATCTTTAGTTTTGTGAGGCTGGTGATAGTGGTTCTTGTAAAAACTTGTCTCAGGGGATTTTTGTCATCGTTATTGACCGAGCGAACGAATGAGCGAAAGTCTTTGTTTCAAACTCGCGATTTTTGCTTTCGTCTGTCCGGATGTACCTAGTACCTACGCACTCGCGTACAGGTCGCATTTTTCAACGAAATTTGGTATACAGGTTCTACAGATCCAGGGAATTTCTTTGTCGTCGGCGATTTTGGATTGGTGGGGTGTATCCCCCGAAAAGGGGGAAAGCTTGCTGAGCCATTCACCAGCCGATTTTGATAACGTGTATAAGACGCAGACTAGCCCCCTCCCACTAGGTGGACCGACGATCTGTTCAAAGCCGCGTTGAGTCGATGGATGCACAAGGTAAGCAGCCGCTCCAAGTGGCGCTGGTCATAGTGGGGAGGCCTATGTTCAGCAGTGGACGTCTTCAGGCTGTTGATGTTGTTGATGTGGGTTGTTGATGATGATGAAGATGTAAGTACCTACTAAAAAACCTTTTCCAATCAAATAGTTGGAAAAAACTCTGCGCGTGGTCTACTGGTCGTAAAACTATTATACTAATTATTTTTTGTTTTATACTGGTCGTATTGTGTCCTAGTTTAATTACAATTTAATGACTTTGTTTTAATTTCAACTTTTAAACAGTATTTGGCTGTAAGCTACGGTGACCGCTTCCCATCTGGGTCGTATGCTTGTTCATTTTTTTTGTTATTTTGTCATCTACGATCAGTGGCATCACTTTTAGTACATTTGGTGGGATGCTGTGCTGCTCATTAATTAATTTTGTACAGTACTCGAGTGCGAAACTCTACTATGTTTATGTCAGTGT
This sequence comes from Ennomos quercinarius, assembly GCA_910589525.2. Taxonomy (NCBI): domain Eukaryota; kingdom Metazoa; phylum Arthropoda; class Insecta; order Lepidoptera; family Geometridae; genus Ennomos; species Ennomos quercinarius. Next base: position 2,709,287 of record OU342512.1, read on the forward strand.
TCTCTACTGTTTCTATGGGTAAGATTTACGGCTTTTGAGGCGTGGTGTAGGCTTGGTATTGCTAGCTGCGCTTTAACATGAATAACCGGCCAAGTGCGAGTCGGACTCGCGCACGAAGGGTTCCGTGCCATTACCTATCCTTGCTATCCAGAAAATAAACATTTTTTAAATAATATATTTTACCGTCTATTTAAAATTTTGGTAAGTAGGTAACAGGTTCTGGATCTGAATTGCATTGCATATGGAGAATAGCTTTATTATTAATTAATACTTTGTTTTCGAGTTTCCCTAGGCCAAAGACAATTTTTGCCAATTTTGTTTTAATGCTTCCAAAATAAACCAAGTGGAGTCGTCATTTTGTGCTTTCTCCTTGTACGTACTTCAAACAGCCATATAGTTAAATACCTGGACTGCGACGAAACAAATCAATAAAACTTCTTTTATGTGCTTCAGAATCCGGATTGGGAATTGTAACCTCTGCCTGCGTCGGGTGATCAAGCTGTCGTAAAGGGCGATCAGTCGTATCATCAAACTAGCTAGACTAGACCATTTCTACCGATCTCATGTACTAACAAAACACTTATCGAAACATCAAAGGTTCTCATTAAAAGTTGCCTCGTCCTTCAACAATAATCAAGTTGCGTACGAGTTCTTTCAGTCTACTTTTATTTATTTATTTTACAGAAAAGGTGGACATGAATGAACTTAATGCTAAATAGCGTTATCTACCAGTCTTCCAGGGTAGCTCCCAACGGATACCACAAAGCGGATCCCATTTTTCAGAAATTGCCCAAATTAATCAGAGTCCCATGGGATACCACGTCAAATTTACTGATTGTACCATCATTGACTAAAGAATGAAGTACCAGGAGACAAGAAATACGGAGGGAGTTAGAGTAATGATCAGCGGCCGTACTGTGACCTCTTAGCGCCATTCAAATGACGACCTAAACTGAACAGCTACAACTGTGACCTCTTAGCGCGATTCAAATGATGACCTAAACTGAACTGCTACAATACAATTTGTACGGTAGAGGTTCAGTTTAGGTCGTCATTTGAACCGCGCCAAGAGGTCTCAACTCACAGTACGGCTCCAGGTCGTGAAATGTGGGTGTGCGGCTATTAGTGATAATCAACTGAAACTACTTTTTGTGCAAGTCAAATCCTTGACTTTTAGAAAGTGCCTTGCTAGAAGATCACCTGTGCATTTCCTTATAATGTAATTTAGTTTACGAATGGTATATTACAAGCAAAAGGTCAATCCATAAAGTGTTTCCATGTAATATAAACATTTCTACGAATTCTAGAGCACTCGGTTTCCATTTTACCTGTTAATATCCGTTCTATTTTTCTTTCTTTTCAGTTTTTTTTAGCGTTTTTATTTTTGCTCGAAGATTTTTTTGGACCTGTTATTAAATCGTGCACTGTAGCGATGAGATTATCATATCAATATGTATTTCATCATCACAAACCAATTCTAAACCCGATGCTCTTCATTACTGCCGAAATTACCAAACTTGATTTATGACATACCTGCCAAGGCAATAATAACAATAAGACGGTTGCCAAATGAATACACTTTGACATACAGCCACGGGTATTTCCCGTTGTCAGGACTTTTCTTCATTAAGATTCAAGTTTTGTCGCAAATGTCATGTTAACGTATATTTATGTATATTTGTTCATTGTTGCATGCCAGAGCAGGTTTCCTTAACAGGTTTGTATTATTATTATTGCGCTGGCCATTTAGTTTATAAACATGTTATTTCTGATTATATTTGGTTAACATAATTAAAATGATTTTGTATCATCTGGTCAAAATCAAAATAGTAATGGATGTTGTTAACGCAAAACATGGCATCTTTTTAACCACACTTGGTGTTTTAGAAGTACTACCTATGTTACTTATTACCTACTTCAAGTAAAATTTTAAAATTAAAACACGTCTGGTTTTCAATAATATAGAATCAAGATCTTGTTTTTTTAACGGGCTAAGTGGCTTTATTCTTTAAGCTAACTACTACAATAATAAAAACTACTATACATGTACTAAAAGTCACTAGCTACACTACCTACTACATAAAACATTTGGACTGTATACTAGCCGCGATGATGATGATAACCTATTTATTACAGTCCAAATACTCCAGCCCACTACCGGTAGGTAGCGTACCTAACATGCTGGCCGCATTGCCTCGTTGAATTGCAATGCTGATTCTTTGGGCCAAATATTTATTAGCTATAGCATTTTGGTCACGCGTTGCATTGATCAGGCGCTCTTAAACTTTTGGAGAACGCGATGAGCTCCCGATCTTGTTAAAAAAAGTCCCAAGACTCATTAGTCATTATGCATTTTTCCATAAGTTTTATATAGCAATGTTTTTTGCAAAAGTTTTATTTGGTTATGTACTACAAAAATAGTCATTTTGAATAGCTGCTATGAAACACACAAGTATGTTTAAAAATCACATTGAAAGTATGATAAAACTGGAGCAATTTTCCTGCCTACTGCATATTAGCAAATTGAAGTAATATAATTGATTTATTGTTTAAATTTAGCATTCATTTAGACAATAAGTAAGGTATTAGTTATGGAAAATGAGGAATGAGGAAAACCTCAGGCGTGTCAGCAGTCTGGTCACTGACCGCGGAATTCATTACAAAGGAACCACGACTCTACTGGAAGGCAAGTCTAGATCAAATAACTTCTTGCATTACTACATACACGTCAACACTCGGAAGACGTTCACTGCTGAACATAGGCCTCCCCCATAAAATGCTAATTTGGACGTTTATCATAGGGTTTAGCCATGGCAGGAGGCTTGGTGATCGCAGAAGATTTTAATGTACCGAGGAGAATGCTGCTCTGCCCATTCCCTTAGCCGGCACCCACGGGAAGAGATGGGGTTGTCCTATTCGCACATTGCCGGGACCACACGGCTAACATTCTACATAATATGAATCATCAATCATCATTATACTGTCGTTACAACTGTTCGTGACAGTATTGTCCGTTGTTTTGACTCAGGAAGAGTTGTTTATAACTGTATAATCAATGTTAATCACTGCAGCAGCTAGTGTGTCTATATCCACTGCGAAATTTGTTCTTTTATGGCGCATTAGGATTATTTTAATTTGCTATAATTAAATATGGTATACCATAAAATACAGATTTACTTGTAAAGGAAAATTTTGAATCACGAAAGGGATTACGGGGTCTGTAGATTACGCTAAGCAGGCGATCGCTAAGAAAAAAAAACCGCCTGATGAACGAAAAAAATATATATGGAAGTTAAACAGATTTCTGTTAGAAATAAAGAATAAGAAAGAAAACGGAATAAAAAACCCCCAGTCCTAAAAGCATCTTCTTACGACTTCCGAAGTAAGTTGGAAAAACAAGCCCTTTAAAAACCAAAAGATTTGCAAGAGGAAACAAGAAGGGGCAACCTCATATCAATCGCAGGTCATTGCACCATTAGAGACAGATTTATTAATAAAGTAGTATTTTCAGTAAAATTATATTCATGCAGATCAGTGATTATTCTTCTCCTCATCATCATGATCATCATCAGCATCATCAGCCTCAAGACGCCCACTGCTGAACATAGGCCTCCCCCAAATAGCGCCACTTTGAGCGGCTGCTTCCCTTCTGCATCCATCGGCTCCTCGCGGTTCTGACCAGGTCGTCAGTCCACCTAGTGGGGAGACGGCCCACGCTGCGTCTTCCGGTTCGTGGTCGCCACTCGAGACCTTTCTGCCCTATCGGTGGTCAGTTCTACGAGCGATGTGGCCTGACCATTGTGATTTCAACTTGCTAATTCTCAAAGCTACAGATACACTATTCTTCTACGATCACAAAACCAGATCGGAGATGTTATCGCATCATACGATCCAATAAACAAAAATAAGAAACAAAATCAAAGCCGGTGATTTCAAGGTCCTTGAAACAACCGATATCCTGTCTTTAGTCCTATTAATCTGGTGGTGTTATAGTTAAAATAAAACTTACGTCCATTCGCGAAGCACAAATAAGTGGTCAGGAAAGTGAAAACAATCGTGGAGATAAATGGAATCATTTTCGGGGTCTATCACAGCATGTTACACTAAACACTCTTTTTGAAGACCACGTCCGTCCGCCGCGACCGTCAAGTACACTCTGCTTAAGAACAAGCAAACAAGCCTGGTTTTGCTGTCCACAACTTAAGTCCGTCCTCCTTGTTTGAAATACGCACTAAAACAATATTTAACTCCCATAGCTAGAGACTGATTTTCCTTGGCAAGTTAATTAACATTACGACCTTTTACACGAATTTCAACTGTTGTGTTTGATGCTTTGGATTTGTATTTATTTCGTACAAGCGCTATAATAATGTATGAGATAATTAAACACATTAATTTGGCAAAACATCTACGACTTTATGCTTTTAAGAATAAAGCAGGTCTTTGCTATTCACTAGTAGCTAAGGCATCTAGGTAGTCTAAGGTCGGTAGCTGCATGACTTCATCAGTTTACTTGGAATTGGAAATGCCCAAACGCAGTAAGCCGAGGGCGGTGCCGATAGAGTTGAGTGAGTCTTTGTGTACTTGGACATTTGTAAGATGTAGTAGCTATTAGACTTATTTTACCGACAAAAGCTGTCTATCATAGCATATTTATAATTTAGTGTACGTCTAACAACTTGAACATAGGTGTTTGTTCTGTGTGTGGGTGTTATATTGTATTCTATAATATGTATTTACAAAACAAAAATTATCTAAGTATTCTATCACAGTTATCTGGTTTCCATAGTACAAGCTTTGCTTAGTTCGGGACTAGATGACGTTGTGTGAAATGTCCACAAATATTTATGTATTTATTTAATTCCAGCGATGACATAATTATATGTTAACTCATTAATCACAACCCCAAATCGTCATCTCTTGTTTTGGTTTTAGTTCTGCTAAGTTATTGGTTCAAGCATGTGTATTGTATAATAATAATATAATATTCCAATTTGTTTAGTTAAATATCAAAACGTCATTCCTCTTGATCTTGAAGTTACCTTCTTGATCAATATTTTAGTAAGCAAATTAACAAAATGAAATAAACATAGTATTGCAATGTTGACAACAATTTTTCTTTTATATTTTTTAAAATGGATTTCGATTATAAAAAATCTGCGCTATTGACCGCCTCTTAGTGTAAGGCCAATGTTCAAGTGAAACAGTAATACGTCACGAGATACTTTCGAACCATAGAACTGCGTTATCTTATACAATTCTATATTATTCATTATATATTCATAGCTCCATCTCTCAGATATAGTTATAAATTAGTTATAAATTAGTTATAATTTACTAGGTAGTAACTTAGATCATACAGGTAGATTCGCATGCGTTTAGATTTGTATCGATAAAAATTAAAAATCGATTCTCTGGTCGGTCTCCTCACTACCGTCACAGCCCTTCCCTATAACGCCATTCTTTTTTCATGCGAGGTAGAAGACGCACGCGTCTCAAAATATTTCGTCGCAAATTATTTTATCATGTCGAAACGAAGAAAGGAAGAAAATCAAGAAAAACTTGAGAAAACGAAGAAATCAGTAATAACGTTGCGGCGTCGCGTCGTCACTAGGTATACCTACTCCGATTCAAATCAGGAACTGAGATCGAAAGAAATGAAGGTCAGTACCTACATACCTTGTCATTTTCATAAGTATTCCTAAACTCATATAAGCATCTCGTAAGTCTGCGTGGAGGATTAACTGCGGGTTATCACGAAAGCCAGACAGGATGCTAAAAAACCTGGAGGTTGACTGCGGGTCATACACGACGGTTATAATAAAAAGAGTATAATACACTTACTTACCTTGTCATTTTCATAGTGTTCCTAAACTCATATAAGCATCTTTAAATCTGCCGGGAGGATTAACTGCGAGTTAATCACGAAGGCTAAAAAACCTGGAGGTTGACTGCGAGTCATACACGAAGGTTGTAATAAAAAGAGTATAATAATACCTTCTTACCTTCTCATCTTCATAAGTATTCCTAAACTCATACAAGCATCTTTTAGTCTGCTGGGAGGATTAACTGCGGGTTAATCACGAAGGCTAAAAAACCTGGAGGTTGACTGCGAGTCACACACGAAGGTTGTAATAAAAAGAGTATAATATACCTTCTCACCTTGTCTTTTTCATAAGTATTCCTATCCTAAACTCATATAAACACCTTTAAGTCTGCCGGGAGGATTAACTGCGGGTTAATCACGAAGGCTAAAAAACCTGGAGGTTGACTGCGAGTCATACACGAAGGTTGTAACAAAAAATGAGCATAGAAGGCTATATCTGGCTTAGTTCAAGCGAGTTTATTACGATATTTTTCTACATTACTTGATAATAATTTATTTCCCCACCCACATTTTTTTTCTGAAGTATAAATCACTTTACCCGCATAGGTACTACCTACCTATATTTAGAAATTAAATCCCCAATTCATGTCGAGTCGGTAGACAATAATTGGATATAATACCCCTTGCATAATATAATGCATATAAGTGTGTATGAATCTACAGAGAGTAACCCCTATGCATTGACGTCAAATAGCGCTGTCGTGCAACGGCTGATACAAGTTCAGAATTTGATTCGGAAATAAGTACCTACTTATGTTTAACGCTAGGAGTCTCGACCGAAGACGTCTGAATTTTTAGTGACAATCTTAATATCAAATCGACATATAGACCAACGTTGGTTTCCGTTTTTGAAAACGCTTCATGAAAGAAGTACCCAGAAGATACAACTGTAGTCTTTTAAAGGCACTGCAGCGGTCTCGCAGGAAATTCGAACTAGAAATAACGAGATCGAAGTGAGGCAAAGCCAAGCATATAGCCATGTGTAACGATAGGTATGTCGACACTCAGCAGTGACTGGAATAAGGTCGAAGCTATTAAATCTCTGTGTAAGGGCTGTAGAACCCAAGTGTGCCTCAACCATTAATAATAGGACTGGACCAGTCCTCCTCCTCGATACCCCTAGTCTCTGAATGTGGGAGGCAGGAATGTATAACCCTAACTGAAAGAGACCTACGCCCTAAGAGCTAATAGAAGTTTTAAGAAAGTATGCGTCGTCAGAACTATGTACCCTCCTCTACAAGCGTCAAATGTCAAAGCAGACAGCCAAATGCAGAGGTATTTCATACTGGTACCTGCAGGTAAGGCAGGTTACACTATTTCAAACCATCACTAAAAATAACTTTATGCTAAATGGATACCGTATAATACATATTATTATAACTGACGTACCAATGAAGGCATACCGCCTACACATATTTCTTTCCTTCTCAGAGCGGGAAAAGCTACATAAAACTTAGTTATAATCTACTCGAGAATATTGGCTACATCTGCTTACAATAGGTTACTAATACACCACGTTGTGATACTTTAGTATCGCCTAATCAATTTTATCTAAGCTAAAAGCTAAAGGCGAAGCATAAAGCTAAAATTGGATAATTTTCCAGCGGCGAAAAGCTGCAACTAGATGTAACAGCGCACTGCGCAAGCCGAACAATGTGAAATGGCGGAATGCCAATGGATTACGCCCTCAAGGTTCCACAGTTCACGCCTATTGCCTAAAGATTAATATTAAAATTTAAATCGATACTTATATCGAGTCTTATATTATTATTATTATACATTCCTAATTAATAACTTGGCGTAAAATGTAATAATTAAAGTACTTCATATAAAACATACAAAACAAAATCCCTAAGTCAAAACTTTACCGCCACCATCTTACAGGTCAATGTAACATGTCCCTTTGAAAGCACGTGAAGCTGCAATTACTAGACGAATTTCAATGAAATCTGCCAAGTTATGCCTACCTGATGTTTTAATGAACAGCCAAGTACAGGTTGCAGAAAGCAACAAGGAAGCAATGTTTATGTATTTTGCGAATATTATTTTTTCGTATTTTTTCGTTTTTCGGTATTTTTAAAATAATCTAAAAACCATTAAATATCGTAAAGAAATATTTCAATATCTTGAAAAACTGTGAACTTATATGATATAATCTTTGTGCATGATAGTGTGCTTTGTTGTTTGTTGTTCTGAAACAATTTTACCCCGAATGAAACTAGATGGCGTTGTACGCGCTTAAAATACTCAAGGTGTCGTGCAATGGACACGGGTATTATTATGGGAGATGGATGACTTACAACCTTATTTCGTTTTTGTTATTTCTGTGTCCACAGATTACAGAAAAAACAACTGATCTCTTAGTCGTTAAGTTGATGGTACTGTACTAACTTGAAAATTTTTTAATAGTGAGTTATTTTGTTGTGTACATAGTGTACTTATCATTTTATTAATTACACCATACGCTGCAATAAAAATTGCCTGCAACGAAGATCAAGCCACTGTTTACACTATTGAAGAGAAGAGAGATGATCCTAACCGTTAGGCAGAGTTAGGACGTAGAACTAATTAACCTGAGCGAGGCCGTCAACTTATATTTTAACGATTTTGTAAAAAATAATGAAAAATCAAGATGCGCCTTGCGCACGAGTATTTCAAATGATCGTTGGTAACAAAGTTCGGACAATCTAGTATAAATCCATAAATCCTTTTGCATCTCACGATAGAGACCGGATCTAGATCTAGTCTATCGTTATTTATTAGAAAAAAAAAACCCGTTGATGTGTTTACGATACATTGGCACTATCACTATTTTAATTGGCTTTCTCCATTCCCATTGAAACTTATGGGTTCCAAAAAAAAAAAAAAAATTGCGTGCAATCAGCTTGAATTTTAGTTTCCATTCTTTGCAACCATGATTTGCTCAATTATGCTGGAAATACTGTTTAAGCAATAGTTGTAATTTTTTAAGATCTGAGAGCACTTATTATTTTTGGTTTTAATGGAAAAATGCAAATAAGGAGCATCGTAATATAACTTTTTAAATATCCATCGCCCGACTACTTCTTTATTAATGGGCAAGAAAATCAGCGCCGATGAGTATCGCGCTTGCTAAAGAGCAATTAGAAATAGACCAAGCATCACTCACATACACGGATCCCTCAAACAGCCTTTGGCCTCTATTTCATGTTATTATTTATTTATAGTTATTATCCACGCAGTAATAATTTGTTCTTGGACAAAATTACAACACTTGTCATCTTCATTGATTTGGGCATTGCTCACCATGTGTACAAACCCTTTCTCTATTAAAGGTTAATGACAATAATATGATTGTGACTTCGCAAAATCTTAATATAAACTATAAATATTTGTATATATTGTATTTGTATAATTATTATACCTTAAATAAATGTAACCGACTGTTACTTACGAATAGTGTGTCGATTTCTCGACCAGGTTTCGAGCATATCCGATGCTCATCTTCAGGAGGTCAGTTCACGCAGCGAGATCGCGGCGGTGACATATATACATACATATTTATTTAAAATGAATCACACTCATGAGAATTTTAATACTAAAATTATCACACCTTATTAAAAATGTCAGCCCCAGGTCATAAGCAAGCGATTCTGCTATTATTTCATGAAAAACCTAATATTTGAGCAGCCAAATGCTTGGAACATCACCTACTTTTCGGTACAGGCTTATAAATTTGACAGCCTAACTCATAAACGCCCTCACAGAATATGCCAAGGTACAAGCCATTAGCCGATAAATAAAAGACGTTTTAGCAGCGAGTAGGATCGACGTGATTACATTCATCAGTGCCCACTGCCCACACGTGGGAGTCGCTCAACGGGCGCGAAAACATAATCATGGCATTCCTGTAAATTCTACCCATAAAGTAGCTAGCTGGTTGGACACCAAACTTAGAAGCTTATTAGCCAGTAAGTTTTATAGTGGTGCAATCATTGTCGAAATATTACTAGGCCATTACTAAAACCTATAGCTTACTAAAACTTATAATAATGTGCTATTTGTGAAAGATGATTATACATTATCTACTTTCTTTTTTTATAACATTCTAAAATATTTTAAATTGATTACTTATACATGAAATATCTTCGTTTCATTTGTAATATACATATATTTTGAAATACTATTATTGGTGCCCGTGGCACTTACATTTTGCAGACGACACTCATTAACATAAAAGAATACTTGCTTATTTACCAAAAACTATTTGTCTCTGAACATCTACCTAGTAAATTATAACTAATTTATAACTATATCTGAGAGATGGAGCTATGAATATATAATAGATGATCAAACGAACTTCTCAAGCGAAGTTCGATCATTATTATATGAATAGCTCCATCCGAAGATATAGGAACCCTTCCCTCCACTACCCCATACATAAACAAAAGTTTTTGGACAATATCTCTAAAAGAATGGCGTTATAGGGAAGGGCTGTGACGGTAGTGAGGAGACCGACCAGAGAATCGATTTTTAATTTTTATCGATACAAATCTAAACGCATGCGAATCTACCTGTATGATCTAAGTTACTACCTAGTAAATTATAACTAATTTATAACTAATTTATAACTATATCTTCGGATGGAGCTATTCATATAATAATGATCGAACTTCGCTTGAGAAGTTCGTTTGATCATCTATATTCATTTATTTATTTACGAAAGTAGGTGATATAGGTGTTACAAAATTGCTATTTCGCTACATCCAGCCAATGAGGCATGTAAGTAGTTTAAAACAGTCAAAGTTTACAAAAACAGCTTCAAAACAATGTCGGGTAATGGCTAGTATTTATAGTCTCGTAAATGCACAACTTTAAACACCGAGCATAGCTCTCTCTATAGCTCGCTGCGTCTGCTCCTACTTCATCCAATTACTGTCCATCTAATGGTTGCCTGGAAGAGATCGTTTTTAGTGATAAGGCCGCCCAATTTCGCTCGAGTGCTGCGCAAGATTTCATACTAACTTTATAAGCTCTCCATACTAAGAAGCAGTTGTTTGGAGCTTAGGAACTTGTTAGTTAGCTTGAGTTGCCAGAATGGATGTACAAAAAGAGCCGGATACTTTTTAATCTTACAGAAAGTCAAAGCATAAATAAAAGTCGAGTACTTAGGTAGCTATCTAACTCTCTAGCTTATTTGTCCAAATCCAAATCCCGATTTCCCCTGTGGTTCTTTCCCCATCATTTTACTGAGGCTTGGAGACTGGAGACCGACCGCTGTGTGTCGATCTAACACGGGTTTTTTTTATATACGTGGCCTAGCGTCGTATATCGTGCACGGCTTCTCGCAGTCTCTGTATGTGAGTCAGGACTTCGGTTACAGAGTTTGAGGCTATACCCTCTTATAGCACTGGTAACCTTCTACATCCGACTGCTTTTCTTTAGGTAGCTAGCTATCCGCTTACTTTTGGGGGCAAGATGCTGTGTGGCCCATCGCTGCCAAGTGCCAGTGCGGTACTGCAGTTCACCTGCTCGGTCATCACGGTCTTTCGTGCTCAAATAGTGCAGTACGAATTTCGCGCCACGCCAGCCTGTCATCATTCGGCGGGGCGTTTGCCCGTGTCGTAGCAGTGGGATGGGAGTTGCATGGGAACGTAGCCCATGCGATGATGTGTTTGTGTGGTAAAATCCAATTATACAAAGTTTTTCAAAGCTGAAAATTGTAAATATAAAATGTAGGTAATGGATACCTAGCCTAGATTAAATTAATTAAATGATGCTCGGTTGTTTTCCGGTTGGCTGCTACTACTGCCACAACATTAGGTATATCAGAAGCATAATTATCTAAGTAGTAGGTAGGTATAGATACCATTCAAAACGAATATTATTATAAGTGGGACAGGATAATTGGATGCCAACTGGTTTTCAATGTTACGATAATATTAATTGACTTTTCCTTCAACCATAAACAGAAAAAGAAGTAAATTGGCTCCTTGACCGTATAATACCCGGTACGAGTGTAAAATATTAAAATTCCAATGGTTCTAAAATGTAGTGTCGTTTGTTCCAGGAGCGACGAAAGAGATCGGCACCGCTCTGACCAGAGTATGCCTGCGCCACCGAGCCATCGAATCGAGGATGAAGACTTTTATCAGGTAACGTTTTAGAGATATTTCTTTATATCCACAGCTCAAAGTGTATCTCGAGTAGGTACAGCTTTCAACTCTGGAACACTGCAGTGGACAGATTTTAACTGAAGGTACTTACCTACTTTGTCACATTCAATGCAGAGTGTTTGTAATTAAACCGTACGCTGATTTGGTCACTATATTTAAATAATACAGGTGAAGGTTTGCTTACAAATATTTCGCCTCTTATTTGGACTAAGCTCGCATGTGTAGGTATCCAGCGTAAACCGTGGTGATTATGGCAAACCCCCCTGAGAGAATGAGAAGCGTCCAAAGTGATGGTGTTGGGGAATGATACGGGGGCGGCCTATGTTCAGTAAGGTTGTTTGGGTCACATAGTGGGCAATTTTGATATTATAAGTATTTGACCGGAATATTCGGCATTTATGTAAGTACTTCACATGTACATCGTTCGTAAAACTGACAACCGATGCGGGAGAAAGGTTGTCTAGTGGTGACCAAGAACTGGAAAACTCAGCGTAGGGCCCCCCACTGAGAGGACCGACTATATGGTCAAAACCGCAGGGGAGCACTTATGTCGATGATGGTACAATTAATAAACTTGATGTATAGGATCTGATGGGACCGGTTATGAGCTCATTGCCTAAAATGAAAGATGCCACTGCAGCATATTATCCATAACTCGACTTGACTAAGGAGCAGATTGCCTAACCGCTGACTGTGTAATTGATTTTTGGGACCGGATGGCAATTTTTGAAAACGGATCCGCTTCGTGGAATCCGTTGGAAGCTACCCCTATACTCCGGCAGTGGACATCTTCACGGTGATGATAATTTTAATCTTGTAATGAAGTTTTCTGTGATGAACGTTGCACAATAATAGCCAACTCACTGAAATTTATGATCACCTAAACATGTTAATGTTTCCTCAAGGAAAATACGAAATTGAAGCGATTGCATCAAATGTAGACTTTATTGTTTGTTGGACTGCTCTGGAATGTATATTACCGACCGACGTGCCTAATATGATTATCTCCCTATGAGTAACAGAGACGACTCTACGTAGCCGAGACTGGTCAATTATCTCCCTCTAGCTCGATGAGCATTATTTGCCTCAAGTACCTGCAACATCTGCAGAACATACGCTTCCTATATTAAAGGGATAACACTACACTTTGCAGCCCGGTTAGCGCGGATGGTAGACAAAATTGTCTTTCCCCTGTTATCCTCCGCTCGACACGTAAGCAATTAGTATGAAGAAAGTGACATAAAACGGGGAAAGTCAAGTTTTGTCTACCGTCCGTGCTAACCGGGCAGGTGTCTAGTGATAATGCAGAACGAGGGACTGCTGCCTATTTAGGGCTTTCACAGTGCGACGCGGACCGTCCGCGTGCGGATGGGTGCATGACGTCAGTCGCGGATGAATTGTCGTTTAGTGCCTCGCGGAAAAGGATACTCTGTGCGAATCATTGTTGTTCTGTCTCTACTTGGTCTGTGCATCCGTCGAGAACTGAACAACTACGTTACACGTTGAGCAACGCGCGTTTGTGCGCGGATAGCTCTCCGCGTCTGCGTCGTCGTACTGAATGAGCTGAATAAGCTCTATGGGCATGCTGATGTCCGCGTAGGTCGTCCGCGTCGCACTGTGAAGGACTTTACTGGATACTTCTTTTGCTCTCTCTCTCTGTTCTCTGTTTCTTCTGGCTCTTCTTCTTTCTTCTTTTTTCTTCTTTTTTTTCTTCCTTTTTTTCTTCTTTTTTTCTTTTTTCTCTTCCATAATTTTACGAACAACAATATTTTTTGCGGCAGTACGCAGAACAGGCAGTTTTATTTTACAATCTATACTTATAATAAAACTGTAACAAGTTCAATTCTGTACATTAAAGATTATTTGAAAATTTTTGTTGGAGGGCTCTCTATAATCGATACTACAGCCAAAACCTTCAGTATTAGGTCCAGAGCCACTCTTATCCTGTACTATAGGAAAGAGAGAAGGGAGGGGGGGAAATGATAAGGGAAAAGGATGAACGGATGAAGGTGAAAGGAGCCTCCTTTCACCGTTTCATGCATTCATCCTTTTCTCTTATCTTTTCCCCTCTTCCTTCTTTCTTCCTATAGACTGAGATAAGGCGTAAAATTAATTAACCCGTGCGAAGCCGGGGCGGGTCAGCTAGTATACAATAATACATAGATTGTGTTTCGTTGTTCATTACAAACACACCATTAAGTGTCTGTAATGTAACCAGTTTCTGATTGAGCTAACATTTATAGCACTAATGATTTATTGACTTACACCACAGGATATTTAGTAGTACTACGTACTACTGAGACACACCAACGTGGTGATGTTTTATTTGGTATTTACATTTGAATGTACGCAATGTAAAATATTAATATATACTTTGCTGGTATACTATTTCACACACAGACCCAAAATATTTTCGTTACTTCAAAGCATTCATCATTTGTGTGGTACGAGTTTTGACAAAAATAGAATGTAACAAAATAAAATAAATAAATAATTTATTGCATCTAAAGAGTACAATATGTTCGGTACATTCTAGGTAGTGAAACAATACAGTTATTATAGATCCTAAATATATTACCGATGGGGAAGAAAGGTTCTCGAGTGGCCACCACGAACCGGAAGACTCTGCGTAGGCCGGCCCCCCACTCGGTGGACCAACGACCTGGTGAAAGCCGAGAGGAGCTGATGGATGCAGGAGGCGAGCAGCCGCTCAAGGTGGCGCGCTCTTGGGGAGGCCTATGTTCAGCAGGGGACGACTTCAGGCTGATGATGATGATGATGATGAAGATGAAATATATTACCGTACCCTTGGGAAGCTCGGCCACTAGGTCTCTGATGAGCCTGTGCAGCAGGCTTACATGAATGCTTCCATTGCCTTTGACGTTTCATTTGTTTGTTTTCTTGGCTCAGTCAGAGCCCAGAGCGCATAATTTGCAACTATCTGGCCTCTTCTTTTATTGCATATTTATAAGTATAAAAGAAAAGCCCAGACAAAAAGATAAGCTCTTATAAGGTCATTTTTCTTGTTCTAATATTTATTTTTTACCTGTGGAATGGTGTTTTTCTGACAACAAAATGTATGTCTGTTAATTAATTTGACATGCTGCGTGCACGCCAACCACGAGTTTTTATATCCTCTGGGTTGTAAAAAGTCTGTGTATACAAAATGTCCTAGTTGTAGAATGACTAAGTTAGGTAAAACGTCGTAGTTACACAAAGTCTGAATTATTCGGGGAACGGGTAAATCTTATTACTAGACTGTGTTATGTCTCAGGATGACGTGCGCAGTGCAGTGTCACGCGAATAAAGTTCCGAGCATGAAGTTACTACCCAGTTCCGAGTCCGAGTGATTCTGCAATTTGTTATGGGCGGCCGTGACACTTAACACCAGACGAACGACTAGCTCGTCACGTCATTCGTTTAATTAAAAAAAAGGTCACTGTGTGTGTCGGTCTATTTATCTCGTAGTAGCGGCTCCCCCCGACTTCGCACGGGTATAATAGTTTTCGCAGCGCA
This sequence comes from Ennomos quercinarius, assembly GCA_910589525.2. NCBI lineage: Eukaryota > Metazoa > Arthropoda > Insecta > Lepidoptera > Geometridae > Ennomos > Ennomos quercinarius. The sequence goes on from OU342512.1 coordinate 2,724,845, forward strand.
CGCGATGTAAAGAATATTTTAGGTATTTTTTACACCTTGGGTTACATTATTGGAATTTTAGTAAGGATCCCTTATTATTTTGAAAATATTATAGCCTATGTCATCCGACGCGACTTGAAATAAATTAAACGAAATACTGGGATGACAGAATAAAACTTACAACTTATGTACCCTACTTTAGTTTTATCTTACTAATCCCCAAAAAATACTTCATCAACGTAGTGCTCCAAATTTTCAGCGTAATAACACATATTTTTTACAAATTTAATTTGGCAATTCAATTTGTCAAAAAAAAAACTGGTTTTGTAAAGGAATGAGCAGATAATAGATTTATTCGAACCCATATTTCACGTAACCCATAAAAAACTTGCAAAATTAATACATTTTCATGAGCAGTCTCTGTTTCACATCAAACAATGATGTGCGATTTTCAACTTTAAACAAGGCTCTATAAAAAACTTGCTATGGCGCGGTCTTATAATCAAAACTCGGAACGTCCCTTTTCCATTTCCAGCTCACTAATGGACACCCTGATCAGTCCACTGTCCGAGCGAGCAGAGGACTGGCGCCGCGGCGGCTGCGGTACCGGAGCCTTGAGCCGCGAACATGCCAGGGAGTGCAAGCGGGCGAGGACAGAGCTCAGGCGTCGAGTGACTGACGCTCAGCGGCAGGCTAGGAAGGCGCGGAGACAGCCCACCGATGCCAAGCGGCGGGCTGATGTTAGCATGCAGGTAAGAGAAAGGAGATTGGGTTTTATTATGTAATCGAATGACGTGACGAGCTAGTCGTTCACCTGATGTTAAGCGACACGGCTGCCCATAACAGATTGCAGTATCACTCGGAACTCTAAATTATATTTCGCGTGACACTGTACTGCGCACGTCATCCTGAGAGATCACACAGTCTATAAGATTACTAGACTGTGAGATCAGATCATACATTCTCATTTGCCCATCAATTTCACTAGGTATAATGCTCTTCTAACCGGAACACAGTAGTACTTGCACACTACTGCTTGGCGGTAGAATAACTGGCAAAGTGGTGGTACCTACCTAGACGAAGTTTGCAGAAAAGTCCTACCACCTAGTAGTAGAGGTGTCACTAATGCGTTTCTTACCCTGAAAGTCGTTTCACATCATTATCATCACTGGAACAGCGGTGCGAGTGACCCAGGAAGGTGAGTAGGATAGAGTAGAAATCCTGGCAAGTGGGTATGCACGTACCCCATACGGTAATTTGTTATTTTCCTTGAATATTTCCATCTTATTCTAGTAACTTACATAAGCAGCGTATATGATTCAACCTTTTTGGACCAACATCGAAGGTAACCTATGTTTACTCATCTTCCAGGATGTACAAGAGCGTAAACAGCAACTAGAAGAGATGGAAGAGAAAGCCGTGAAAGCTGCACTCATCGAGGAACGCAGCCGCTTCTGCCTCTTTGTATCCCTGCTTAATCCGGTGGTGGTGAGTTGATTTGACCAGTGACCACAAGCGACGATGTAGCATGTACACTCTGCTATTGAAAACGTTCGTTGATTTTGAATTTTAGAATTATAATATAGGATCAGCATATGTTATCAATGATGATACTCGGGCCATGGCTTTTCATGATAAGGGTCCAAGGATGATACTAGGCCACGATCCACTGCATTGCCCAAGTGCGCGTTGGTGGATGACACATGACCTCGAATTTGTGATTCTTGAACATGTTTTCCTCACGACCGACGTTTTCCTTCAACGCTGTAAGAGCGACTGCAAATTTCGAACATGAGATGTGAAGTCATTGGCGCCGGGCATAGAACAATTAATAGCAGTACAAGTACCTATTATCAGGTCCTTACATATGAAAATGGCGTTTTGTACGGGAGGAATATAAAACTCAATTTATTTTTGTAAAATATATTTAATTAGTCAAAGTATGCGCCGTTGTTATCTATGCACTTTTGCCATCTCATAGGTAGTTCATTGATCCCTTTACTAAAAAAACCATGGGGGCGAGAATCAATTAACTCTTTGAAGGGGGTTTGGACTGCCGCATCGGAGTTGAATTTCTTTCCATGTAAGAAGTTGTCCAAATTCCGGAAAAAATGGTAATCTGTTGGAGCAAGGTCCCGGGAATACGGTTTATGTCGCAGACATTCCAATTGTTACTCATCTAACTTAGTGGTTGTTTGTTGTGCAGGGTGTGGTTTTGCGTTGTCGTGAAGCAGCAGTGGCCTAGAGCGATTGACCAATCTCGGTTGTTTAGCAGCTAGTTCTTCCTTCATGGTTTGCAGTTGCTGACAATAGATATCTGCCGTAATCGTTCGGCCAGATTTTAGAAAGCTGTAGTGAACTACACCGGCGCTAGTCCACCAAACACTCACAAGTAACTTTTTCTGAGTCAATTTTCGTTTAAGGCAGGATTTGGCTGGGTCCAGGGGTCTCCAGGGTTCAGCCATTGCGACGAGCACTTCCGATTATCGTACATCGTATCGGTTGAGCAAAGTAACACAGCAGTCGACGCGTGTTTGCAGGTTCGATTCACTCAATTCATGAGGTACCCATCGTTCAAGTTTTTTACTTTCCCGATTTGCTTCAAGTGGATTAATACAGTTTTATCACTTACCCCGAAGCCTGCAGCTATCTCTGAAGTGTTTTGTCATGGATCCGCTTCCACAATAGCCTTTAATTCTTCATTTTCCACTTTGGTCTCCGGCCGTCCACGGAGTTGGTTCTGAAGGTCAAAATTTCCAGAACGAAAACGTTGAAGCCAAAAACGTACCGTGCTTTCTTTTGCGACACCAGCTCCGTACACATCATTAATTCTTCGAGCTGTTTCTGCAGCACTGGTGCCACGGTAGAACTCGTTCTCGTAAATATACCGATATTTCATGTTTTCCATTGTGCAGTAATAAGCGACGCCAAAGAAAAAAATAAAGAGGAAAAAACAAATGAATGACTGTTTTCAAAACTCAAATATACCAGCTAAATGAATTTATAAGTTTGAATTTGGAATTCTTAACCAAAGAGGAAATATTTCACATCAAAGTGGTCAGTACGACAAAACGCTAATTTCACATGTAAGGTACCTAATATTTGTTTCATATACCTTGAGAGCAATGTTTAAGTTTTTTTTTAGCTAGCGTACATAACATTTTTTTAGCGGTCATCCATCCAATTAGTGACCGTAGCGAATGTTACTTCACTTTAATGATTAGTCGAGCTTCGTTATGTGCGATGCGAATATTATGATGCGTCAAAAGTTCCTGTTATCTTCGGCGGTTCTTTTGACTGTTGTTTTTTGACTGTTGTTCATTGAATGTTGTTTTTCGACAGGAGAGTGAAGTGGCGATGTTAGCGGAGGTGGGTCACTTGCAAGAAGGCAGTGAGCAGCTATTACGACAAACGACGGAGCCGAGGACTCTGCCTGCTGCCAGTTTACAGGTCAGGATGGAACGGGTTATAAACCCACATAAAAGAAACGCGTCCAGTTCGTTATATTATAGCCTAATGTACGCGTTCCCAAAACGGCTTTTTCTCATTATAACTGAACCCGTGTCGTCTCAAACCCAACATGACCTAATCCCCAAAAAGAGGTGAGTTTGACTCTGTTTTTTATGTATGTTCACCAATTTCTTCAAGATTTTAGAACCGTTTTTTTATTTAGCCTTGCGCTGTGCGATTGATGTAGGAGGCGAGCAGCCGCTCAAAGCGGCGCTCTCTGGGGGAGGCCTATGTTCAGCAGTGGACGTCTTCAGGCTGTTGATGATGAGAACCTTGCGCGGTGGTCCTGGTCCCATGTAAATTTTGTCAAAATTTTCGGAGATAGTTTAATCAACTGAGAAGTTATTGCTGACGACAGACAAAAAGTAATTCATTAGACTTAGACGTGATTTCGCGGAAATTTTATTAAATCTTAAATCAATTATTACATTTATTTTTAACCTGATTTATTTTATACTTACTTTAATAGCAGGCAACTAGCCTATTATGTGCTAAAAATAAAATAACATTTGACATTATATTTTGTTCTTTGTACAACATGCATTAAGTACGGCATCGATAGGAAAACCCAATCAGAATCACAAATAAGTAAAAAAAAAACTTATGCATCTTGGTAACAACATATCTTTCTACCTACGTTGGTGTTTAAATTGAACCAGAGAATATTTATTATACTCCGTAAATGAACTTGAATGAAGTTATCGAATTCAACTGATTTTCTTATTATTGTAGCATAATAATACAATCATTCATATTTGTCCCAAAATAAATGTAACGTATTTATTAGTTTTCCGTTCCGTGGCAGTGTAAATTGACTTTAAATATTTGTATATCACATCATCATCATCATCATCATCGTCAACAGCCTGAAGATGTCCACTGGTGAGCTTAACGAAACTTCCTGCATAGAGCGTCACTTTTGAGATAGAGCGGCTGCTTGCATCGTTCATCCATCGGCTCCCTGCGGTTTTGATCAGGTGGCCGGTGTACCTAATGGGGCGCTGCATCTTCCGGTTCGTGGACACTCCAGAACTTTTCTTCCCCATCGGATGTCGGGTCAGCGAGCGATATGGCCTGCCCACCGCCATTTCAGTTTGCTAATTCTAAGAGCTATATTGGCTTTTAAATTATAACGCAGCTAAATTTAATCTGGGAACCGTTAAAACAAGTTAAACCCAATGTCGTGTGCAGGTGATCTGCGACATAAAGTCGTGCTACAGTGGTTGGGCGGAGGCTAGCTCGGCGCCACACTCGCCGACCGCCTCCCGCCTCGGCAGTCGCAAGTCCAGCCTTACTTCCATCTCCAGCCTTAACAGCCACTGCTCGGAACACCAGCTCGGTAAGTTCTTTGTAACTGACTGTTATAACACTTAGCCAATATGATAGCCACTGCATGAATCACAGGCCAGGGATTTGTATTGTAGCGGTTCAGTTTAGGTCGTCATTTGAATCGCGCTAAGAGGTCACAGTACGGCCCCATTTTGATAATATTTGGCAGGAATATTCGGTAGGTAGACGCTCAATTCTAAACAAAATGGTAAGAAATGATTAATTGAAAAGCAATTGTTGAAAAAGACACAGCATATTTAACATTTTTTTCTCTTATAATATATTTTCTTGTATGTTTTATGTATGCAATGTATTAATTTATTTATACATTGTTTGTCCTGAAGTTCGTGATGTCATGATGATGGGTTCCGACTGAAAATCAGTTATTGAGGTCTTATGACCTTGATTACATGCTGAGTCGGGACCTATATCGTGACGTCACGCAACATTACATTTTGTACTTCGGGACCAGATAACTGATAGAATACTTAGATACTTTTTGCTTGTAAATACATACATAGGATACAATATAACACCCAGACACAGAACAAACATCGATGTTCATCACACAAATGTTTGTCCCGAGTGGGAATCGAACCCACAACCTACAGATCAGTAGGCAGGGTTACTACCAACTGAGCTATCAGGCCAGACAGTTAGGAATGTAATGTTGTGTGATGTCCTGAATAAATGTATTTTCTTTCTTTCTTTCTTTCTTAAATGAATTGAAAGGCAATTGTTGCATTAATGTTTATGCTTCCGAGGTGTAGACCTTCGCAGAACTAACATTAGGTGTCGGTCCCATACGTTTGTCATAAAGGTTGATGATTGTTGCTCTAGCCACAATGACTCGGCGGTAGGTATACCTATAGTCGTTTGGCAACAGATGCATGCTTGTGCCTACTTGGGATTTTAATACCTATACGAATAAATCAGAATAAAGATGTCCCGCGGTTTTTTGCAAATTACCCTCCGACCTGCGTGGAACTGGAAACTTATGCTTGCTAGATGTGATCTGGGGCTACAATACAATTTGTACATTAGCCAATTCACTTTAGGTCATCATTTAGTTTGCATTCATATTAGTTCTGCTGTTTTGACGTGAAATTCTAACATGCAAATAAAGTGACCATGTTCGCTTATGAATATTAATATGGTTAAGGATAAATAGTTGAACTTATAGCATTATGGAAAATACGTTTAAATTTATTTATTTATTTATTTATTAATTGAACACCAACATAACAAACACCAATTCATGCTTGAGAATTAAATTAATAATAATATGGCTAAGTGTCGATATCATTAAAGGTGAAGACAGCTTGCGAACTTTCTATTAGAAAGAATTCTTTGATGTGAGCGAGTACAAAATTATAGGAAGACAACATAAAATTAATTTCATTGAATTTTACAATAGAAATAGGTGATAGTTATAGGCAATATTAATAAAAAGTCTAAAATGTGCATGCAGATAAGGAATGCTTATACAAATCCATTAACAATCAAAATATAGATAAAATCTAGGTAAGAATTGTAAAATAATTAAAATAACTATATTAACTAATATATGTAAACAAATACTTATAACAGTGGCGAAATAAATTGAAGATTTTTGTGTTATATATGTAAAAGTATACCGCCATTCAGTTTGTTTACTTATGGTGCGAGAGCCCACTGCAAAAACACCTACGACATCGGGTACCCCAATAGGCTATCTTTAGATCGTTAACCGACACTTAAACATGTAAAAAGAACAGGTCGGCCAGTTCAGATCCTGCCGGGTCATCTGTTTGTCTGTCTGTCTGTCCGTCTGTCACCAGGCTGTATCTCATGAACCGTGATTGTTAGACAGTTGAAATTTTCACATAATTATGATGTATTTCTGTTGCCGCTATTACAACAAATACTAAAAACAGAATAAAATAAATATTTAAGGGGGCTCCCATACAACAAACGTGATTTTTTTGCTTGTTTTTATAGATAGTGGTACGGAACCCTTCCTGCGCAAGTCTGACTCGCACTTGGCCAGTATTTAAAAAGTTTACTGGAAGATAATGCTACTTAGCATTAAGTCCACCTATGTACCTACTACTACTACTACTATCTATCTATTTATTTATACATAGTTGTTATATATTTATTAATAACTGTAAGGAGTATAGAAATCCAGAAATCCAGAGGTGAAAGTCGTTACGATTATTTATCTTACCAATATTATAAAGAGGAAAGATTTGATTGTTTGTTTGTTTGTTTGCATTGAATAGGCTTCGAAACTACTGAACCGATTTGAAAAATTCCTTTACTGTTGGGAAGCTACACTATCCCCGGGTGACATATTTTCAAAAAAAATAGGGATCCTTACTAAAACTCCAATAATGTAACCCAAGGTGTAAATAAATTACCTAAAATATTCATTACATCGCGTGCGCTGCGAAAACTATTATACCCGTGCGAAGCCGGGGCGAGCCGCTAGTTATTTATATAATTAACTTTTTCAACTGACTTAAAAAAGAAAGCAGGGGTTCTCAATTCGGTTGGCTTTTTACCTCAACACTCCGTCATGAATTAACCGACTTTGAAAATTCTTTTTTTTATGATATATGTATACTTTCAGTTTTGTCCGATACAAATTGCGTCATAATCGGTTTCAGTAGTTTGGTTTTAAATCAAAATAACTGGAAAAAATATCATCCAAATATTTCTCAGTATGACTTTTAAGGCGATTGAAGTCGGTTCAACTCCTCTATTAAAAGGATATTTATAAAATAAAAATATAAAATGAATATAACAAAGTTACCTTTATCTGCCCCAATATGCAAGCGGTGTCACTCTAACCCAGCTACTTGAATCTTTCAGGGGTGTCCAGTTCAACAGTAAGTTGTTCCACTCCGATATCGAACGCGTCCTCCGCTGGGACCATACCGACGCCTAACAACGAGTCGCAACTGGGTTTGTCGCAGGTACTGTAACATACTAGATGGAGTGACTGTACAAAGTAAAATAGTTGAGTTGTAGCCAGTGAGGTAGGATGGTTGTAGCACAGAAAACTTAGTAGTAGGTACATGTACAGATTTCCTCCGTAAACATGTAAAAGTATTGAATGTAATGTAAACCTCTTTACTAGTAACTGATTAAGTTCTGAGCAATGCAAAAGTGTAGTGCGCAATTCTGGCTTTCCACTTGCAAGAACATTTCTGCAAGATGTGTCTGACAGTGTATCAGACAGCAGCTTGCAAAGTTTAAACTACTTAGTTTCCAAGCTACTGTCTAGACAGTTTATACTTGCAAGCTACTGTCTAGTCTAAATCAGGGGTGGCCAAAGCGCCGACCGCGGGCGATCGGTCGCCTGCGGAGACATTTGCGGTAGCCCGCTATGTAACCTGCGTTGCGTTATAAGATCACCAAAAAGTGCCATTGTCAATTACCTACTCGCACCATCCTCGGGTTCTTTCTTGTGGTCAAACTATAGGTTTTCTTGCACTGCGTGAAAGCAAGCACAGAGGAATGTCCTAAAAACCCCTGAGCTGATGATCCATGATTCCCATGTGAAATGATCACAAAACAAAGTTAACCTGATGGGCGATATTTTGATAAAATTTGCTTAAATCAAACCGCAAGAGCTTTTTTCGAATGGAGGCTATGGAGATGTTTAAAAAGTAGACATCAGAAATATCGGAATCCTAAGAACGCAAGTTTTACTTGTAATTTTTGATGGCAGTAGACCGTTTGAGCTCTTTAGAATTATAATGTAGACGGCATACTCCAAAAGTTTGGCCACCCCTGGCTGGTCTAGATAGTTTATACTTGCAAGCTACTGTCTGATAGACGGTCGGACACTTCCTGCAAAAATTTTCTTACAGGTGGAAACCTGGAACATGTTTTTTAACTTTAATGCCCGTCTGTAAAGATATTAAAATGAAACTTAGCTAAGCAACACTTTCCCCACGCTCATTGATTGCCAGCTGATTTTCGGCAGTTTTCAACCAATGAGCGTACAGTGTTTGGCAAACGTACGAGAAATTGGAGGCTCGAGAGAGATAAGTGGGATATTAAGAGGTGTCAATCTTTAGTAGAGACGGGCATTAGAGACGTCTATAAATAGGCTAGTGTCCTGCTATTTTCTTATTGCATAAATTAATAACATTCCTCAAAAATAAACAGTCGCGAAAACAAAAACTAAGTAACTCAAAAATTACAAAGTTACAAGCATTTTAAAATACAGGAATAGAAAGAGACAGCTCAAACATGCAGCGACGTCACTCTTGTTCCTTCATATTACTCTCATTCACAGCTGTGGTAGCTTTACATACACTCTTTATGGCATAGTGTGACTTCACAACGTGCGTTTTCAAGTAACTTTAAAAGCTTATTACTCCTTTTTTTATTTACCGATTCTATTTATTTTGTCAATTATTGCATTCATTTTTAACCTACTTTATGAAAATAATATTTACTTGTTAATTTTTAATAGCATGCCACTAGCCTATTATAAGTAAAGCTGGTAGTTTACCTACGTGTTGTTAAAGGTATTTAGCTTATTTATTCTTAATCTCTATTTTAAAGTCATGTGCCTGATTGCTTTATTACGATTTTTCAGTTCGCTTCGTTTTTCTTATGATTTTGTATACGCATTTTTTGTTTTATTTTTGTTTAGTTGAATGTTTTGTACACGCAGTCGGCGCGGCTGGCGCGCAGCACCGCCAGCGCGGACTCCGGCTTCCGCTCGCAGGACGCCTTGCTCCGCCGCTCGCTCTACGTTGACAATGTACGCCGCACGATTCTAGGCCTACACACTTATGAAGAGAATGGAAGTGAACGGAATTGTACATAGCATAATGAACTTTATACCGATTGAGTAACGTACAAAGCAGTCATCATCATCATCATCAACAGCCTGAAGACGTCCACTGCTGAACATAGACAGCGCCACTTTGAGCGGCTACTCCTCTTTTGCGTCCATGGGCTCCCCGCGGAACGCTGCGCCTTCTGGTTCGTGGTCACCACTCGAGAATCTTTCTTCCCCATCAGCTGTCAGTTCTACGAGCGATGTGGTCTGCCCATTGCCTGAACGACTAATTCTAAGAGCTATATCGGTCACTTTAGTTCTCCTGCGGATCTCCTCGTTCCGGAGCTTACCTCGCAGTGAAACACCGAGCATAGCTCGCTCCATAGCTCACTGCGCGACTTTGAGCTTACTAATGAGGCCAACAGTAAGAGACCATGTCTCAGTTCCATAAGTCACTGGCAACACACACTGATTGAAAACCTCTGCGGTATTTTAGTCCTAGGTAGATATATTTGTCGACAACTTAGAGAGTATCGTTATAGGTGGAACATGGGCATTAGACATGATTCTCGTATTGTCCTTCTCCACAAACCTGTTGGGAGACTCAACTAAGGTCGTACAAACTAGTACAAGCTAAAAATAGCTCGCGCTTCTTGTATATCATTCTCGGGAATTATTTTTCTTTTAGTTTGTACACTGAGAAGGACTTGGATGATATATTTTATCCCGTAGTATTGATTTAAAAATCAGACCACTGCTACGATTTTGATCAAATTTTAATGGGACTAATCTGAAAGTTGAGGAATTCTGGAGCATTGTTGCGATTTCTTTTTATTCTAGTTTGTACGTTACGCAGTTGATATAAAGTTCACTATGCTACAAATCCGTTCGGCTCCATGGTCCCATGTAAATTGAGCCTATTATATATCCTTATGTTTGGAGTGTGATTGCAAAGAAAGGCCGAGAATCGAGTTTAAGGTTGGCAAACGGTCGCGAATTCGTACTATTTGAGACTATCGCGCGATTGAAATACTTATCGCTAGGGTTTTAAATCAATAATATCTTTATAGAAAAGCGGCTAGGCCGACCTCATCGTCTTAATTTCATAATAAAAAACAATTGACTGATATTATTATCTCATTTTTTTCCCAGTTACCTATTTTCAATGGAAAACCATACCAATAAGCCTATTTTGATTTCTATGAAACAAGTCTAGAAATATATCTATTCAAATAAAAAAAAAGTCGATTTATAAATTACGAAAATATGAGGTAACAAACACAAAAAAAACAATTGAATGAAGAACCTCGGCTTTTTTGAGGTCATCTGACTTTACGATGACGTCACTCATTGCTAAATAGAAGAAATGACAGTAGAGCCTATAACAAAGAAAGTGAAAAACAAAGATATGTAGTGAATGTGACATTATTGACATTGGTACATGGAGTAACTTTTTTTATTGAGTAGAGGCAACGGCCAATAATTATTGAAAGCAAAGTATGACGTCATCAGCCACGAGAAATTTCAATGACCATAAAATAACTACAATGAATATAAGGGGAAAAAAAAATTCTTAGATTTCTCTATATGGTTAAAAACTTGCATAAAACCGGAGGTTTAGTAATTTTCGACATTACCCATTGGGTAGGTCCCTAAACAGTTAATCCCTTTTCACCGCGCGATTATATCGCACTGCGATCGTGCGACCGCCTGCCAATTGGGCGACGACGCCTAATGATAACTTACTTTCGGGGAATTGTCATACTGCCAGCGTTAATACACAATACAATAATCTAAACTTTTTGAACGATGAGGATGCGTTGACTCCTTCAAAAGGTACTGTACAGTGTACAAGTGTACAGTGCCAGAGTGCTATCTATTTATTTATGGAGTTCAATCTTCTGTCATTTTCTAATGAGGCCATTCCCAGCATTGTTAGAAAGAGATGGTAAAACATCCAAAATGAGCCCAGATTATAAAAAAGGAGTAAAATAGTGAACTTGTAGCGTTCTTTTAATACCTAAGCTAAGGTCGCAATAAGGTAGAAATGTCGAGTGTCTCATCAAAATGGAAACCGAATAGAAAAACCATATTTCCCTCTTTTAGATGATAGAGATATTTATGATTTTTATAGCAGTATCGCCTGCTCAGCGTAATCTACAGATTAATTTGTAAAGGAAAAATTTGAATCACGAGCGGGACTTGAACCCGCATCCATCCGTCCCTAAAGCCGGGACATGCTTTACTTAAGCTACCGTGACAAGTGGTCTCGTGTCCGAATTTATCCTTCAACTTTTACAACCATAAATATTGATTTGGGAGGCGTTATCTTTACAGCATTTGTGTTGATGTAACTTGACCGTGCTGGTTGGGATAATTCTTAAGAATTTCTCAATAGATGGCGCTGCCAACCCCGTAAGTTGGTTGTAAAAGTTGAAGGATAAATTCGGACACGAGACCACTTGTCACGGTAGCTTAAGTAAAGCATGTCCCGGCTTTAGGGACGGATGGATGCGGGTTCAAGTCCCGCTCGTGATTCAAATTTTTCCTTTACAAATTAATCGATAGAGATATTGTTTATCGCTAAAAACTCAAAGCCCATTTATTTTTATGTTTATGTATTTATTTACCCTATGACGCACTGTGTCTTTCGTTCTATGTACACACTATTTCCGTCTCGTTCACGCATCGCGAAGTTTGCTTAGCAGTTTTTAGCACTAGTAAAACTTGTGTAAAAAAACGCTACCCGCGCTGCTTGTACAATGGTGCTCTAACGCTTGCAGTGTGACAATGCCTCACGTGACAGCGATTACAATTTATACAAAATATGTAATATCTTTTGACAAAAATGTTGAGTCAATCGCTTTCGGAGGACGAACGCTTTGGTGGTATTTTTTTATTTTTTTATTTTGATTTCTAGCTAGTTTTGTTTTTATTATTTTAAAAGCTGTCTTGTGCATTTTAGATGAAATAGAAAGCATTGAAATTTCAGATTAATGAATCGTTTATATGTATATCGTTATGAAACTATAGTATGGTGCTCATTTAGCTTTTTTTTACCTTAGATAGTAGCCTATATGTGGTAAAAAAAAGCTGGGCCATAATTCTCAAAACCAGTAAAAACTTAAAATAAAGTAATGGCTTATATTTATGTTGTGATATAACAAAGCCATGGGTAATTATTAAAAATTGACAGAAAACCTTTAGAAATACCTTCTTTACATTAAAATTATTTTTATTTTGAATAATTAATATTGACATTAGTGTTGGTAACTTTGGTCGGTTTGATGTTTCGGAACGCGCCTCAGTGGAACATATGATTTTTGACAGTTCAAATCGCGCCAATCCCAGTTAATTCCACATTCATTTCGCGCGGTTTCGCTCTCATTTCATAGAGAACAGATTTTTGCAGATTTCTTATCTAAGACGAGGAATTCGCGTGGTTTCGAAGCACGGAATCGTAAAGTGGTCATACAGAATTAGGATCCTGATAGGACCACGGTCTCACTTGATGGTAAGTGACGACGCGGCCAACGATGGAGCATGCTTGCATTGAAGATACCGGGCCACTCTAGCCTTAAAAACTCCCAGATTATATTTGTCAGGAAAGAATGACAATGGTAAGCTTGCGGCCACGCTCAAATTTCAAATTTTTATTTCTCCGCCGTGTTGGGAAGAACATGCAATAGAATCTACGTTGAAATATGGGATAAGTGTCCCCACTTGAGGTTTGATTTTCATAGAGACCGTGTATCTATGGTATATTTGATTTAATAGAATCCATATTTTTTTCTCGCTCACTCGCGGGAAGTTTTCGTATGGAGATGGTGTTTATGTGCTGTTATAATGATTGGTCTACATTCGCCAGGGTTCGGATAACCAGAGCGTGAGCAGCGAATGTATGACTCCGACCAAGAGCAACATCGACGGTGACAATGTCGACGATACTGATCACGACATCATGACTAATGCAGGTATTTTATCGTTTATACTACTACTGTGAATGGCGGCTGTGAATTGTGCTGCAAGCCTTACCTCTGCCCGCGCACATGTTGTTATTGCTGCTGCGCAGCGTTTCGCGACGACTTCACAGCCTGTAAATCATAGCCGCTGTTAAATTTGAATCACACTACATTTCGCCCAGAATAAACTTTGGGGTAGGCAGAAAAGGGGTTCGAGGATTTCCCAATTCTATGGATTTTTCCAAAATATTTGTATTGTTGCAAACATTTTGACAAGTTTGACAGCTTCTAAGTACGCATTTATCCCTCTGTGACGTACCGGTTGGGCAGCGTTCGGGAAGCTTTTTGTCGAAAATACCACACCACAAAGCCTGAAAACGAATGTTTTCAATCAGTGTGTGTTGCCAGTGATGACTTATGGAACTAAGGCGTGGTTTGTTGGCCTTATGAGTAAGCTCAAAGTCGCGCAGCGAGCTATGGAGCGAGCTATGCTCGGGGTTTCCCTGCGAGATAAGCTCCGGAACGAGGAGATCCGCAGGAGAACTAAAGTGACCGATATAGCTTTGAGAATTAGAGAGAGAGGGAAGTTGAAATGGCAATGGGCAGACCACATCGCTCGTAGAACTGACAACCGATGGGGAAGAAAGGTTCTCGAGTGGCGACCACGAACCGGAAGATGCAGTGAACACCCCACTAGGTGCACCGACGATCTGGTTAGAACCGTAGGAGGAGGCAAGCAGCCGCTCAAAGTTGGTATATGTTCAGCAGTGAACGTCTTCAGGCTGATGATGATGATGATGATGACGTACCAACTGCAACGCATTTGGGAACGTCCTACTGAGATAGGTGCGAACTTAAGAGCTGTTAAACTAGCGCAGACGAACTGCAATAGTTTTGCAATAGTGAATGAATGATTGTTATTGTTTCCAGCGTCAGCCACGTGGCCGGACCTGAAGGACACGGCGCAGTTCGAGCGCGCCGCCTCCGCCATCATGGCAGGCCGGCCGCATACCATCTCTGCAGGTTGGCTTCTTACACTCTCACTCACTCACTCACTTACACTTACATTATTTATTATAAATTAAAACAATACCCGATTACGGTAGTATTTTTGTCATAGATAGGCTTACATTTGAGCTCTGTCTCGCCTGATGGGAAGTGACGACGCGTTTGACGATGGAGTATGCTTGCCTAAAAGATACCGGTTCACTCTAGCCTTAAAAACGCCTAAATTTGATTGGTCAGGTAAGGTCTTTCAAAACGCGTACAGAACGCGTTGTACGTATTTAAGGAATTTCAATAGGAAAGATTATGTTTAACAGTATATATAGCCAGACCAACCAGATTATATAGCTGTTAATCTTAGACTCTAGCCGATTATCTCCGCCTTTAAGCGCTATGTGTATAATTGAGGTGTAGCTCGTGTGCCAGCGTACTCGGGCGGGCGGCCGCGGCCGGCGCTCGGCGCGCACACGTTCACACACTCCGAGCAAGAAGTGGCGCCACGCGACGCCGGGATATATGCGCGACCGCCGCTACCCACCGTAAGTATTACTGGTTTTTTATATATTGTTTGATACTATCAAACAATATAAAAAAAAATATATATATAAAAAACTAAAAAAAAAAGTATATAAAATATAAAAGTTATATAAAAGTTTTGCACAAAAAGTGTGCAAACACTTTTTGTGCAAAACTATTGAATAAATAAATTAACTCACATATTTAGCCTGAATTAATGCTTACAGCGAAGCACCACTTGCAGTTTTTAAGTTAAGGCGGTTTTTTACAATTAAAGTGGATTAGGAACTAATACATGTAAACGAGAGCATTATTGTAAAATAATCGCTGCTTTCCGCGATTTTTATTAATAGTACAAAATTTAATTTTAGTTGCAAACGATAGAAAACTACCAAATTTTCCGGCTTCTGAGTGGACCACCCTTACGCAACGTCATCATCATCACCAGCCTGGCTGATGATGATGATGATGATGACTGAGCCCCCTATACCAATATATCCAGAGTATAACCACAGCATGTACAATAATAATGTTCCAGCGTTGTTCCTCCCTGGAGCGGCCGTCGCTGCCGGCGCGCGCCGCCAACGCCAACACCGGCCAGCACGAGTTCAAGCCGACCAAGCCCTCCTCGCTGCCGCCGCACCTCACTAAAGGTAACCTCGCACAGCCGACATTCGGCGGTAGCAATTCCCACAGAGATCTAGAGAGATGCCACTACCGTCCGCTGAGTACGAAACGGTGTCTTCAGGCGAAGGGTAGGGCAAACAAGGGGTTTTATAGCACGTTTCCTCCCGTAATTAGAGCATGTGGAGCTTTGAATTTAATATAGTTATAGTCTTTTGTGATGTACGCAAATACAATTAATAAATACAGCTTTATAAAAAAAAATTGCAAACTACCCTCAAAAACACTACTAAAATATTGTTTATTAACGGGATATTTACTATGTAAATTACATGGTACAACCGCCAACTAGTGGTGGTTTTACACGGTAAATATCCCGTTAATAAACAATATTTTAGTAGTGTTAGTGACCATGATAGTTTAAAATCTTATATTACCTTCAAAAAACTTGAATGTTCCACTTTTACTGAGTTTCTATAGAATATATTTTTACAAAAAAAAAATTGTGTATTTGTGTAACAAACATACACATTTTGTGATGACTTCCTAATTTTGAAAAATACGATATAAACACAAATATTAATTAAAAACCGCCAATATCAGTCATTTCGTGCGTTGTATTTGTCGTAAGCGCCGCGCTGAAGTGCAGACTGAATTGATATTTAAAACTACTTTGTTAAGGTCGATGTTTCTTTGAACGAATTTGGTCCTGCTTATCCGGTCCTACCCTTCCCCTTAACCTCACGACTGCGAGTTGCGGTGCGATTAAATGTTCTTTTAGCTTCAATGTATTAATTATCCATTGCGTTGTTAAAACCCAACGTTCGAATAGTCGTTAGTAAAGAGCGAGCATTGTAAACTGCTTACATGCAATATCGCGATTGCCGTTTGGCCACATGATACTTTAAACCATTTGTAGGGAAAGAGAACCACCCCGTCGTCGCCGCCCAAGACACGTCTTGAGCGATCTGGATGATCCTATAGCAGTCGTTGTGTCGGCTGCGCTAGGATCACCGGATCAGTCTAGCCCTTCTGGCTCAGGTACCGCTTTCGGCACCGGTATAGGATACCAGCGTAACACAATCAGACACCTCGCCCGCCGGCGAGGTCGACGTACCCCCCGTAGGTTCGCTAGAACGGTCGCGACTTTCCATAGGGTCCACTCTTCCAGTGGACGTAGCCTTCTCGATCCTCGCCTCCCGGCAACGGCCCAAGCCGAGGCTCGCACCCCAGGGGTGCCCTTGTGCTAGTTGCCTCCCACTTTTGACGGTTGGGCGCCTTAAGTGCCTGCCCTCCCGCCCGGTGACGCTGTAAAGGTCGGTAGAGACCAACAGCATTAGCCCGTTCAAAAAAAAGGGGAAGAGAACCCGCTAGAAATTATTGAGATTTTCTTCAAATTTTGGCACCACTAACCTGCTAGGCGATCATGTAACTTGTTGGCAACCGATAGAAACACAAAAATGTATGGATTTGACAGTTGAAGTACGCAGCTTATGTACAGAGTTACTATGGAAATGTTCAAATTTGGATTGAAATTTCTTTTGTTGCATTGCTATCAAAGTTACATGATCACCCCGCTGATCGTTCTCGTGCGCTTGGCCGCGGATTTTCCTTGGCTGGCTGGGGGCGCTCCCTGGTCTTCGTGATCGGCCTTCGTGGAGGCGAGGAGTGTGCGGCACGCGAGGTGGAGGAGAAGTGCGCCTTTTCCTTCACTCAATCACTTCGTATTTTTTTTTATATTGCACGTAATGTAACGACCGTTTGGCGCGGCGCCTTGAATGAAGAGTGACGTTCTCTCGAGGATGAGAACTTATGTCAATGTCAGCTCAACTCAACGAGCTGTCAAACGCATGACTGGAGATGTCAGCCATGGTGTAGGCGTGAGACCATAATTCGTTATTAATTTATTATGAAATTTATTTAAAGTATTAAGGACTTTGTGCTATCGCGAGAAAATGAATAGGTAATGAGTTGCGACTAATAAAGAAAGGTAATCTAATGGGAGTTGTGTGAAGGTACGGAACACCATTAAATGTGTTCTGTTTTTGCGCATATTGCAGCAACACCGGGCCCGCCCTCTTTTCATATCTCCTTTTAGTTTCTGATATCTGTGGTTTCCCCACAGCTAGGTTTTATGATCGCAGTAGATTGTAATGTACTGAGGAGAATGCTGCTGCCCATTCCTTGAATATTCCCTTAGCTTAGCCGCTTAATTCCACAACTCTGCTATTATTACGCGATTTATTACTCCACTGAAACGTCAAGCTAATAGCAGAGTCTGAACCAACGATCCATGGATCGGAAGGGAAATATGCGCACGCGCATAAAACCTACCAGCAATTCATGGCTTCATCGTTTGTTTCAGAAATGCCACAGGCGTTATACGTTAACATGTCGGAATTGGCTACGTTAGCGGCATCAAGGGCGCAACAACAACAACAACAACAGCAGCAACAACAACAGAACAACACTGAGCATCCACATCAGGAAAAGGTAACTTCAGTCATCATTTTTATCCTTGCTTACGCGTTTAGGTAAGTGGTTAGCAGCAGAATTTAAGACTAGACAAATGCTTCAGTAGCTTAATATTTTTGGCCAAAACTGTATGTTAATCGTAGGTATTTGCTGTCTCTTTCACAAACGCATGAAACGTAGTAACAAGGAGCGAGATAGTTACATATAGTTAAACGATAGAAACACCTGAAGTACAAATCTCATGATGTTCTTATGTTCCTGGTACGGAAAACAATCGATATTTAATAAATAGTATCATCTCTAATGTCCGGGTCTATGGGGAAAACCCCGACTAGAAGGTGGTGGTGAACAAAAAACTTAAAATTGAATGGGGTTTATTTTTATTGTTATATATTATTCTAAAAAAATTCAACAAATATTGACACTGTATTAATAAATTATATTACGGTTGGTACTGAGTTGACTGAACTATGTTTTATTTGGTATCAAACACTCTCATGTTGGTAGTTTTGTCTAAAACGAACGCTGGCCTATCTCTCCTGTGGCGATTTGATCTGAAACAAAAATATGCCTAGTTAGTGCTATTATAAACTTCTTTTATGTTTAAAACTGTTTCGGCGTTTTGTCGGAAGAACAATAACATATCTCTTGGTCGTGTCCATCATGAACTAACAGATCTGTGTTGCTCTTTAAACTACATGGCATTAATTAAACAGGGGTTTTTAATCTTGAAGAAATTTACAAAATTATAATTATGCTATTTATAGCTATTGTAAATATCTTTTTGCCAGTGTATACCCAAAAAAGATCGTAAAGCCCAAGATAGATTTGTCTATGTTAGCACACTGTTGTTGCTGTACATAAAATCTCAGACCACTCTCTCTCTCACCTGAGGTTAAATGGTGACGCGGTCGACCCCGAAGGACCCTTGTATAGCAGATATCATTTCGCGCGCTTTGGCGGCTTCCACGCTTAATCTATCGGGAAACAGAGTCCTTTGACCTCGTTCACTCAGCATTACGCAGAAAAATACCTATGTACCTACTCGTTATTCTCATACTTGGCAATAAATGATACTTGAGCCAGCGGCTTAATAACAAGTGCTTATTTCGTTGGATGCCATTAATTTGAACAACACTTAAAAGTGTACTGCTGTCGTACGAATAACAGTCCACACCACTTATCAATGAGTTATATTCGAGAGTGAGGTCGACACCCTCAGTGATACTCGGCAATAAGTAAAACTCAACAGGGAATCAAAGAGAAGTTTCCTAAAGTCAATTAAACTTATACATCGACAGCCGTAAGACCTCCACTGCTGAACACAGGCCTTCCCTATAAAACACCACTTTGGACGCTTATCATTGGCGGTTTGCCATAATCACCACGTTTCGCAGGCAGCGTGATGATCGCCGAAGATATTAATGTACCTCAGAGAATGCTGCTGCCCATTCTCTGGATATACCCTTAGCCGGCTCTTACGGCACCCACGGGGAGAGATGGGGTGGTCCTATTCTCCAAGCGCCGGGACCACACGGCTAAATGAAACTTACAATTTCTCCCAATGGAACTTAGCGGCCAGAGGCTCTGATATCTGGCCGTCCTTCATCTGCTTCTTGACGACTCTCTCCACCATTCGAAGCGAGGAGAACACGTTCTGGACGGTTTGTGGTTGACGGTTACGCGATGTCGTCTAGAGAAGACACCAGAAACAAGCAAAACATTAGTTATTAAAACCATTTTATAAAATGAAATTATCTTCAAGGATACTTAATATAGTTTCTAAAATTTTTAGCAAGCAGTGGATACAATTTTTAGGTACCATTATGTCTTGGCATGTATGCCTTACCCCCGGTTTCTCGTACGTTTGTTAAAGTTAAACTAATATCAACTTGAAAATACTCAACGCTCATTGGTTGCCTGGTGATCATCGGCTATCGTCAACCAATGAGCGTAGTATTTGGTTTAGTTCATAGGGGTCCGTATGCAAAGGGTAAAACCACAGATCTAGAAATTTTTCGTTACTCTCAAAAGACTCAGTACAGATCAGTACACACTGCCCAAGAGGAAAAGGGGTAGTGAAATAATGGCGGATGTGTCAGAGTACTAGCACAAAAAGAGCTCATATCGGCTTCAATCTGTTTCAATACGAAGCGCATATTGATCATGTACTACCATAATTCCGTTATCAGAGCAAAATACTATTTATGCGGCTTTCAAATCTTATTCCGTAAGTGAATGTGATGTTACAAAACATAGGAACAAATACACGTCGTTATCATGATCATCATCAACAGCCTGAAGACCTCCACTGCTGAACATAGGCCTCCCCCAGAGTGCGGCACTTTGAGCGGCTGCTCGCCTCCTGCATCCATCGGCTCCCCGCGGCTTTTACCGGATCGTCGGTCCACGTAGTAGGGAGCCGGCGTACGCTGCGTCTTCTGGTTCGTGGTTGCCACTCGAGAACCTTTCTTCCCCATCGGTTGTCAGTTCTACGAGCGATGTGGCTTGCCCATTTCCTGAACAACTTGCTAATTCTAAAAGCTATATCAGTCACTTTATTCTCCTACGGATCTCCTCATTTTGGATCTAATCTCGCAGGGAAACATCGAGCATAGCTCTCCATAGCTCGTTGCGCGACTTTGAGCTTACTAACTAAATCTATTATTTATTAACCAGCAGTGGCGCGTGGAAAATTTTCCAAGGTTAATATTAGTCTACTTTATACATTTTTTTTTCGCAAATTTCGCATTTCATGATGGACAACAATCAAAATGTTCCACATACCATAATCTCAACAGTATCAAACAACTTCTTCAACTCTTTCTTCTCTCTCTCATCAAGCTCCACCTTGTCCTGGTCGAATATCCCGCTCTCTCTCAGCTTGGTCTTAATGTTGTCCAGTGTTACAGGCGAGGTTTTCTCTGTCGCCTCGCCCGATTTGTATGCAGCTTTTACGTCTTCAAGTTCATCGTTTGGACTAGAAGTAAAATATGGAATTAAAACCTTTTTTAGTTTTTATTTAAGTGTGTTTGTCTGTATGTCTGTCATCAATACCTCATACGTTCCCATTCCTGAGAAACGGGCCTTCTCTTACTGAGAGGGATAGTGGATAATACAATATGTCCTTCAATTTTGTGATACTTGAACCTGCCGGTTTCCTCACAATGCCACCACTCTCACCGTTGTAAGAGCGTTTATAAATCCCGCACACAGAGTACTAACATTATTTAGTAATCCGTGACATAACGTGAAAAATAACCGGCGCGGGTTCGAGTGAGATTCGAACCATAGTGCGTCGGTTTGAAACTCCCACAGCTGCCTACAGTTTAGCTACATTACAACGGCTGTTTTAGTTAAAATCACCCTTAAAAACTCACCATTGGAAACTGTACTGCACATTCAAAACAATTCTGAAACAAGATTAAAATTTTGTTATTCTTTATTGTTTTGTGCATACAAAAAAGTTTATCAACTATACCGTACATATTGGTTGGGTTTTCCCTTGATGCCAATAATATAATTTCAATAGTAGATAAGAAATACAACACTGTGTTTATTTATAGTAAAGTAAAACAAAATAATAGAACTATAGAATATAGAAATTCGAATGAGTAACGCGTGACTTCGCGGGACTTCATCTTAAATACAAAATGATATAAGAAATACCTAGTGTAGCATTTAGGAAGTTCATTTTAGAGTAACATGCAAGAAAATGCCCTGCGATGCCTTTCTTGAATACATGCCTCGTAATTATGACTCAAGGCACAAACAACGTTTCTTAATACAGGCAGATCGCGATTCAATAACCCAGATAAATGGCAAAAAGACTGGCTATGGTTAGTCTAACAAAGACTATCACTTACAAAAACTTCAGCAGCAATTTCACTTGCATCATGGACATGTTTCCGTCACGTTACTGGTCACCGAATTAACCGTCCGCTACGCTGCGCATACGCAAACGGACTGAAACAATCCGTTACGGTACTATAAATGCCTTGCGTTGTTATATGGTACCTACTGCAGGATTATGTGAAATTACAGCGGGGTCTTGCTTGATCTTGATACTTGGCATGATCATAATGAACTCAGTATTTGGCAAAGGGAACTAGCTGTCTTTTATTTTAACTCATACTTGTAGGGTTGCAATATTTTGAGTACTATAATTGATTTGTTAGGAATGTTTATTTAATATAACAATTATTTAAATTATTCTATAGTAATCCGTTGCCGTGCGCCCCGTGCGAATAGCCCCTAATATCTTCCCATGGGTGCCGTAAGAGCCGGCTAAGGAGAATGGGTATCACCATTTTCCTCGGTACAATAAATTTTCTGCGAGCGCCAAGACGCCTGCCAAGCGTGGTGGTAATGCCGTATTGATATTAATGTCAAAAGTGGTGTTTTATAGGGGACGCCTGTGTACATCGTTGCACGACTGCACGTGTTCCGCGTACCTAATAGTAATCGAAGTTTAAATGTAAAAGTGCTAAAAAGCCCATTTTATTTTTGGCAGTTAGCTATGTGTCTTGTACTATGTTCTGTCCTGTGTTTGTGTGATTTTTTTTGTAAAGTATCAAATCATGCTGAGCGTATGATGAAGTTAACCGTTTCATTGTTTCATTTTGGCTAGTTTCATTACAATTGATAAATACCTACAATACATCATTTCTTATCTCAGATAGGTTCACGTATGACCCCAATATTCGAACAGCAAGTATCAAACCCTATTCATCCACAATGTTATTTTAATTTACATAATCTTAACTGCCATACCGTATAACCCCATTGTTTCGAACAACTTACATTGTCATAAATGTTTACATTCTGGACCTATACAATAATTGTGCATACTTACTTATAATTATTTCATCAGTACTTATGCATAATTGTTATGCGCACAAATACTGTTAATGTTATGGAAGATCGGCTTAACGTATTGTCTCTTGTATTAACCGTGTAATGTTTATTTGCTGCCTGCTTACTTTCACAACATTACAGGAATAAATAAAGCTGGCTAATTTAGGGTATTCCAGCATTTTGGGTACGCTAATACCAACCTACCGGTAGTGGGCTGGAGCATTTGGACTGTCTATAGGCCATCGCGGCCATAGTAGATAGTGTAGCTAGTTTATTAGTTGTTATTAATGTAGTAGTTAGTTTAAAGAAAAAAAAGCACATTGCCCGTTAAAAAAAGCTAATTTAGCGGGTTCCAATTTTGGGATTGACTATTTTATCTAGTGATCCTTCTACATTAATTTGATGGTAGGATAGGAAATTAGGATACCCTCATCAACATCATCATTTCTGTATTTTAATTATATAAGTGGCAAACAAAGCAGATGATCCACCTGATGGCTAGTGGTCACATATAGACATCCCCTTCACCAGGAGCGCTGGTGATGGGTTGCCACACCTTTAAGGACTCTTTTGATATCTTAAAAAAAACCACGTTGTAAACCCGAGGAAAAACCGAGGATGGCAGGTGGTTCCACATTTTACAAGTCCAAGGCAAAATAGGACTTTCAATTTTGTAAAACGTATGGGTGAGCGCTCAGCTCGCAGCAGTGGTAGCCACTTATATGTCAATTGTTAATATTAATTATTCAAAATAAAAATAACTTTAATGACAAGTGAAGGTATTTCTAATGCGAATTGAACAAGACACGATAACGGCGTGGTTTCGTATCGTGTGGAATCTTTGTTTTCATAGAGAATTAGGGCCACGGTCGTTCTACTTTACGTCTGCTTTTCTGATTTGCGGAATCTCCTCTCAGAACAGTCTGCGGCAGCCATGCAGCCATGACCAAACCACTGCCAGCTTAAATTAGCATTTATTGTGATTGTAGGATTGCCTACTTCATGAATAAATCATGGTACCTCTCCTGGTCTTTTTAGGTGTGTTCAGAAAGCAGTGCCAGCGAATCATCGCTCGAATCGTCCAGTGGATACGGAAGCCAAGGTGCTTTCGCTGCCGAAGATCACGCCCACCAACATCCCGTCCAACACCCTGATGGTATGTTAGATCTTATTTATAAGGTAATGCAGTTCATATTTGTTTGTCGTGATGTGTTCTTTATGTTTTGTTTTAATGAGTGTAGAGAGTGTGAGTGTATTTATCAAATATAAAAGCTATTGTTTGTTTGCAACTTTAGTTTAGAAGAAATAGAGTTGATTTTTGTCTGTAACTAGTCTGCTGTTTGTTTGTTTCGCGTGTATGTGTTAAGCCAGTGAGAACGGAAGCATGGTGCATTCACGGATGATCCTCCGCGTCAACACAAAGTTGAAAACATTCATCATCCTCTTTGTTTTCCCAATTGTTATTGGTGTTGGCTCCCAATCTAACCTGTAGTGGCGAGCTACCAGAATTACACGAGCGACTGCCATCTGACTTCGCAACCCATAAGGAACCAGTAACATGGATTGCTAGATCAGGCGTCAGATTCTATCAGGCATCAGACTGCCCGTAACGATTGCCATAGATGTTCTTATGACAACCGGGACCGACGGCTTAACGTGATCTTCGAGGCACGGAGCGATGGCATCGAAAACTGCACATAACTTAATGGATAAGTCATTGGTGCAGGGCCGTGGATCGAACCCGGTGCCGTAAGATTGTGAAGCGCACATGCTACCGCTCGGCTACCTTCGCTCAAAGTTAAAAACATTACGGAATTATAATTTTGCGTCGTAGAGGACAAATAATAGAGTTCATTTTTATTTTGTTGTTGTTTGTTTTGGATGTGTACGTTTGAATTGTATTGTAACGTGTGCATTTTGAGAGTACTTTATCATTTGGACTTACATTTTACACGAATAGAGTTGTTTTTTGTACTCCTCGTGGTCAAAACTATAACTGTAGTGCTTAAAAAAGCGCTTTACTTTGAGTATGCACATACGAATTATTACTAATAAATAGGTTTTCTGAAATAGAGACCTTACACAATAAAATAATTAGTATGAATGTAGACTGTGAGACCGTGAGATTAATTTATTTTGTGTTTTGACCAATTTTACTATCTGTCTCAAAATCATGTCAATACTACTCCATAATGTGCCGCTTAAATTCAGTGTCTCTTTAGGTTTTTTATATGAATCACTTCCAATATTACTTAAATGATTACCGATATTCAATGCACTGCACTGCAATGCTTTATTACACTGTTAGTACAATTGGTCGTGTTTTTTGTCGTTTGTTTTTGTGATGTGTTTTTTTTTATTTTCCCGTTTTTTTTTGTTACCGCTTCGCATGCTCTGTAGTCGATTCCGAGATCGTCACTCTGCGACGAGACAGCGAAGTATCTATCACGGCGGCGCGAGAGAACTTCTCCATATCACTGGGAAGCTTGGAGGAAGCTGTCAGATCTTTGGATGAAGCTACTGAGACGCCATCTTTCGCTACTATAGGGAAAAAACCGGCCGTGCCTAAAAGGCGACCGGTTTCTATGAACGGTTAGTATAAGCGCTTACCATTCGGCGAATAGTATGCTCATTATCTAAACTATTAGTGTAAAATCTTGATGATTCAACTACGAAAGTACCAGGCAATCATAAAAGGCAACGGGTTGCTTCAGTCACCATAGGTACGTAGCACATGTAGCAAGCTCGTAGCAAATTATGTCTACACCGTAGCCGTTACGTAGCTAAATTCTCCTGATTTTTTTTTCTACATTATTTTTGGAAAGCTTGAAGGATGTGGTCAGATTGATGAGGTGGCAATTTTTTGCCGCAAAATAGGGGAACGAGTATGTAGATAGGCTCACTATTTGCTGAATTTCTAGCTCATTCTTTTTTTTATTAGTCTTAAATCTTGATTTTATTAATGAAAGTACCAGGTAATCATAAAATAGAACGGTTAACTTCAAAACACGATAATAAAAAAAATTACGTTGACGATCATATTTTATTTTAATAATAACGTGACGAGCTAGTCGTTCACCTGATGTTAAGCGACACGCCCGTCCATAACAGTTGCAGTGTCCCTCGAAACACTAAAATGTAATGCTTCGCGTGTCACTGCTTTGATGGCATCCTGAGACTTCAGCACAACTAGACTGCGAGATCAGGTCATAAAGTCTCGTTTCCCCAGTAATTTCACTAACTACAGTGCCCTTCAAACCGGAACACAGAAGTGCTTGCACACTACTGCTTGGCGGCAGAATAACTGGCAAAGCGGTAGTACCTACCTAGACGAAGTTTGCAGAAGTCATACCACCTAATGAATGTTACCGATACATTGTTCCAGCGACGGTATGGTCGCGTCGCGGCTCGTCGAGCTCGGTGGGCAAGCCGCCGCCACCAGTCCGACGTTCCTCTTCTATATCGAGACCGCACAGACCGCCCTACTCTCCTGTAAGTATATCATCATCATCATCATCACCATCAGCTTGAAGACGTCCTTTGCTGAACATAGGCCTCCCCCGCAGAGCGCCACTTTGAGCGGTTTTATTGGGTTGCGGCTAACAAGTATACATTTCTTTAAATTGGAAGTGATCTATTTATACTCTCCATTAAAAAAGATACACGATGAGGTAAAAATCTTGTTTGCTATCTATAGATTAATTATATCCTTTTAAAAAGGCGTTTAATCCGACTTCAAACGCCTTTTTCATACTGAGCAATACTTTGATGATTTATGAGCATGTGGGTGGGTACATCAAATTTTTGCAATTATTTTGATTTAAGTATAATCCAAATTATACTGAACTAATTTAGACAGAATTTCTATGGAATCCACCTGAAAGTACTGCCTAAAATTACTACCTTTCAAATAAAAAAGAATTTCACAAAGCCGTTTATAAATAACGACATATAAAAAAAAGATGATTGCACACGAAAATATGCCAACAAAGAAACAAACTAACTTTACCCACCATGCCACAAATGGAAGATACCCACCAAATGACCACTTGCCTACACGAGAAGAAAAAGAAGACCAAATGTCAAGTCATTACGTCTAGCAGTGTCGGCCGGCTGTATGTCTGTCGGTCAGGACACATTTTTTCTTAACTTTAACTGTTTCGTATAGATTATTGATTGAAAAAAAAAACCTTTTATTTGCCGTTATAAAATACTAACAGTTTTAATGAAGACAGCTCCTGAAAAGCGTTAGTTGTGGCTCAGAATCCAGTTTGCCCCCAATATAAAACACAAAAAAATTGCTAATATTGATTAAGGGCTTGTGCAAGGCCAGCGCGAATTCAAGCCAAAGCCACAGAATAGATGTATAGTACTAGGCCAAAGCGGGGATGAGCCAGGGGCCGAGCGGCAGGGGCGGTCTAAGTTAAACTGGTTCCATCGCGCAATAGTTTAGGTAATTTATTATTACACTGAATATAATGGGTATTTTAAAAATCCGCTATACATAAGCCCTCCATTATATTTAGTTCAACTACTACACAAAGTTTCATGATCTTATTTAAAGTATTCATTGAATAATCGCTGTTTATCTGTACGGTTTGGAGGTAACTTTGTAATTTTAATCCAACGAGAAAATTTTATTAATTCGTGTTTTCACTATACATTTGCAGTAGCATTAGTGCTGAACTTTACCATATATTAATTTCAAAGTCATT
The DNA here is from genome assembly GCA_910589525.2 of Ennomos quercinarius. Taxonomy (NCBI): domain Eukaryota; kingdom Metazoa; phylum Arthropoda; class Insecta; order Lepidoptera; family Geometridae; genus Ennomos; species Ennomos quercinarius. The sequence continues at coordinate 2,752,603 of OU342512.1, forward strand.
GTTGCAATATTGTTGACAGGACACTGCTTCAAGCTAAGCCGTTTTAAGCAATTTGGCGTTGTATTGGCTCTTAAGTGATTTATGGAATTGATTTGTATGATGTAAGTCCTGAAAAGTTTATCATCATCATCAACAGCCTGAAGACGTCCACTGCTGAATATAGGCTTCCCTCAGAGCTGCTCGCCTCCTGCATCCATCGGCTCCCCGCGGCTTTCACCAGGTCGTCGGTCCACCGAGTGGTAGGCCGGCCTACGCTGCGTCTTCCGGTTCGTGGTCGCCACTCGAGAACCTTTCTTCCCCATCGGTTGTCAGTTCTACGAGCGATGTGAAAAGTTACGTACGTACAAATGATTCATTTGTTGTATTCGCAGGCCAATAATCAAAGCCCACAATCGGGTCCCACCGACGTGGACAACCTGCCGCCGCCGCCCGCGTTCCTGCTGCAACCCGACACTAATGATGCACCAGGTGAGGCTAACTAATAGATATTATGCGTGATACTTGTTCACCAAACCTTCACGTTACTGAAAGTAATTAATTTCATCCCGTTTTATGCATATTTGCAGAACAAAAAGTGAAAAACGGGGATAAAGTTTTTGTCTCCAGTCTGTGCTAGGAGTTATGATAGTATTAAAGTTTACCTTTATGTTTCCAACGCCTTTTACTTTCAACAGCAAAATATTTCATGAACCATGTTTTTCAGTCAAGATTTCAAGATTATCATGATGCTAGACCGTGGCGGGTGCGAGCCGTAGGTACACGTGCGAGGCAGGACGAGGCACGGATTCTAAACTTCACGAACATTTCATATGAAGCGGTCAAATGTTTTTCATGTTAGACCGGGCGGCTTCCGCTCGCGGCTCGCGCCCGCTACGGTCTAGCATAATTCATCCTTGATCCTAGAAACACAACAGTGTACTATAGTGCTTCGATAATCCTAGATTCATGGTTGTGTTTGTGTTGTTTTTTGTTTTAGTAAAAGTTATCATCATCATCAGTCTGAAGATAACCTGAGATACACGCAACATTATATTTTACTGTCTTTTTTTTTGCTGTTTTTTGTCTATGTAGTTCCTATTTTGTAAAAGTGTAAAATTGTATGATGTCTTAAATAAATGTATTTTCTTTCTTTCTTCAGATATAGTAAAAGTTAAAGTTATAAAACGCCTGCCATTTATGCAATTGCAAATTCAGTTTAGTAAAATTACTATGTTTATTTATTATTAATTGCTTTTCTATGCCTTTGTTATTTTAAAAAAATTTGCTTTCTAAAGAACTGCTTACTGCAACGGGCAGTGTTCAGTGAGCTCCCATCTAGGAATCGACTGGCTCTAGCCAGAGATCCAACTCTCATAATGCGCTTTTGACATCAATAAATTCCATCTAAATAATTGAAAGATTTCTATTCCCTTCATCTCGGCTCACTCAAGCGCTTGAAATATGCATTTTTGAATTAAATCTTCATCTCAAGTTTGCTCTCAGTACTAAGATCGGTTGTATAAATAAAGTGTATGTCTACCCATGAAGTACATAAGCAAAGGTGGAGTCCACAGTTCAAATTTAAACACCTAAACCACACTATTTTATTTTGTGGTGGCCTTCTGTCGTTCCTACTTACGGTAATGCTATAGACTATTTTAAAACGATATTGTCAATATCATAAGCTGTAAACCATGATGAAAAGAGAGCAGAGCACCAAATTAGGGGTGGTGAAATATAGATGAAATAGCGACCTATCTGAAGTGTGGACTCCACTTTTACCTGCATGCTGGTTGCAGCACGTGTACCATAAGCTGCAGAAATCGACACATCTCTTCTCTCGAGAAAGCTTGACCAATGAGCGAACGCACGGATGACGTCATAAACCTTTTGCTGCGCTTCATTGGTCAAACGTTTCCTCGAGAGAAGAGATACGGGGTAGCTGACGTAGTATCTACGTCACCGAAGATGTTAAAAAAAGTATCTCTTTCAGGCATTAACGTAGCTGAAACCGTAAAACAGTTAACAGAACTAAAGCACATGCCCGCATCGCCCGGTTTGGTCCGTCGTAGCGTTCAACAGTTACAAAACCAGACTAACGCGAACACCAGTCCCACTCAGTTATCAAGCTTCCAACAGTCCAAGACAAACTGGTGTTCGGCGACCAGTATAAATAGCACTGGGAACGTGAACCCGATATACGGACAGACGGGCCAGCGTTTAGTGGCGTTTGAGAATTCCGTTTACGGAAGGAAGAGTAGTTTGAACAGCTCTAGCTCGGATTTGTACAGAGATGGGAATACGGGTAAGTGTTTTTATGGTTCAACTCAGTAACCAGTATAAATAGGACCGTGATTTTGTACGCAATATAAGAGCAGATGGGTCTTTTTCTATAGCGTGTCCACGGTACCCTTTAAGTAAATTTGAGCAGAGCTTGCCGCCTTCAATCAGACTGTACTGACAAAGCTACCGAATCTTATTTTCTACCGCACACCATGGATTTTTTAAGTATTTGATTAATATAGTTATAAAGGATCAAATGTCCGCACTTTATCTTTTTTAAATAACATACTGGAGTAGTTGCGCCACGCAGTATCGCCCGCGTATTTTTCGTACAATTTTTGGCACCACATTTGATACATTTACCAACCCCTACTATATTCACTGTAGTGGGGTGATCACGTTACTTTGATAGCAAATATCAATGCAACAAGCGAATCTTCAAACCCATTTTAAAATTTTTCATAATAACGATGCACGTAAACTGCGAATTGGAACTGTCAAATCCATACTTTAGTTTCAATCTATAGCAATTCGTAGATACTCAAAAACTCAAAACTCAAATTCTTTATTGCAAATAGGCTATTTTTAGCACTTTTACAAGTCAAACTTTCCCCCATGTCCCGTTTGTTTTGTCCACCCTGTATATAGACCCCTACGGTAATATTTGCAGGGGGTCCGTGCGGCGATCCGAAGGGTTCTCCGCTAGGGTCTAGTCCTTCAACTCCAAGCTACGGTGACAATAATTCCTTTACGAGCTTCGGACCACGGATCTCTAATGATTCGCATTACGGACAGACTGGTAAGATCTTATTCTTCTTCAGCAGGGTTAGCATGGACGGTAGACAAAACTGTCTTTCCCCTGTTTTACTCCAAGCAAGTGTGAAGAAAGTGACGTAAAACGGGGAAAGACAATTTTGTCTACCGGCCGTGCTAACCCAGCTGGTGTAGACAAGTGGTCAGCCCTGGTGTCGGAATTTTTAGGCCGCCCAAAAGCGTCTGACTTTACTTAACAACTATTGTCTTACGACAACAGCCGGGACCGACGGCTTATTGTGCCCTCCGAAGCACGGTAGCGCTCAGTTGTAAATACCAGTTTTTGCTGTAGCGGTCACCCATCAAAGTCGTGACCGCAGCGAACGTTGCTTAACTTTACCAATTTAGGAACGGCTAGTACAGATAATACTATTGCTAGAGCAATACTAGTATGTTAAATAAAACCAGGAGTGCTCTTGGATCTATTATTTTTTTTGTTTCTCTGAAAGTTTTGCTTATACTTCATGCTTCATCATATAGCATTCATCTTTTTTTTTCATTCATCGTAGCTAGTGAAATTACTGGGCAAATGAGACTTTATGAACTGATCTCACAGTCTAGAAAACGTTTCTAGACCGTGTGATGTCGCAGGATGATGTGCGCTGTGCACGGTGTCACGCGAAACTTTAATTTAGAGTTCCGAGTGACAGAGCAATCTGTTATGCTTAACACCAGGCGAACGACTAGGTCGTCACGTAATTTGTTTACATAAAAAGAAAACATCATTATCACCATCAGCCGGAAGTCATAAAATGACATATGAGAACATGGCTGTGACATCCACCAACCTGCGCTTGGCTGCGAACGAGGAATTATGCTATAATTTCCAAAAACCGTTTATTTCCCCGACAGGATTCAAACTCCAACAAGAGAAGAAGTATGGACAGAGTAACACAATATACGCCACGCCGTCGCAGATAATGGGCTACAACAATATGTCGAGCGCTAACCATCACACGTTAAGCCCGCTCGCGCTTAGGAAAAACATAGCGGCCAGGTCGCATAGTGCTGACAGACATCATATAGAACGTGAGTAGTGATATATTTTTTTAACACTCATTTCAGCTAGCTTTTTTAGTATTTCTATGTTTGTCCTGTAAAAGTGCTGAAAATAAATATATTTGCATTAAATTGTACTTTTACTTTGAATAAAACTTTGACTAAAAAAAAAAACAAATCCGGAGAGGTTGTGGGAGCTATAATGAACGGCTTTTATAAATAACTGCAACAATTTGAAAAAAAAAAAAAAAAAAAAAAATTGCGGCCTTGCGCATAACTAAATCTATGAAAAACAGCTCCTGCGCATGCAAGAAAGCACTCAATTCAAGTTAATACAATAACTATTATTTTCATTTCAAAATGGACGTTAAGAGCTTAGCCTAGTGTTTATATTGGCGTAACTACTTACCATCAGGAGGGCCGCCAGCTTGTTTGTCTATCGGGCTTAGCGGCTAACTCTCTGGGCTCTGGAGTTTGGCTTTCCTGTAGTCCGACTGACGTCACTTCATCAGTGCCCCTAATTGTGCTCTTACCTTGGTTTACTGAAACGAAACAAAGTCGGGGGCTACGTTATTTTCAAACCGACATCAATCCAAACAGTTACTCCAACAATTAGCCGGAAAACGCCCACTACTGAACACATATTTGGCCATAAACGCCACTTGGGACGTTTTACATTGAGGGATTCACCATAATCACCACGCTTGGCAGGCGGCTTGGTGATCGCAGAAGATCTTAATATACCTCAGAGAATGCTGCTGCCCATTCCCTGGATATTCCCTTAGCCGGCTCTTACGGCACCCACGGGGAGAGATGGGGTGATCTTATTCGCAAACCGGGATCACACACCCACAAAACACTTACCCGATTCCTCTAACCAAATCCATGTCGAAAAGTTGTCATTGAAGCTCAGTGAGTGAAGTTCATACGAGTTACCCGATGAGGTATATATTCTTAGAATTAGGAAGTTGTTCAGGCAATGGGCAGGCCACATCGCTCGTAGAACTGACAACCGATGGGGAAGAAAGGTTCTCGAGTGGCGACCACGAACCGGAAGACGCAGCGTAGCCCACCACTAGGTGGATCGACGACCGTTGTTCAGTAGTGGACGTCTTCAGACTGTTTATGATGATGACTCGATAAGGTCACATTTTATAAAAAAACGTGAAATACGCAAGGGGAGTTTGACACCTATATACCGGGGGTTTTCGTAAAATTAAAGCATTTATGCTTTAATTTTTACGTTCGTATTGTCCACAGAGAGCGGTCTCATAGCGACTTTGAGTGCGAAGCTAGCGCCTCAACTGTCGCCGCGCACCAACCGACGGGCGATATCTACTATAATTTCGGCCGATCCACCAACCAAAGGGAAAGGTAATGTATTTACCTATGTTTGTGTTACTTACATAAAATATTTTTGTGTTACTTAACTATATTTGAGTTACATAACTATGTTTGTGTTGCTTACCTATATTAGAGTTATTTACCTATGTTTGCGTTACTTACCTATATTTGTGCTTGACCCCTCAACTTACCGGTATCCTCACGGCAATAGGGTCGTGCACTCACCTTAAAAAATAGAGCTTAAACTGATACGAATCGTCAAACAATATTCGTAAAGGAAAACTTTGAACCACGAACGGGATTTGAAACAGCAAGTTGCGGGTCGGTTTATGAACGGATAGAACCGTTGGATTTTTCTTTATGATGTAATTTGTTCATGATACGCTAAGCAGTAAGACGATACTGCTATAAAAATCATTAACATTCGTTAAAACGCATTATAATCGATTTTTTATTTAAATTAACATCATAAATGCGCTAAATCCAACATGGCCATTTTGTGACGTCATTGTATAGTAAACAAGAAGCTTTCAACTGATCAAATCAAATCAAAGTAGCAAGCTTGCATAAATTCTACCTTCATAGTGGTTGATGCAGATTGTAGCATCTGCACTAATCTGCAGATTGTAGTATCTGCACTAATCTGCAGATTGTAGCATCTGCACTAATCTGCAGATTGTAGCATCTGCACTAATCTGCAGATTGTAGCATTTTATTGAATTCAATATTGTAGCAGATGCTACAATATTGAATTCAATAAAATAAAAGCATCAAAATATATAAGAGTATGATTTGTCTCACGACACGTCATTGATCTGTTTTCGTTTTTGATACGAGAAGTGATTCCGGGCGCGTTTTAAATCAAAATCATCCACAGAGCAGGAAAATAAATTACTCTCGTGCCCTGGTACAGGTGAAAGTAATAACAATATTCGCGCTGAGCAATAGGCGCCGAGCGCAACCGCTAATTACAAGACTGGATACATTTTAAGTCATTTGCGGCGGTAAACCATAAGGTATTATTCTGAAACCTGACACGCTTGAATTTATGACAAATATTAAAACGCACCTATCGAGGCGGCATAAGCAAAAGCATAGTCCTGAGTTTTGAATGTGGCTTCTGATTGGTTGTTAAACTCCCATAGCAGCCATTGTCTACAAAATTAACCAATTGAGCGTAACTACAGAGCGAGGGTTGAGTTGTCTCCGGTATGGGCTCTCGTCAGAACTCTCGCTAGGGTCACTCCTGATACACTGATGTTTTGGCAAAATACAGTGGCATCGGGATGAAATGCTTTTGTTTATTGATAAATATTTAAATACCGTAGTTGGATAACTAAACTACTCAACTAAAGTAGCAGTAACGGATTAAAAGAAACGCAGCATGACCTCCATGTTCGCCATTTGATAGAGCACAGCTAAACAAATATTCGAGATGAGGTGCTGTGAGCAAATGCTCACTACACCTCATCTCTAATATTTGTTTGAATTTTGAGGAATATCCACATCGAGCAAGTAAATGCTTCATGTCAGTTGCTAGCTTTAACCCTGTAGAACTACGCTCAGACGTGACGAATCTGCTCAAGACGAAATTTCATTCACAAAATGATCAACTAGCAAATGAAATCTTTACTTGAGCATCAATCGATGACTAAACGTAGTTCTAGAACGTAATAAGGGCCTGAGTGCGCATCATCCACACGACCTTCATTCCGCTACGCCGCCTCGCGCTGGTCCTCGTGGGCTATGCAATACTTGAGATCTCACCCGCGAGGCTTCGCGCTTTTTATGTATATTCTAGGGGTAGGAGCCACAAGATTAGGTGGCATCGGGGTGCTCTGTGTCGTTCTATTACTCATTAAGAATGTACTAACATTAAACTCAACGGGCGGATTTTGTGGACAAAGGCGAGTTTAACGACAAATCAGAAGCTACATAACAAATGAACAAAGTTTCTTATCCTCTCAGGAACACCCGCAGCAGTGCAGCCAGCGTTCCTGGACAAGCTGTCGGCCACGCTCGCCCGCCGCCACCTGTCCGCGCGGGCCGGAGCCGTCGCGGACTGCATCAACCGGCAGGCGCAGGTGGGCACTATCTGTACCACACTACACATGTTACTACACTACACTACACTACACATGTTACTGCACTACACCACACATGTTACTGCACTACACTACACAACACATGTTACTACACTACACTACACTACACTACACATGTTACTGCACTACACCACACATGTTAGTGCACTACACTACACTACACTACACTACACTACACTACACATGTTACTGCACTACACTACACTACATATATTACTACACTACACTGCACATGTTACTACACTACACTACATATATTACTACACTACACTACACATATTACTGCACTACACTACACTGCACATATTACTACACTACACTACACATGTTACTGCACTACACTACACTGCACATATTACTACACTACACTACACATGTTACTGCACTACACTATACTGCACATATTACTACACTACACTACACATGTTACTGCACTACACCTGTACTCCTAGTGTGTTACTGTCGGCCACTTCCAACACTATAAGTTAAGAAATGCGACCTAACAAAGAGACCAGGGGAAATTATTTTTCCAAAACTGAAACGGAGACGCTTTGTTCTTGCTTCGCGCTCAATTAATTTATGATGGAAAGAACAATCGGAATAGTTTCCTGGACAATTTTCGGATTCGGAAAAAGCTGAACGACCGTTTTTTCTACAAATCAAATCTCTGGTTTTTTTATCGTTCGAATAAATTGTTTTCCTCAAAACATTGACAAACATGAAAACAAAAATGAAATCTCTCAAAATGCGTCAAAGTTATAGGTAAGCATTTTAAAGATAGAATAGAAAGAGATAGGTCAAATACGCAGTGACCTCGCTAAAATTTTACTTCAACTTAACTCTAAGCTATGATACCTCACCTCTGATTTCTTGTGCAGTATTTTTACATTTGCAAGATTTAAAAATAATAAAGAATCGCGCGATACTTCACCATCATCAGCTATTTTGCGTCCACTGCTGAACACAGGCTTCCCCCACAGAGCGCCACTTTGAGCGTCTGCTTGCCTCCTGCATCCATCGACTCCCCGTGGTTCTGACCATCGGTCCACGGTAATGGGGGGCCGGCTTACTCTACATCTTCCAGTTCGTGGTCACCACTCGAGAACCTTTCTTCCCCATCGGTAATCGTAAAGAGTTACAATTAAAACGTTTTATTTCGTTAAGGGAACTCCCTTACGTTTATGGATTTTGAACTCATTAGTCTAATTTTAACTCAATTTAATTACAACTGCCTACAAAGATTAAAACAGGAAATTATGCAATAGAATAACGTAAACCTTTTCGATCATTATTTAATTCCCAGAATTACATTGATGTAATTTTATGGTAATGTGCCAATTAATTAAATCAGTTGGGACAAAATCGTGCCTTGCGTGGAGATAACATAATACTTATCGAATGACTTCAGTCGTGCGAATTGATTACGGTAACCACAATTTATTATTTTATTTCATTTTAATCAGAACAAATTCAATTAGTACACATAATGCTATAAGTACCTACATTACATTTTACAGCAAGGGAAGCAAGAGACTGATCACCAACGAGGGCTTTCAAGCACTTTTGCGGCCAATTAAAAAAAATAACCGGCCAAGAGCGAGTTGGACCCGCGCACGAAGGGTTCCGTACCAATATCTATAAAAACACGCTAAAAAAAAGTCACGTTTGTTGTATGGAAGCCCCCTTAAATATTTATTTTATTCTGTTTTTTAGTATTTAGTTGTTGTTATAGCGGCAACAGAAATACATCATAATTATGTGAAAATTTCAACTGTCTAACTATCACGGTTCATGAGATACAGCCTGGTGACAGACGGACAGACAGACAGACAAACAGATGACCCGGCAGGATCTGAACTGGCCGACCTGTTCTTTTTACATGTTTAAGTGTCGGTTAACGATCTAAAGATAGCCTATTGGGGTACAGCGGCATAGCGGTATAGCGGCAACAGAAATACATCATCTGTGAAAATTGCAACTGTCTAAGTATCACGGTTCATGAGATACAGCCTGGTGACAGACAGACAGACAGGCGGATAGCGGAGCCTTAGTAATAGGGTCCGTTTTACCCTTTGGGTACGGAACCCTAAAAACTGTTTTTAGTTCGTCAAAATCAATCAAAATTGTGTCATTTATCGTACATTTCATTATTTTTACACTTGAAAGAGGAACGTTTGGCAAAATGTAGTCATACAGGAATAGACCGTATGTTATCTCTACTTTTTCGCTGAAAAAACCTATTAGCAAATAGGTATATGAATTTGACTTATAATACTCAGGCATATATTATGTTGTCCTCATTCCACGTTTCGTTATCATAATTAGCCTAACCAGGACCCTAATTCTGTATGACCAATTTACGATTCCTTGCTTCGAAACCACGCGAATTCCTTGTCTTACATAAGAAATCTGCAAAAATCTATTCTCTATGAAATGAGAACGAAACCGCGCGAAATGAATGTGGAATTAACTGGGATTGGCGCGATTTGAACTGTCAAAAATCATATGTTCCACTGAGGCGCGTTCCGAAACATGAACCTGTTGAAAGTTATGTCCACTTATGTCAATATTAATTATTCAAAATAAAACTAATTTTAATGTAAAGTGAAGGTATTTTTAAAGGTTTTCTGTCAATTTTTAATAATTACGAGGCCGTATTGAAGGGCAAGTTGCTGATGGATGATCCTGGCCACTAGGTTGTGTCTGTGCAAGTACTCTCCGTTAGCAAGATGAGAACAACCGGAAATGATATGTCGGAGAGATTCTCCGGGACGGCGGCATGCCCGACAGATGTCGACCGTACCGTCCTTCATGATATATTTCCGGTAGTTGTTCGTCTTGATAACTTCGTCCGCAATTGCACAGACAAAACCCTCCCCCCCAAATAGGTCGCCGAATCGCAGCCAGTTCACCGACGCATGCAGGTCCACATCAGGCCCTGTTAAGGCCCGATAGAACCGCCCGTGCAGCTCCTTGCCTTTCCATACGTCCCTGCGGTCCTCGGTGCTAAGTACCACCGGTTTACGCCAGTTCTCATTTGCCAAGTAGAGCGGCGTGAGGCCCTTGTCAACTGCCACCACATCGCGATGCATCCCGCGCTCGTTGTTGAGGAAATAATCCCGGAGACTGCACACTTCACGGTTATGGAGGGTTTTGGCATTTAGAAAGCCTGGACCCTTCCATTTCCGCGGAATGTACAGTCTCATAACAGACGAGCGCGGGTGCAGCATGCGATGCGAGGTAAGCAGTTGACGGACCTTTCTGTCCAGGGCGTCCAGCTCGGTCTGAGACCATCTTAGTATGCCAAAGGAGTACATCAGTAGGGGCATCACCCAGCCGTTGAAGGCGCGCGTCTTGTTGCCACCCGACAAAAGACTGTTGAGTACTTTTGTCAGACGGCAGAAGAAGCGCTCCTTCACCGTCCGCTTAACATCCCCTACTGAAATACCGAATGACTCTGACATACCAAGTACCTATATACCTGTAGGTTTCGGACTCGGAGAGGGACCTGAGAGTCATAGTCTCGGAAAGTTGCAAATACGTGGAATTTACAACTTTCCCTCTATGTACACGCATAACCGCACACTTATCCACACCGAACTCCATGTTGATAGAGTTGCTAAAATTCTCAGTGATTTTTATTATTATTTTTATTAGTTTAATTTGATTCTCGGGTCTAGCCCGGACATTTGGGAGGCATTGGTGGGGCCGAAGCTAACACCAAGAGGCCCTGTTGAGTACAAAATTAATTATAACTGACAAGACATGGTATGGCATATGATAAACTATTTTGTATAAGTAGGTAAAGGTAATAAATAAATCTGGGCTATTGTGGTGAACTTTTGATGAATGATGTACATTGGGTTATGGAATGAGATAGCGGCACCTGCCAATTTTGTCTCACGTCAAAATGTTTGAGGCAGGTGCTGACTTGCCACCCACTAAATGGGCCCCCTATAGTGGCTACCGCATATTGGTGCCGAGGAAGCAAAATTGGTGTGGGTGGCTTAGGGTGTCGAGAGGTGTGCTGCACTTTCACTGAATGCTACTCGCGGCGTTATGCCCTTTAACACTTCCACCCTGGAGCTTAGGTTTTAGCTCTTGCGACTTCCACCCCCGGACAACCAGTTAAGGCAAGCCAGGGGTCAGGGGTCTCATTTAGCCCCTTGGAATCAGGGTACGCGGTGTCGCCACTCACCGACGGCTCGCCACAAAGCCGCCCCTGCGTTATTAGTTTAATTATTATTACCTTTTTTACCTGCTTTAAAAAATTCATATCTCTTTGTACATTTTTGATGGTAGTCAAAAAGCCTTAGTGTCCTTATATCCATCCAAATTACGCGTATGTAAGTTTTGCATGACGTCCATTCGCACACCACCGACTCGTGCCATGCTTTACCGCGTCACACGTTGCGAGAGGAAATCCCAATGTACACCAAAATTGAAATATTAAACGCTGTTCAAACGTGTTACCTATTGCTTATCTACATCCTCTTACTAGTAATTATATTTAGTTGAGCTTCATTTGGATGTACGAAATAAAATATGGGGCGTTTATTTATGCCGAGGGTAGCTGATGTTAGAGGCAAGCAGCCGGTTAAAGTGGCGTTCTATGGGGAGGCCTATGTTCAGCAGTGGACGTCTTCAGGCGGGGGCGGGGGGTGATGATTATGATTTAAGCATTCTATACCTAGCCTACATTGCATAGGTATTGTATACAATGCCTGAATTATACAGATTGCCGGTAACATAATAGTTACAATAAATGTCACTTTTGATACACTCATAAACCTTTAACAATGTAATAGTATTGAAAAAAAAATGATTTAATTAAGTTTAATTACATCCGCTCACACAGATAAAAGCTGGAATGTATGCAATTCAAACGTGAATTTCCCTCAGGATTATCGGCATTTATGTAATGAGGTTATATCAGTGTATTTAATAATTTATAATATGCTTGTGGGTTAATTTATACCTATTTTTATCTACAATGTAATGTGCCAAGGTCGATTATATTTTATGGATTACAATGGCAGTATGCCTACTTCCACCCATTATATTTTTTATGTATATGCTAATGTATGACGTGACGAGCTAGTCGTTCGCTGATGTTAAGCGTCATGGCCGCTTAACTATCTTTACCCCTCGGAGCTTTAAAATATAAAGCTTCGCCTGACACTGCACTGCGCACGTCATCCTGAGACATTATTACAGTCTAGGTAGTAACATCACTGCTAGACTCAGGTTATCACATAAAGTCTCATTTTGCCATTAATTTCACTGGCTACAATGCCCTTCAAATCGGAACACAGTAGTGCACGCTTCTGCTTAGCGGCAGAATAACTGGCAAAGCGGTGGTACCTATCTAGACGAACTTTGCAGAAAAGTCTTATCACTAAGTCATCATCAACAGCCTGAAGACGTCCACTGCTGAACATAGGCCACACAGAGCGCCACTTTAAGCGGCTGCTTGCCTCGTACATCGGCCTACGCTGAGTCTTCCGGTGCCACTCGAGAACCTTTCTTCCCCATCGGTTGTCAGTTCTACGAGCAATGTGGCCTGCCCACTGTGGGTATTTAGTAAATTAATAATATTTGAGGATGATTGTGAAGGTAGGTGAAATAAATCAGTCATGTCGTAGCCTCTCGTTTCATTACGTCCTTCCCAAATAAATAAAACATATAACATGGCGCAGCCGTAATAAATCAAATATTAAAGTGATTATCGAAAGAGTTTAGTGCGATATTAACGTACGCGTGTGGGTTTTAGTAAATATTACTGGAAATCGTTCGGAAATGGATTCCGCACTTCGGCCGCCTCAACCGTTCCAATTCGAGAACAACTTGTCGAACGTGACCTCGGGGAATTTAAGTAAAGAATGGGAAAAATGGAAGAAATCATTTAAAATATATTACGAAGCATGTGAGTTATCGAAGAAGGACAGAAAAGTGCAGTTAAATATATTACTGCACGTGATTGGAGATCGTTGCCGGGAAGTTTATGATCAGTTTCAAGAAGAGATCAAGACAGTAGATGAGTTATTACTAAAATATGATGAAGTGTTTCTACCTAGAAAGAACTTAACAATAGAACGTCACCGATTTTTTACCAGAGATCAAACGGAATTAGAATCAATCGAACAATATGTGTTCGAATTGAACAAAATGGCGGCTAAATGTGAATTTAGAGAATTGTGTAACGATTTAGTACGTGATCGCTTAATATGTGGCTTGAGAGATGGAGTGTTACGAGAAAGATTGCTCAGAGAAGTTGATTTAACACTTTCAAAGGCGATCGACATCTGCAGATTAGCCGAAATGTCCCGCGCGCAAGCCGTGCATATCAATACGGACAACTCTGAGCACTACGCACATGAAGTTAACGTAAAAATGGATGAGGGAAAACAACAGCCAGCTGACGTTCATTGGGTGAATAGAGGACGCAACTCGCAAAATACCGCATCAAGCTCAAAGCCGTTGGGCATCCAGGTGTCACAGTTCCGTGGCAGACCGCCTCGTGGAGGAGGAAGTGTGAATTCCCGTACATATTCCGGACAGAAAACAAACAACAATATGCAGTGCCAACGATGTGGTACAAGACACAGGAGGTACGAATGTCCAGCGTTCGGTCGGCAGTGTAACAAGTGCAGGCGTCCAAATCATTTCGCTAGAGTGTGCAGGGTGTTTGAAGTTCACGAGGGGCCCACCGATCAGGTAAAAAATCACTTTAATAAAATTAATTCTAGAAGTGAAGAGTGGCTAGTAGATTTACAGATAAATAATAAAATATTAAAATTTAAACTAGATACTGGAGCTGATGTTAATATTATTCCAAAAAGATGTCTAAGTTTGGTGGGTTTGTCTGAGTCTGATTTAGTACCTACAAAGATTAGATTGCATGGATATTCAGGGAGTGAAATTAATGTTATAGGTAAGTGCTATCTGAAAGTACAGCATAAACACAACGATTATTTTTTGAAATTCATAATAGTGAATACTAACTCTGCGCCTATTCTCAGTAAGCGTGCGTGTGAGGAACTGCAATTAATAAAAAGAGTATTTACAGTTAGTCAACAAAAATCTGAGAATAGTATTTTAAATGAATTTCAGGACGTATTTGAGGGAATAGGATGCTTACCTGGAGAATATAAAATACAATTAAAAGAAAATGCTCAACCAGTTATACATCCACCTAGAAAATTACCAGTAGCTCTCAAAGAACAAGTTAAAAACAAACTTACAGAAATGCAGGAACAAGGGATAATTGCCAAGGTAGAAGGGCCCACAGATTGGGTAAATAGCATGACCGTTGTCAAGAAACCTAGCGGGGATATACGCATATGTTTGGACCCACGTGACTTAAACAAATGTATAAAACGCGAACATTTCAAACTGCCCACATTTGAGGAGGTTACTGCACGCCTATCAGGGGCTGCAGTGTTTAGTACTTTAGACGCCAAACACTCGTTTTGGCAAGTAAAATTACAAGATACAGATTTGTGTACTTTCAACACAGTATATGGCCGATTTAAATTCTTACGCATGCCATTCGGGATATCATCTGCATCAGAAATATTTCACAAAAAGCTATATGAGCATTTAGATGACCTAGAGGGGGTAATACAGTTTGTCGATGATATTTTAGTGTTCGGACCTAATAAACAAATTCATGACCAGAGATTAAGAGCTGTTTTGAGCAGATGCAGGGAAATAAACATAAAACTAAATAAACAAAAATGCAAGATTGGCCAGTCTGAAATTAAATATCTAGGTCACAAGATATCACAAAAGGGGATATCACCTGATGAGTCACATGTAGTTGCAATAAAAAACATGCCCACCCCAGAGAACGTCAAGGACGTCGAGAGATTTTTAGGTATGATTACGTACGTTAGCAGCTTTATACCTAACTTCTCAGAGCAAACATCAGTACTAAGAGAACTTTAAAAAAAAAATACTGAATGGCACTGGGAAGAGAGGCATCAAAAATGTTTTGAAAACTTAAAGCTATTTTTGACTAGCCCATCGGTATTACAATATTACACACTAGAAAAACCAGTAACTATTTCTGTAGATGCAAGTAAAAACGGGCTAGGTGCTTGTCTAATGCAAGACGGCTTACCTGTATCATACGCTTCTCGGTCGTTAACAAAAACGGAGCAAGCATATGCTCAGATAGAAAAAGAATTATACGCGTGTGTATTTGCATGTGAAAGATTTTATATGTACATATATGGCAGAACAGATGTAACGATAGAAACAGATCACAAGCCCCTAGTCAGTATCATCAATAAGCCGTTAGTGAACGCTCCTCCTCGTTTACAAAGAATGTTATTACGTTTACAACCATATACCTTCAAGCTTGTTTACAAACCAGGTAAATACCTATACATAGCAGACTCATTATCGAGATCGGTCGCGCCAGGCGGTTGCGTAGGCGCCGACGGCGGCAACGCTAGCGAGCCGCGCGATTATTTACATTTACAAGCACAAGTGTGTGCGTTATCAGCAAGTAATCAGCTGATTGACTCGCATTTCCTGCAGATTCAGAAATGCACGAGACAAGATGATGAGTTACAGAAATTAATAAACATCGTAAAAACAGGTTGGCCTACGGATAAAAAAGAATTAGATATTATATTGAAACCATACTGGGACTACAGGGACGAACTTACTGTTAATTTTGGCATTGTATGGAAAGGGACGAGAATAGTTATTCCGAAATGTTTGCGACAAGAAATGATGAAAAGAATTCACATCGGTCACATGGGTATTGAAAAATGCAGATTAAGAGCTCGGGAAATTATATTTTGGCCTAACATAAACGCCCAATTAGAAGATTATTTATCAAATTGTCAGGCATGTTTAACTCACAGGAAGCAGAATACAAAAGAACCATTGATTTCTCACGAGATACCATGTATTCCCTGGCAGAAAATAGGCGCAGATATATTCCATTTCAGAGGCGAAAATTACGTTCTAGTTGTAGACTATTTTAGTAAATTCATAGAAGTTGAAAAACTACAATCATTACGATCCGAACAAATTATATTAAACCTAAAACGCATTTTCGTTAGACACGGAATTCCACAGACAATAATGACTGATAATGGGCCCGAATTTTCGTCAAACCTTTTCAAGCAGTTTTCAGAGGAGTGGAAGTTTCAACATGTTACCTCATCACCGAGATACCCACAGTCAAACGGGCAAGTTGAACGGTCCATACAAACAATTAAAAACATAATGAAAAAAGTGCACGAAGATAATAGCGATTTTAATCTGGCGTATTTGGAGTATTTGAATACTCCAATTAGCACTGATATTCCATCTCCAGCCGAGTTATTATATAGTAGAAAACTTCGCAGTATTTTACCGAGGTCAATGACATTGTATGAGCCCAAGATAGCCAATGATACACATAAGAAGTTAGCAGATCGCCAGGCACAGCAGAAGCAATATTACGATAAAGGGTCACGACCATTAAAACCACTGAACATAGGACAAAAGGTAAAAGTGAGAGTAGGTAATACATGGGAAGCGGGCACTATAATATCCATAATAAGCTCACGCTCATATGTAATAAGAATGCATTCAGGCACGGTGTGGAGACGCAATAGGAAACATATAATAATAGACTCAGACACACGCATAGACCCGTCCCCCGCTTACTCATCGCGGTACGACGACATCTTGGACAGTCCGTCCTCCTCACGGCCGCGGCCGCCCAGCTCCAGTATCCCTCCACCTTGCAACGTTTCTAATTACCGCACTCGTTCCGGCAGGGAAGTGATACCTCCTGATCGGTGGGGCTACCCGATGGTGGTGCGCGTCCGCCCTCGCCCTCGTCCAAACGTGTGAATATAAATACCTAATACAGTGTTAACTCATAAGCATATATGTCTTAAATTGTAAAATGAAAATAAGATTAATTAAACTAATATCAATGTTGTTTAAATAAAATATGAAAAAGTAAGTATGTACACACCTACAACAAATAGAAAACAATATACATGTAACACTTACTCTAAATAAATAATAAAAAATATAAAAAATTTGCATACGTAGGTATAACATACCTACCTACTCACTGTAAATGCATTGTGTATAATAAAAATGAAAATAAAAACTTTAAAATAAAAATAATAATGTTGTAATATAATTAAATGTCATGATTATTAAAATAAATTAAGATGTATAAGCGTGTGCATGTAATATATAAACACGTATAGTTATCAATATAAAATTTTAATGAAATGCATGTTTATATAATATTTGTATAGTGTAAATTAGACATGTAAGAAAAGAAACATTGTCAGTTTGTTACAACGTTAATGATAATTAAGTATAATATGTACAACATGAATTTTATGTTGTGTAATAATTTAATAAAAAATATCAGGTACTTACTACACAAGTATACAAATGTAAAATAAAAGTTAAATGTAATATTAAAATTATTTTTGTTCAAGGGGGATAATGTACAATAGGAATTCAATTTGAATGACTACTACCTAAACCAAAATGTAATGAAGTAATGTAATGAAGTATTTACATAAGATATATTTCCCAACAAACATCAATCAATTAATTTATTGAAAATGTAATAGCTTGCTTGTTTCAATATAAGTAAGGAAATATTTATCATTTGTAAATTCATTCACTTATTCGTCAATTCATTTTACTACTTCCGACTTATTGTTTTTAATAAGGGGATTGTGGGTATTTAGTAAATTAATAATATTTGAGGATGATTGTGAAGGTAGGTGAAATAAATCAGTCATGTCGTAGCCTCTCGTTTCATTACGTCCTTCCCAAATAAATAAAACATATAACACCCACTGACACTTCAACTTGCTAATTCTAAGAGCTACCACTAAGTAGACCATTCTAATTCGATTCTTTTTATGTAATGTGATCTGTACTCAGTTTTAATTAACCCAATGTTATTCCAGCCCGATCCTCGAGTGTGTCACACGTCGCTAATGGAGCAGATCAAACGCGGCGCAACGTTGCGGCGCAACAAGCAGTGCAACGATCGATCCGCGCCCAAAATACGCTGAAACACATGACAGACGGTAAGGTCGGGAAAATGTCATTTTCTATGTGCTTGAAATTTGAATTTCTTTGATTACTATTCAAAATGAACAACAAAATATTATTTTCATAAAGTAGGATTAAAATAATAAATAAATAATAAATAAATAAATACGCGTGGACAATTCACACAGCGCCATCTAGCCCCAAACTAAGCATAGCTTGTACTATGGAAACCAGATAACTGATATAATACTTAGATACTTTTTGTTTGTAAATACATACATAGAATACAATATAACACCCAGACACAGAACAAACATCGATGTTCATCACACAAATGTTTGTTCTGGGTAGGAATCGAACCCACAACCTATAGTTCAGAAGGCAGAGTTACTACCAACTGAGCTAACAGGCCAGTCAAATAATAATAATACTTAATTGAAAAAAATAAGTGAAATGGGTTAAAAAAAACCAAGGAGTAATACTAACCTCTGGTTTCTCGTACGTTTGTTAAAGTTAATGTGAACTTAAAAACTGACCGCTCATTGGTTGCCTGTTGATCATCGGCTGTCTTCAACCAATGAGCGTATAGCATTTGGTCCATGAGTTTGACATTTGTACGAGAAATCGGAGGTTATGCTTTTAACGTTTCTGGAGGGGGCATCGCCTGTTCCTTTCTCGCAAAACAGAGACCGTGTGGAGCTTCCGTACAGCTATTATGAATGCATAATTTGTGACGTCACATGTCAAAGAGATTGTACGTAGAGCTACCACAGCTTAGTAATGAGGTACTATGAAGGACTAATATTTGATGCCACTGCATGTTTGAGCTGTCTCTTTTTATTCCTATATCTTAAAATGCTTGTAAACTTTGTCATTTTTTTTAGATATATAATTATTGTATTCACGACTGTTTATTTTTTGAGAATATTGCTTATTTATGCAATAAAAATATTATAGCAGTCGAATATTATATTGTTGATAAACCGCAGTTTATGGTATACTGAGGAATTCCCTTAACTGTTACTACAACGAGTTAGATCACCTATAAAGCCTGAATCACATCAAACCCAGTCGCAGTCCGTATGATTCTCTATGAAAGCCGTCACACTACATGCAGTACGTGTGACTGCACACGGACTGCACTGGGTCCTCGTTATGTTCCTAGTTACGGTCTTGGGTCTATGTTTTTTTTTTATGCAATCGAATGACGTGACGAGGTAGTCGTTCGCCTGGTGTTAAGCGTCACGGCCGCCCATTACAGATTGCAGTGTCACTCGGATATCTAAAGTTTCGCGTGACACTGCGCACTGCGTACGTCATCCTGAGACATCACACAGTCTAAAAAGGATTTCTAGACAGTGAGATCAGTTCTTAAGTCTCATTTGCCCAGTAATTTCACTAGCTACATGTATGTGAGGATTATTATTATTATTTATATTCACTCATTTATTTACGCCTAAGGTTTTACAATATTTCTACACAACCACAAAACTACAAATGCCAAGCCAAGCCGCCTGCCATGCGTGGTTATTATGGCAAACTGCCCCTATGATAAGCGTCCAAAGTGGTATTTAATGGGGGAGGCCTGGTGTTCAGCAGTGGACGTCTTATGGATGTTGATGATGAACACTACAAAAAACTGTGATGAATAACCAAAACCTAGTGTCCCGCCGTTTGCGGGGCAAGACCCAAGCTACCGGTGGTCAAGTGGTTAGGGCTGCAAAGTGAGGACAATACGTGCCGTGTCAAGGAGTACTGCCTTCTGAATCTGACCCTTGACCCAACCGTCTAGCGTGAGCCTCTCGAAGTGTTGGTCGAGGCTCTTCGCTATAAAGCAGTTTTCCGAAGAAAACGAAAAAACTTAAGTGTTTTAAGTACCTAATCTCATTTTGACTTGTAAATGTGCTAAAAATAGTCTTATCTGCAATATACTCCTTTGAATTTGACATTGCATGAGAAATACTCACGTTTTTTTAGCCGTTATAAGATTTACGTTTGACCACCAACTCGTCTGATGGTAAGCGACGAGGTGGTCGAAGATGGAGCAAGTGAATCTAGAAGGTAACTATTCACGCTAACCTTGAAAGACACCCAGGTTATAAGTTTCAAGAAACGCAGATGATGGCAACGAGTTCTATTCCTTAGCAGTAGGTGAAATTACCGGGCAAATGAGACTTTATGATCTAATCATACAGTCTAGTAATCTTATGTGTGAAGTCTCAGGATGACGTGCGCAGTGCAGTGCTACGCAAAACATATATTATTCATTTAGAGTTCCGAGTGATACTGCAATCTGTTATGGGAGCCGTGAAGCTTAACATCAGGCGAACGACTAGCTCGTTCCGTCATTCATTTACATAAAAAAGAGACGCAATAAAAAACTGGAACATAGACTCGAGTATTCAGTAGTTCTATTGAAAAAATACTACATCCCGATCATAGGCCTCCCCCATAAAACACCACTTTGGACGCTTATCATATTGGACGGTTAGCGAAGCCAAGCCGCTGCCATGCGTGGTGATTATTCACCACGCATGGCAGCAGCTTGGCTTAGCTTTTGCAGTTTTGTGTTTGTTTAAAAACTTAGGCGTAAATAAAAAAGTGAATATAAATAGTAATAATGCTCACATACATAGATCCTAGACCGTAACTAGGATTCCCTCCAGAACAACACGCATACAGAAAAAGTAATTGGATTTTTTTCATGCACGAATACTACGGTGTTGTTGAAGCACCTTTTTTTTTTTTGAGGGGGGGAAATGCCCTCGCATTTCCCTGCCACCACGGGGGTGATGGCAGGGAGTATGTGGGACTCGAACCCGCTAAAACCCTACCGTGATCCGTCCGCCGCCGGGATGGGGCGAGATAGGGTCGCGTTAGCATTTACCATCTCGCCCCAGCGGTAGGCCCTTTCGGGCCTCTGCGCCAGTGGGTGGGTAACCTTGCACCTCGGTTACCCACCAGACGTGTGGGGCCGTGTGAGCACGGCGGAGAGTCGGGGGACTCTCCGCCGCCGACCCCACTACGGAGGATGGAGAAGGCGCGCGAAACGCCTCCTCCGTCCTCCGGTCCGACTGCACCGGAGGGGGTCAGAGTTGGCATCATCCTCTCTGACCCGCTCCGCAGCCTCCTTCTGCGTCATCACCGCCTCGCAGTAGGAGACCGTTGCCTGCCACGCTCTCTCGCTGTCGAGCATGGCGTTTACCACGCTCGGCAACGAGAGGTCCCGGCCAACGACCGCTGAAAGTGTGCGCCGCTCAGAATCCCAAGCAGCGCACACCTCCAGCGTGTGGGGCGCCGTATCCTCCGGCGCGCCACATTCGTGGCAGGCTGGGGTCGCCTCCCGTCTTGCGATTTGGTGCAGGTACTTTCCAAAGCATCCGTGCCCGGAAAGCACCTGCACCAAACGGAAGGTCAGCGACCCAAATGGCCGCCGCACCCACTCCCGGAGGACCGGGCGGATGGCCTCCACCGTCCTCTGCCCAGGCACCGGTGGAGCCAGGTCCTCCGTCCACCGCCGCAACAAGGCGGTCCGCGCCTGCTTCCGCAGGCGCCTGACCTCCTCCCACGCCGGGGGCTCTCCACGGGTCCTCCTCGCCGCCACGAAGTGGTAAACTTCGGCAAGGGTCTCCGCTTCGAGCTCCCAGGGGGGATCACCGGCCAGCGCGCATGCCGCCGTCCAGGACACCGTCCGGTATCCGCGGATCGCCCTCGTCGCAATGACCCGCTGCGGACGGCGCAGCAGGGCCTTGTTATTGCGACCGAGGGCGTCCACCCAGACCGGTGCCCCATACATGGCCATACTCCGGATCACTCCGGAGTATAGCCAGCGGCACGTAGCGTTTGGACCACCCACGTTGGGCAGCAGCCTCCCCAGGGCGGCGGCCGCTCCCAGGACTCTTGGGGCCAGGCGGGTAAAATGAGCCCCAAAAGTCCACCTCCCGTCCAGGATGAGACCCAGATATTTCATCTGGGTCCCAACCGGGACTGAGACCCCATCCAGAAGCACCCGCGTTCCTGGAGGGGGTCCCCCCCGAGGCCCGTGGAACAACAGGGCCTCAGTCTTGGAGAGGGCAACCTCCAGTCCCAGGGAACGAATACGGTCGACCACGAGGGTTGTTCCCACCGTAGCCAGCTGCACCGTCTCCCTGAGGTCCCTCCCCTTGACCACGACTAGGGTGTCGTCTGCGTAGCATGCAACCTGCATATTTGCAGGAAGCGTGCCACGAAGCACCCAGTCGTAGCCAATGTTCCACAAGAGCGGTCCCAGGACCGACCCCTGTGGAACCCCGCAGGAGACGTGACGGTGCCTCAAACACTCACGTCCTTCCACCAGGACCTCACGGTCCAGGAGGTAGTCGGCCAACAGCCTCCGCAGATACAAGGGCACTCCGTGATAACGGAGTGCCTCCTGTATTGTTCCATGCGGGAGGCTGTTGAAGGCGTTAGCTATATCAAGCGAGACAGCCAACGCCTTTTCCCCCCCACCGACCGCATCCTGCGTCCACCTCTTAAGCCAGAGCAGGGCGTCTATAGTAGATCGCCCTGCCCTGAACCCGTACTGGGCCTCTGACAACCCAGGCCCAGTACCCTCCAGGTGCCGGATGACACGGGAAGCTACTACACGCTCTAGCAGCTTACCCGTGTCATCCAGCAAGACGATGGGCCTGTATGCGGAAGGCGAGTCGACAGGACGACCCTCCTTCCGCAACAGGCACAATCGGCCATCCTTCCACGGCTTCGGGAACCGTCCAGACGTGAGGCACGCGTCGAGCAGTTCCCGAAGCCGATCGCCCATCTCCCTCAGGGCGATTGCGAGGACCCGCCCCGGGATCCCATCAGGACCCGGAGCGGTCCTCTTGCCCCGTAGGCGTGCGACCGCGACATCCATCTCCGCCTCCGTTAGAGGCGGGATTGAGTCCGCTAAGTCCGCCTCGGGGAAGGATGGCACCATCGCCGGGGGGGTGTGGAGGGGGTTCGTGTCGGGGAAAAGCCCCTCCAGCACCCTGTCCAGGAGCTCCGGCTGCAAAGACTCCGTCACTGGGGACGTCTGGCCCCGGAAGTTATTCCGGGCAGCCCTATAAGGACGTCCTCATGGGTCCCTGTCTAGGCCTTCCAGGGTCTCACCCCAGGCCTCTGTCTTTGCCCGGCCGATAGCCAGCTGTAAGTTCCACCGCGCATCGCGATAGGTGCTATACAGCTGGCCCTCAGCTGCCAACTCCTCGGCTGACAGCTGTGCGTCCGTACGGCCCCTGCGCCGCCTTCTACAGCGGGTGTAAGGCCGCCGTGCCTCCGAGCAGGCGGCTCGGAGATCCGCGATCTCCGAGCTCCACCAATACACCTCACGGCGCTCGGGACGGCGTCGAGCCCTTGGCATGCCCGCGTCACACACCTCCGTCACCGCCTCGCGGAAGCGACCCGCCGCGACGTCTACTTCCGGGTGCGTGGGTCCAGCCTGCCACGCTTGGACTATCGCCGCCTCCTTCGCCAACTCGGCGTCGAGGCGACTAATAGTCCAGCGCGGAAAGGCGGCCCGCGCTACCCGCTGCGAACCCCCTTGGTTGGCGGAGGTGAAGATCTCAAACCTTATATATTTGTGGTCCGAGAGAGTCTCCACCTCCGTCAACACCCTCCAGGCCTGGACACGTGCTGCGACAGCTGGAGTGGCGAACGATACGTCCACCACGGACCCCCCAACCGCCCACTCCCTGACGATCTCGCCACGAGAGTTAGTGGAGGGGTTGCCCCAATCCCGGGCCTTGGCGTTCAAGTCCCCCATAAGAAGGACTTGACGTGGCGCCTGGCGTCTCACCGCCGCAGCCAGGAGGTCCACAAAGACTTCCAGCTCCGCAACGGTTCTGTTGGGGGAGAAGTATGCGCCAATAATCGCATACTCTCCCCACTTGACCACCACGTACCCCGAGCCCCTCTCCTCCACCGAGAGGGGGGGGAAGCCACCAGGCCGTCCCACGACGGCCACGGAGTCGTTAAGGTCCCCAGCCCAACACGGATGTTGGGGGGGAACGTAGTACGGCTCCGCGGCGACCGCCACGTCTATCTGCCACTGCGCCAGGGATTGCATAAGCAGATCTTGGGCTCGGGCGCAGTGGTTCAGATTCGTCTGGAAAAAATCGAAGCACCCTAATATAACCTAACCCAACCTAACCACCACACCACAGACGCCATAACCAAATTAACATGCATTATGTAAACGAAATAAAATTCTGATTAGCTAGTCTGTGGTCACACAAACTGGTCGAAACCGGTATTGACGAAACGAATACTACATTAGAAACGTTTCTTGCGGTCGGTACCTACTTAGAAGGGTGACCGTAAGTGGTATTTACAATCGAATGCTACCTCACGTTAAGCTAACGGTCCTGGTTGTAGCCCATTTTACCAAAAACCTTAATTTTTAGGAACCACCTAAGAATTTTTAAGTGTTAGTTTAGTTTTCACCATTGCTTACACCTACCAGGGTTCATTCTCAGTAGATCCATGGGCCAGATCCATGATGGATCTAGTCAGGTTTTATTTTCTCATTGGATCTATTTTCAAAGATTTTGATACAACATGTATCGAAAGGGATTTTTTTTTCTCAATAGATCCATTTTTATAGTACTACTAGCTGCGCCCCGCGGTTTCACCCACGGAATAAAAGTAGCCTATGTGTTAATCCAGTACATAAGCTATCTATATTCCAAATTTCATTCAAATCCGTCCAGCCGTTTGAGCGTGAAGGAGTAACAAACATACACACAAACACACATACTAACTTTCGCCTTTATATTATTAGTTTGAAGTGTGATAAATAATAATGGATCTAATGAGAAACGTCTTTCTCACTAGATACATTTTTTTTTATAAACTATGAATCTATTGAGAATATTTTTCTTCCATAGATCCTTTCTATGATGGATCTAATGAGATGTGTGACCGACCGACCATTTGTAATAAACTTAAACATTTTGCCAGTATTATAGCTATTTATTGTCTTTGTATTGCAAAAAAATTAACAACGTGACCCATTAATGCCCGTTTGTATTAAAGTTAGACAGCTCCTAAGTTCGCACTTACCTCTCTAGCCCATGGTTTCTCGTACGTTTGTCCAGCTAATGCCATGTCAACACATCAAACACTGTACGCTCATTGGTTGAAGACAGCCGATGGTCAGCAGGCAACCAATGAGCGTTCAGTATTAATTGCTGTGCCAAGTTGACACGAACTTAGCAAACGTACGAGACCCAGGGGAAAGTGTTGCTTAGCTAAGTTGTATGTTCGTTATTGGTATTAATTTGAATTTAGAGTAGTCACACTCTGCAAAATAGTTTAAATTTTTTATGCCTACGCTGGCAACTCATAACTTTTTTTTTCCTTCCTACACTTTTGACACTTGTCGTTGGTCAACCGTCTCGATATCGTAATTTGTCGCTCCGTGGGTGTTCCCCTCGAATGCTATCGTTTATCGCAAGATCTAACCCCAGCATCAGCACCATTCCTGTGGTAAGGAACAGGGAAGTGTTGAAAAAGGCCGAAGTACTTCAATTCTACTTGCCCCCATTAGGTATTAGGTGAAATTCCAAGCACAAGCTGTTTTGGTGAGCTTTTTCGACCATCTTTAACTCTATCGTTTTCATTCGTATTTATGTCTAAACTACAGTCCGCTTTATAACATAACATTGTATTTTAATAGCCTTTTTTTTTGTGCAGACGGGCATTAGTTTTGAAAAGTTTGCGGTTTCGTAAATAAACCCAATCTTGCGGTTTTCTTCATGTTCACAATGTGTTGACGTAACACGAAATATTTCCGCGAATAAAGTCATCAGGTGACACCGTGGTGACGTGAAAACCCATTTATTTATAAACAGTGAGACAGTGTGGTCAAATGATATGCCTATAAATTATTAAAAAAAAGTTATCTGCTTCTCAAACTCATGTTCTTCAACCCCACTGCTGAAGGCAGGCATTTTATTTTAATCACCACAATGGTCAACATTTCAAACAGTTTTTATTAGTTGACTGGTCTGATAGCTCGGTTTGTAGGCAACCCTGCATTCTGAACTGTAGGTTGTGGGTTCGATTTACACCCAGGACAAACAACTTCGTGTGAGGAACATAGGTGTTTGTTCTGTGTCTGGGTGTTAATTTGTATTCTATGTATGTATTTACAAACAAAATGTATCTATGTATTCTATACATATATTTGTTATCTGGTTCCCAATGTACAAGCTTTGCTTAGTTCGGGGCTAGATATGGCGCTGTGTGAAATGTCCACACGTATTTATTTATTATTTTAGTCGAGGTCTGGTCGAGGCAACACGTGACCAAAATGCTGGCCTCTACTTTGGCCAAAGGTTGAGCATTGCCATTCAACGTGACAATGCTGCCAGCATATTGGGCACGTTGCCTACTGGTAGTGGTTTGTTAGATTAGGTTTTTGTTTTTTATATTATTTAGCTTATTAGGGTAGTTTTGTATTATATTTTTAATTTTATAGTACTAGTGTGGTGGTAGTTTAGACTTTAGTTTATTTAGATCTTGAATACTTGTGACAAGTTAACTGTAGTATTTACAAAATACCGTTTGGAGACTTGCATTACACAAGATTATTTTAGTTTTATTAATGAAAAATCTTAGAGTTAGTAAGTTGAAGTGGCAATGGGCAGGCCACATCGCTCGTAGAACTGACAACCTATGGGGAAGAAAGGTTCTCGAGTGGCGACCACGAACAGGAAGACGCAGCCTAGGCCGGCCCCCCACTCGGTGGACCGACGATCTGGTGAAAGCCGCGGGGAGCCGATGGATGCAGGAGGCGAGCAGCCGCTCAAGGTGGCGTGCTCTGGGGGAGGCCTATGTTCAGCAGTGGACGTCTTCAGGCTGTTGATGATGATGATGATGAATAAAAATCGGAGACGTATTTCTATTCTGCTTTTAAAGCGCCGAGTGAGCCAGGCCTGTCCCTGCTCGTGGTCGTGGATAGTTTCGCGGTGACGCTACCTCTTCAAATCCTCTCCAATCGCTACCTCTTCGATCGACAAATCGATCCATGATCCAACCTTATGTACATCACAGGGAACTGTTAGATAATTTTTGTTTTTTATATTTGTTATTTTTCCAGATTGTTCTAATTTAAATATGTATATTACGAACAAAATTGACCTGTAAGATATCCTTATAAATAAATAAATATTGATTGATTCTTGAGAATCATCCCACCCAAGTCAAGTAACATTAACACCAATGATGTAAAGATGGATGGATGCGAGTTCAAAGTCCTTCAGATGACACGATATCGCGACCATGGGAGTCCAGAGGTTAAGATAAAAACAAATAGATAAACATTATTATAGAAGTTGAAATTGTTTAATGAATTAATTTAGAAACAACTAATATTGCATTGTCAAGTGTTTTACCAACATGCATTCGCATAACTTCATAAATGTACAATACCTACTTAGGTATAATACGTTTTAATACGGTAACGCATAACATTAAATTCCGCATTATCAAGGTAGTAACAAACTGGGATACATTTGTTAACGAGTTCCTTGAATGAGTGTGACGTCAATTATACGTAGCTACAGGTTAATTAAATAATTTCGGATAACTATTCGAACACTTATAGTCCTGGTTAGTAACCGTTTTATTAACTAGGATAAGTGTGGCGACTTTCAACTAGGCATGGATCATTTCACAAGAAGCAGGTAAAAAATCATATGATTTTATTTTTCATAAATCACTCTGCTACTTTTTGTCAGACAATGCTACAAATCACAGTGTGATAATCACACTTAATGAATCGTGGCTTCGGATTGAATAATACAAGAGCACCATCAGCAGTGAATATCAAAACATATAATTTTGTTTATGCTTCAGTAAACAAACAGACCTGTAGAGTATAATTTTATTAGCATTGTGCCTGTGATATAGCGGTGAACTTTGATCTTGTTTAACTTAAGAGAGTAGCATTAGATGTCTTCATCATTCTCTTCACTTCAATTATTTGTAGCAGGCCACAACCTCACTAGGTTGCTCCTAAATCACATCTCTGTTCCATTTCATAAAGCACCGCCAATCACTTTTGATCATAATTTCATTAGGCATATGAAAAATCACAGGTGAAATCACATTGACAAAAATAAATCATATGATTAAAAGACAATGATTTTAAAGTAGCAATCATTTCCATGCCTACTTTCAACCCGATCGCGGCGCGCCCTGGTCCAAGTCCGGCTTGGCCTTGCACCAATAACTTGATACACGCTTAGTTACGTGCAAAAATTGCGCTCGTCCTTACAACGGTCACAGATTAGATATACAATGTGATCGGTTACCAGTGTCGCAGCCTTAAGGGGGGTAAAATATGGTTAGTTTTATCGACATATCACCCCCCATAAATATTTTTTTGCCCACCATAGAAAAATGGTATAGCCATTTTGTATTTGTATTTTAATTAAATTACACTATCGGTTACTTTATTTACCTGCTTCATGTGAACTTCACTAGCTATCTACTACGAGTTTCTTTTATATAAGTTTTTCTATAAGTGGAAACTTGTAACTGGCCTAGTTTCTTTTACTATATTCTGTTACTAGCCTAGTTTCTGTTACTTTTACTGTTTATTTGGTTGTAAGTTTTCTTGTAATGAATAAATAAATAAATAATCATCATCATCATCATCATCATCATCCTCTTTGCCTTTTCCCGTTTGTTATTGGGGTCGGCTCCCAGTCTAACCTGTAGCGGCGAGCTACCAGAATTACACGAGCGACTGCCATCTGACCTCGCAACATTTATGGAACTAGTAACAGGGATGGTTAGATCAGGCGACAGATTTTATCAGGCGTGTGCCTGTAACGATTGCCATAGATGCTCTTATGACAACCGGGACAGTAAATAAATAAATATGTAAATGAATAAATAAACAAACAAACAAATAAATAAATATATAAATAGTAATAAATAATATATGAGGAGTTCCAAAAAATAACTGGAATAAATATGAGTATGAGTGTGTGTTGGTTCATGTAACTTGACCACGCTGGTTGGGGTGCTTTTTATTATTATTGTTTCTCTGATAGTAAGTGTCGATGCGGTCTAGGATGTTACGCGCTTGCCTAGAAGATACCTGTTCACTCTCGATTTGAAGACTCTAAGGTTGTAGTTTTCCTTAGATTGTAGGTTAGCTCTACACGCGCTCAATTCTAAAGCAATGTGCTTTTGTTCTGGCGAGGTGCCGTAACCATGGTAACCAATTTTTTTAATAGTCTCGTTGGGGTGTTCGACATAAAAAGTTATCACAGGCATGAGGCAAGACAGGTACGCAGGTAACGAGGAAACAGAGAAGAGAATTTTTTAAAAGAGAAAAGAGGTAAATTGAATGAAATAATGAAATAAAAACACCCAACGATCACATACATAAATAAGGAGATCCGCAGGAGAAATAGTGACCGATATAGCTCTTAGAGTTAGTAAGTTGAAGTGGCAATGGGCAGGCCACATCGCTCGTAGAACTGACAACCGATGGGGAAGAAAGGTTCTCGAGTGGCGACCACGAACCGGAAGACGCAACGTAGGCCCGCCACTAGGTGGACAGACGATCTAGTCAAAACTCGGAGAGCCGATGGTTGCAGAAGTCAAGCAGCCGGTCAAAGTGGGGAAGGCCTATGTTCAGCAGTGGACGTCTTCAGGCTGTTGATGATAATTACACAGATAGATCATGGAGCCTAAACAGGATTCCTTGTATCTAGGGACCCAGGAACTACGAGGACCATGCTCCCACAATACTATAGTCGATACTCGGAACGTTGTTCATGCCAGCAGAATAGTCTTTGAAATGCGGTTACTAACAAAGACCAGAGTAGGTTGGTAACTAACTGGTTACGAAACTGGTTACGTGGACGCAGCGCCAAAATCTTAGTATGTCGACGTAATTAACTGACGTAATGCCCACATCCCCTGTAAATCCCATATGTTTCATAACTTCTGCACATATTCGTATGGAGTGTGACGTGTCAACTGACGTTTCGTAATAGTTCGTCCATGATTAATTTCACGTAAGCTTTGCATAATCGGGGAAAAAGTATTTTCGTACCAATTTTATAGGTAGGTACGTATGAATTTGAAATAGACTTTCTTTGGTTTAGACACTATTGTTGTATCTGGGTTTGGTATCATCTGAAGAAATATAATACGAAATGTTAAAATGTAACAAAATATTTTGCGCCCTATAAGTTATAGTCATCATCATCATCATCATCAACAGCCTGGAGTCGTCCATTGCTGAACACAGGCCTCCCCCAGAGAGCGCCACTTTGAGCGTCTACTCGCCTCCTGCATCCATCGGCTCCCCGTGGCTTTCACCAGATCGTCGGTCCACCGAGTGGGGGACCGGCCTATGCTGCGTCTTCCGGTTCGTGGTTGCCACTTGAAACCCTTTCTTCCCCACCGGTTCGTACCTAACTACCTACAATTTGAATAAATTATTCCCCATAAAATAACAATGTAGTCGGTTCTGATTGTAACAAATTACCTCAATGATTAGGTTCTATTTATTGCCTATTTTTTATCTGTTATGTGCTTACGTCAAACGTTTAGCATTCCCATATCAATATTTAGTAGTTCAAAGTTCAATGCGTTTTCCTTATAATTAACTTTAATAAAGACAGGATACTTGTTTATATTATTTATTTATTTATTATCGTAATATCATAATCAGCTAACAAACTTTACTAGGTAGGATCTTTCTGCAATGTTCGTCTAGGTAGGTACCACCGCTTTACCAGTTATTCTGCCGCCAAGCAGTAGTGTGCAAGCACTACTGTGTTCCAGTTTGAAGAGCATTGTAGCTAGTGAAATGACTGGGCAAATGAGACTTTATGATCTGATCACACAGTCTAGTAATCTTATTGCTATATTGCGCGAAGTCTCAGGATGATGTGTGCAGTGCAGTGTCATGCAAAACTATATCAATTTAGAGTTCCGAATGATACTGCAATCTGTTATGGGCAACCATGACGCTCAACATCAGGTGAATGACTTGCTCATCACGTCATTCATTTACATTTAAAAAAAAGAAAAACGAGAAGTAAAAGAGATACCTGATGAAATTTCCGCACAGTACAATAGACAACGTAGAATGATATTTCATCGCAGCTTACGTCACCAGCCCAATATGTTCCCACAGCTGGGAGACGGGCCTTCTCTCACAGGGAGTGTGTAGGCCATAATCCACCACGCTGGACAAGTGCGGAATAGTTTATCTTTTAATTCTATAGTTTATATAGGGACTTGAAGTCGTCCAACGACTATGTCAGCCCCATAGTGCTTATTCTTAACTAATTACATTATTACACACACACTAATAGCACGCTTTACGGCGACGGGTAGACCCAGATAAGCAGGTCAAAATCTGTTCAAAGGAACATCGTCCTTAACGTCGTAGTCTTAAATATAAATTCACTCTGAATTTCAGCGCGGCGCTTGCGACAATGACAACGCACGAAATGACTGATTTCGACGGTTTTTAACTAATATATATAATATTTATAATAGTATTTTTCATAATTATTAAGTTATCATAACATCTGAATGTTTGTTGGGAATACACTAAATTATTTTATGTAAAAATATATTCGATAGAAACTCAGTAAAATTGGAACATTCAAATTTTTTGAGCGAGGTATGCGGTTTTTTTCTATAGAGCTAAATATATTAATCTTGTATTTGCGGTCATCACAAACGACTTAATGAAATGAATTACATGATGTATTAAATTCAAAGCTCCACATGCTGTAATTACGCCAGGAAGCATGCCAAAAACACCTTGTTTGCCCTACCTTTCACCTTAAGACACATGTATCAGTCTATACACAGACCGGTACAGTAGGCCGCATCAGATGTTTTCGCGGATAGGATGCTTTGAAAGACACCCACATCTAGCCTGTTATCATTAAACTGATTAAATAAATAATTCCTCATAGAAGCACTACGGACTCCATCAAAAGGTGATATAGGTCGTCTTTAACTCCACACAAATTACAATTCAGATTATCTGCGATACGCATTACATGCTTAAAACTATTTGAAGGGATATGTGCGTAGCGCGGTCTATGAACGATTACAATTAGTTTGCGGCTCAAACGGATGTTAGCAAACCATGGTATATAAGGAGGCTCACTTTGCATTGTTTGATACCATATTCCTTTTTCTCGAGAAACATCATCAAAGTACTCCTTTCAATTTTTTTTGTGCCTCATGGTGGACAACACAATACCATGTCCTCGAATGTTGTGATTCTTGGACATATCAGCATATCAGTTTCCTCATGACGTTTTCCTTCACAGTTGTAAGAGCGAGTGCATTTTTTGCACATCACTTCAAAAGCTATTGGCGTGGGATTGAACAGGATTCGTACCAGGGTACGGCGGTTTGAAATTCGCACGGACCGCACATTTCACTAATAAAATGATAGAAGGGGAAAAAATGTTTTAACTTTGTATTTATACTTAATGTAGACGTTATAGGCCGGCCCCCAGTAGGCGGATTGACGATATGGTGAAAGCCGCGGGGAGCCGATGGATGCAGGAGGCGAGCAGCCGCTCAATAGCGGTCTCTGTGGGAGGCCTATGTTCAGCAGTGGACGTCTTCAGGCTGTTGATGATGATGATGATAATGATGGAAGTTGTAATATTTTCAACTAAGTACATGTTTAACCAGCAGTGGGACAATATGGGCTAATATAATAATAAAAAAAAACATGTTTAAATAAACATTTAAGTACATTATGTTGGCTAAGTAAAAATCTCTTTTAATTTCCAACATTAGTTTTTTTTGGAAGGTACGAGAATTCGAAAACCATTTCGAGAATAGTCTCTCTAAAGAGCTCATATAAAGAATATTAGATTTTTATATCCAGTTTTTCTCAAGTTATTGTTAAAAACAAAGTGAGGCTAAATGATAATCGTGTCTGAAGCCTACTTTGTGTCAATAGCTGCCAAAAAACAATGAATCGGAAACAAATACGAAACAAAATTGTTGATTTTTTTTCTGGGGTTTTGCTACAATCTTCATTTAGCCTCGCAATAGCCAAATTTAACAAAAAATACTAAATTAAAGCATACAAATAAAATAAAAAAATACGCGTCTGTTTTCTGTTATTTTCACCTAACAAAACTAATAATAATAAGGGGTCAAAATTTGAAATGTTGTCAATTATTGCCCACATACATTTCTTAAGGTAATAATTGACTTGACGAGCTAGTCTTTCACCTGATGTTAAGCGACACGGCCGCACATAACAGCATTGTTATAAGCATCACCAAAGATAACTGAGACATTTTTAGTTTTCAACCAAAAAACTCTGAAACTGACCTATTCAACAGCGTTTTGTCTACTGATAACAGAAAATGTATCTTATCATCTCATCATGCATGATGTGTACTGGGTGTAATTGAATTCATTAGCATCCTTTGAAACTAGGTACCTGCTCCTGACACCAGTCACGTGTGGACCAAAATTTATGAAATCTAACGCATCGTATTGGTATTGATATGAGCTTGTGATAAGTAGGTAATTATCATTAGTTTTATTGGTTTTTTTTCCTTTTAGTCAGAACATAGCATATGCCAAAATTAAAATTAAAATTAAATTATAAATCAAAATATTAAATAAAAAGAAAATTAGTTGTATTTTTTGTATTGACCAAATGGGTAATTTGTAATTCATTATGAATGTTATTTAAATTCCAATTTTAATGTTTTAATGTGTAATTTTTGACCAACTACTTACCTAATTTTTGTATCCGTGTTATGTGTAGTCTTTTTGTAGGTATAACATGGCCAGCGTTTTGGCTTAGGCTGTAAGCTGCAATGTAAAATATGTAAAATAAATAAATAATATTAACTCCCAAAAATGGGATTACATAAAACCTAAGAACTATTTTTAGTTATTACATGCAAGGTGAAAATACTTTTGAAAGTATCAAAATTATTCTTGTCTACGTTAGGCGCCGCGGCAACCTTGATAATTATCAATAAAAAATGTTTTATTTGCACACTTAACTCTTTATTTTTATTTTTATTTAATGTATGACTATGACCCTAGTTGGTCTAATAAATAAATAAATAAAATAAAAAAAATAATAATCATCGATAAAATTAAATGATGTACTGTCATGTACTCAATTTATGCTAATGAATTCAATTACAACCTGTATAAGTATATATTTTAAAAAACTACCTATGATTAGGTTTTCAAAATATATATTATCTCTAATAGGTACCAATATGCGTCTGAACTGTGTCTGAAATGTACTTGCATGTCTATGGCGCTACCTCAAATTGCTAAGTACGATGTTTCGTGCTTCATTCTATGTAGAACTTCAAAGTCAACTCGCGTGACGTATCTATGTAATGCGGCTTAGATACGTACCCCATTGTACACCGTGTGATGTACTCAAACTGAAACTCAAACAAACACACACACACACACACACACACACACACACACACACACACACACACACACACACACACACACACACACACACACACACACACACACACACACACACACACACACACCCCTCCCCCCACACACACATACATTATAAGCCGGAAGAAGTCCACTGCTGGACATAGGCCTCCCCCATAAAACGTCACTTTGGACGCCTATCATAGGAGGGGATTTGCCATAATCACCACGCTTGACAGGCGGCTTGGTGATTGTAGTAAAAAATTGCTGAATAGTAAAAAAACTGAAACACTGAAGTATTGCGATATATCTGAAGCAGCATTCCCAATCTAGAAAATAAGTAGGTATTTTTTAGTCAGGTAACACACCAAAATTATCAAAATATGATTAGTGATAATGCAATAAAATTTGTGATAAATTTGTTGTGATTCGTGTATTTGTCCGGGTTAGTATGTTTTGTAACGTCACATTCACTCACGGAATAAGATGTAAAAGCTGCACAAATAGTATTTTTCATTTTGATAACGGGATTATAGAAAGAAAAGAAAGAAAGAAAAAATATTTATTCAACACTCACAAAAATTAGATAAGTACAAGTATAATATACACAATTAAGTAGGAACAGTAGTTAAGTATGAGAAGAATAATAAGAAGTGTAGATATTATATAGATAAAGTGGTGTTGAAATGGGCTTAACTCAGCATTCATGCCGGTGTATTCAACACCTGGCGCTGATTTTCAGTTAAACCCTTTGGTCGACGGGTAAGGTATGGTATTATGGTACATGATCACAAAATGCTCTTCGTCGTGAAACAGATTGTGGTGATATGTGCTAATCTTGTGCTAATACTGGCCCAAAATAATGACATATCCGCCATTATTTCACTATCTCTTTTTCTCTCGGGCAGTGTGTACTTGATTTGTACTTCTCGCTCCCACGCTTCGTGAGTCTTTTGAGAGTAACGAAAATATCCTAGGCCTGTGGCGCTGCTCTTCTGATACGTTACCCGTAAAGGACCGACCCGTCTAGACGGCCTGGTCCCGTGTACTTGTACCTTCATCACAGTATACTTAAGGTGAAAGGTAGGGCCAGATAAGCAGGACCAAATCCGTTCAAAGAAAAATCGACCTTAAAGTCGTAGTCTTAAATATCAATTCAGTCTGCTCTTCAGCGCGGCGCTTACGACAAAGACAATGCATGCAATGACTGATTTTGACGGTTTTTAATGAATATCTGTGTTTTTAAAGTATTTTTCAAAATTATGAAGTCGTCACAAAATCTGTATGTATGTGGGGAAAACAATAATATTTTTTTTTGTAAAAATATATTCGGTAGAAACTCAGTAAAATGGGAACATTCAAATTTTTTGAGGGAGGTTTGCGTTTTTTTTTCTATAGAGCTATATTTATTAATCATGTATTTGCGGACATCACAAAAGAGTTAATGAAATGAATTACATGTTATATTAAATACAAAGCTCCACATGCTCTAATTATGTCAGGAAACGTGCCAAAACACCTTGTTTGCCCTACCCTTTGCCTTAAAACCTGGAGTAAGTCTGACATAGATTAAGTTTTAAGCGTTTGTGATCGAGCAGATTAATTCTATTTCGATTAACAACAGAGCTTCCGCATAATCTATTTTTTGTTTGCAACAAGAAAGGAAAACGTAGGTTTAATCATTATCCATACGTCACAAGCTTGAATACAATTATTGCGGTGTTTACAGTGAATAACCTAACCCAACATGACCTATTTAAAGTAGGTTCCTCCAACATTATTCACTTACACGTGTCGGGAGATAGAGGAGTGCAATGACGTTGCATTAGACCTCAATACGATCGCAATATGATTCACGTATACTACAAGTTTGTTTGAAAATATGTTTATAAAAACCTGCGGTTGGTATCGCTACTTACCTAACATGTGTGCATTTGTTAGGTACCTATATTGTCCTCTACGCTATTTTGTCGTGGTCTGGTGATATCATAAAATGTTCAGGTATATTAAAAGTAAAAAAATTTAAAGTCAAGTTTTTTTATTGTTAATATGCTATTTTTAGCACTTTTATTATGTCAAGATGATAATGGGTACTTAAAATATTAAAATTAAATTATTGTAGATACTAAGCATAATTATTATAGATAATATTAAAATATCTAGCAAGCTCATCCCAATTATGTGAGTTTGAAAAAAAAGTTCTCTTTGTACGGGCGGTAGAGAAAATTGTCTTTCCCCGTTTTATGTTACTTCATACTTGCTACTTGTCAAGTGGAGTAAGACTGGGGAAAGACAACTTTGTCTACCGTCCGTGATAGGCGGGCTGGTGCAAGCAATCCGGCACAATGCCGAATAAAAAACTTTGACCCGTAGCTTTGATTACATTTATAAAGACTATATAATGTAGGTAAATGGTATATCGCACTTTTTGTATCACAAGACCACTATGATATATCACGATACTTATGGTCTTTTGTATGCTGTAATTTCGTATCATATAGTTTATTGCTTTAAATTCACCATACTAATGCACATTTTCACCAAAGATCCCTAAACTACACCCTGACTAGGAATCCGTTTGGCTAAGGGCCCCCTAGATTTGACCCTTACCTAAATTCGTTTTCACAGCGCTGAGTGACACTTAAATTGTAAAGTGACAGTTTATTATTTTCTACGGTTTCCAAAAACCATACGTTGCCGATTATCGTTATTTTATTTATATATTTTAGCGGATAATCTTCAAAAATACAAGCAATATGCTTTATCTATATTAACAGTAGAGTTTTTAATATAATATTATGATATTATGTTATTATGATTTATTTTATTATGATTATTATTATATCAGAAAAAATAAAAAATACTATATAACATAGATATTAATTATCAACCGTCAAAATCAGTCATTGCGTGCGTTGTCTTTGTCGGAAGCGCTGCGCTGAAGTTCAGACTGAATCGATATTTAAGTCTAGGATTGTCGATGTTTTTTTGTACGGATTTCGACCAGCTTATCTGGCCGTACCCGGTGCCTTAAGCATTAAATTCAAAGCTCTAACTTCGCTAGGAAACGTGCCAACAAGCACATTGATCGCTATACCCTTCGCCTTAATTGTAAAATGCAGTATGAGTTATTATTAAACGTTCTCTAATAATAACTTTGTGATATATTAAATTTGTTCAAAAATATATCCGGTTGTTTTTCAGGGTATAGATAATATGCAGGATATTCACTTCCGAAGGGAAGGAAACACAATATTAATTAATTTGATATTATTTATCTACGATGATTAGTTATTGGTTTACATAGAATTTGATTGTGCTGTTATAATCAACGTCATCATCATCATCATCATCATCATCATCATCATCATCATCATCATCACCACCATCACCATCATCATCGGCCCATCATTCTAACCCACTGCTGTACTGTTTTTTTATGTAATCGAATGACGTGACGAGCCAGCTCGTCACGTCATTCGACATTTCGTCG
The DNA here is from genome assembly GCA_910589525.2 of Ennomos quercinarius. Taxonomy (NCBI): domain Eukaryota; kingdom Metazoa; phylum Arthropoda; class Insecta; order Lepidoptera; family Geometridae; genus Ennomos; species Ennomos quercinarius. The sequence continues at coordinate 2,791,135 of OU342512.1, forward strand.
TTCGTCGTCGTCGTCGTCGTCGTCGGCCGTGACGCTTAACACCAGGCGAACGACTAGTCGTTTGCCTGGTGTTAAGCGTCACGGCCGCCCGTTACAGATTGCAGTGTCACTCAGAAATCTAAATTAAAGTTTCGCGTGACACTGCGCACTGCGCACGTCATCCTGAGACATCACGCAGTCTAAAAAGAATTTCTAGACTGTAAGATCAGTAAGGCCTTTATACCAGCCACTATGTATGTTGTAAGTCCATCGAATCGTAGGGCTTCTAACGATACGTTTACTGATACGTAGTCTCCACTCTAATGCCCGTCTGCACTAAACTTTGACAGCTCTTTAATTCGAACATATCTCTCTAGCCCCCGGTTTCTCGTAAGATTGCCAAACTCGTGTTAAGTCAACACACCAAATACTGTACGCCCATTGGTTGAAGAAATGAAAAATGACAAAAATGAAATGAAATATATTTATTCATGACATACACAATGGAACACAACATAGGAACAGTAGAAACATAAAACACAGAGGAACAAACGTATAACATTGTGTAATGTAAGACAGCCGATGATCAGCAGGCAATATCAACGAGCTTTGAGTATTTGGTGTGCCAAGTTGACACGAATTTAACAAGCGTACTTAGTTTGTTGTTTCGCGGCACCTGATTGGGCGTCGAGCTCGTAGGCCGTACTCATGCAGTCGATTTCGCACAGTTTGGGGACTTACATCAACACCACTTGAATTTTGTAGCCTCAAACTTAGCTCTCGAGCGGTTAACATCGGCTGGCGTCTTGCAATCAGTTGTATGTACCGGTCTTGCCGAGTGGTTGTACTCCTTCTACGGCCTGGGTGATGTTCAGCGGGTTCCCCTGTATTATTGTAGCGCCGCCAAAGACGACAAATAACACTTCTATGAATGCCAAAATGTCGAAATACCTGAGATTGATTACTTCCCGCTTGCAACATCCCTACAGCTCTTTGCATTTCATCTGCCGTCAAATGACGTCGCTCCATGACGTGAAGAATATCTAACGATTCAATTTTGTCGCTAACTTTATTTAAATGATTGGTAAAATTATAAAATCAAGAATAAACGTGTCAATTAAAACGCACTTAAATTCAAACAAATTCGCAGTCATTTGAATTTTATGAAAAAAACAAAACATAATCGAATTTTTTTTTACAACCAGCCAGTATGTCATCAATAACAAAAAAGTTTACTTACCTACGCACTTTGAGTGAGTAAATACTTAGAAATTAATTAATATAAATGGAAAATTTGTAATATCATGCATGTTGATTAGACTTTTTTGATGTGTGTACGTACAAAACTACAGTTCAACGTCTTGGTTCGATATGAAGTCATTGGTTTATTAATATGACATCAGTGTGATGATGGCATTTAACATCAGTATCCTATGAAACGTAGCGGATGTGCCAACGTCATTTTATTCTTCTAATAATAGAGTCATCAATGCGATCATCACACGTCACATTGACCTTTGTAATGCCATTATCATTAACTAAAACCGGTCGGGTCCCACGCGCGTTATACAATTTTTAATTATTTTTTAACACTTAGGTGGCCGAGCGGTAGCATATGCGCTTCGCAATCTTACGGCACCGGGTTCGATCCTCGACCCTGCACCAATGACTTATCTAGTAAGTTATGTGCAGTTTTCGATGCCATCGCTCCGTGCCTCGGAGAGCACGTTAAGCCGTCGGTCCCGGTTGTCATAATAACATCTATGGCAGTCGTTACGGGTAGTCAGACGCCTGATAGAATCTGATAACACCTGGTCTAACCATCCCTGTTACTGGTTTCTTATGGGTTGCGAGGTTAGATGGCAGTCGCTCTTGTAATTCTGGTACCTCGCCGCTACAGGTTAGATTGGGAGCCGACGCCAATAACAAAAGGGAAAAGGCAAAGAGGATGATGATCATGATGACGAACACTTTTAGGGTTGATTTTCTAAAACTCCTTTCTCAGCACATAAAACATAATAAAAAAAGACGTTACTACCTATTTGGACTGTATGATTGTAAACTCAATACTCCATCATTTATCGTTGCATGTCCGTTTGACCACTGTCAAGCCACTGTCTCGCCTGATAATGCTACTTTTCATCAGGCGAGACAGTGGTCAAATGCTTTGCCTATAAACAATAAATACATTTTAAAAACTAAGCCTGTATGAAGCTTTTTGTGTGGCTATTGATTGACGATTGTCGTATTTTCAGCTGCGCTCATTGAAATTAAAAAGCGGACCAAAATATTCGTTAATATGAATGATTGAATTTAACAAGTTGTGAATGGAACCACGTGCACCTCTATATATTAAATAATATTCAACCCTAGCGATGGTTTTCAAATTCACAATGATTGTTTTTATTTTCAGAACTGTTAACCAGTGGAACGTCGGCGCACAACATCGGATTTACCAGTGAAAACTGCACCCGCCACGTATCGAGTTAACTATCGTCAGTTGCGGTCATGCCCTGCGCTCTACTTCTCGGCTACATCGGCTTTTACTCTATTTATAAGCAAACGAATTTGGACCTATAATGGTATGATATGTAAATCGTAATGTGTAGCTTACTCCTTGTTACTAAAGTTCAATTTCGAATGGACAACAGTGGGTATTCACAGGTTTCCAGCTTCGATGATACATTTGTCAGTGATAAAATTTTTCAAACAATTAGATCATCTGACAATATAAATTTCAATAAACACGCAAAAATGAATAATTTTATTTTGTTTTGTATATTTTGTTGCTAACTTTAGCTGCCGTATTGTATAAACGCCGAATCTTAACCCGCTCCAAAGTGAACTGCATCCCTGTCGAGTAACAGGGACCTTACTGTGACCTCTGAGCGCGAAACTGAAGACCTAAAGTGAATCGCTACAGTACAATTTGTGGGTAGCGGTTCAGATTAGGGCGTCATTTGAATCGCGCTAAGAGGTCACAGTACGGCCCCTATTCTGGACATAAATAGACATCGCCTGCTATCCTGCACGCACCAATTTACAAGTCTGTTATTGTGAGAAAGAGACCACACGATCACTATCGCCACCAGATTTACGCGATAATGCCCCTGGTTTACAAATGATTTGCAAGAATTGTAGATATAAGAAATGAAAATATATAGATTGTTTGAACGCCTAGAATGACAATTGCTATATACACAACTAAAAATGAAGCATAACTCGAATGAACCGTCCTGGTTTTTGAGAATGTTATGGCGTCGCTCTGCTATCCCCCCACGTATGATAGAGACAAGAGAGCCCGTGAGTAAATTTACCTAAATGTTATCGTTTCGGGTGAAAACGGTTTTCACCCTCTAAATCTTGACAAAATGTTTTGATTTTGGTGTTGCTCGTTTAAATAGATTATAAAATAATTTATACTTGTGCGTCTTGTTTTCTTTTAAATATAATTATTTCGTGTTCTAACTACAAATAATTTCCTTGGTCATCATTTTGACGATTTTGACGACAAAAAATCGTAATTTTAGGTGGCTATAACTACAAAGATATTGGCGAAAACTTAAAAGACACGTACAAGCATATCTTTTTACTGTATAGCCAAAATATAAATAGTCATCAAAATCGGATAACATTGAGGGGTGGCGCTTTCTGTATGGACAAGAGGGTGTTGTACTCTTCTCTTATGTTATAACATTTAAGTTTGTAGACAAAGTTTGTTCTCGTATATAATAATTATGTTTTCCCTGACATATTATTTCCCTTACCTATTGTATTGTATTATTAGTGTAATATGTCTCTGCACATGCCGTTGTTATCATCTATATAAATACCATTCAAATGTGCATCACCAAGTGTGGGTATTTAAACAGGTGTTAAGGTAACCAATGGTTAAAAACTCAAATTTTGACCATTGGCTAGAATTTGTTAGCATTTTTAACAATTAGTTACCTTAACTACGGAAAAAAAAATCCCACCCACGGGTGCCAACCGGATCGACTGTGTAAAAAAAGAAAATATTACAAATTCATGGAAATCTTTATAGGCTTATTTTTCTATCTGATTATTACACCTACTATAAACAGGGAAACGTCTATCGGGTAATCTGAAAAATTATAAAAAAGTTAGGCAGCTTGGTTGGTATCAAAACCATTGTGTGCTTTAGGCTTCTAGGTGAAAACTAAGAATATCAATTTCAGAGCCGACGCCAGAAGTGTTACGTACGATCCAAGCAATAAATGTATAAGACTTGTCACAAAAAAAAAATCTGACAATAGTTAAACGTTATTCAAATTAATCTCGTAGTCTATAAGAAAAATATATCCAAAACGTTACAACATATTTAACATGCATTTCAAAATTGATAATCATTTTTCTCAAGTATATGAAAAGTTATATATGTATATGTATAACATAAGAAGTGTATTCGATGTTGCGATGATTTGTACAATTTGGTTGCGTTTAGACAATAGTGCAATGTCGCGTGCCTAGCTCACTCCGCACTTTAGGTACAAAGCTACAAGTACATGGGACCGTCTAGACGGGTCGGTCCGTTACGCGTAAAGCGTCAGAAGAGCTGCGATATAGCGATAGAACGAGAGGCATGTTTAGGCGTATAGCGCTGTGCGAGCTGAATTATACTTTATTGCGTTGCAGCAAGGGTCGCTATTTATGTAAGTGACTTCGTGGAGTGAATCTTCTAACTGTCTTTCTCTCTCTCTCTCTCTCTCTCTCTCTCTCTTTCTCTCTCTCAGTTTGAAAAGAATCAAGATAAAATAAAAGTAAACACTGAGTAGATATTTAACTAACGCCTCTGTTATGCAATGTTTATTAATAAAAAGGTAATAAAGGTGGAAGTTCACATGTTAAGCCAGTGCAAATAAATAAAATATATTAACGTCTAACGATTACATACATAGATCCTGAACCCTAACTAGGATTCCATGTATCTAGTGCGAAGTTATTATAATAGCATACGTACGCCATTGTAAAATCGTCTAAACCAACCCTAATATACCTTTTCGATAATAATACCACATATCCATTGAAGCGATTTTCTAATCGATTTTGTATGTTTAATATTTGCACATTATATATATTGAAATATATCGATATAATATACTATGTGCGGGTATTGAAATGTATTCTTGTATATCTGCGTAAAATAGTATTTGATACATAAGCTTCGTAACTTAAATATATATATTGACTGTCGTATGTTTATATAATAATAATATATAAATGCTCTTATTCACACGCTCAATAAGCTAATCTGTTATATAAGTTTTTGTCTCGCTTACACGAGTGTTATTTCTCGCTAGCGGGAATGGGACAGATGATTTTAAGGCATCGATTAACTTATAGAGCGATTGCTAAGAGTAAAATTTTGTAAGCATAGATTTTCTTAGGTAGACGCGTATTAATGCTAACATTTTTTATTATTTTTTTAAATCTTAGCATAGATTTAGATAAATATATAGACTCGTTCGTTCCTCTGTCATTTTATTATAATTACGTATTTTTATTATTTTGTTGTTTATTTAATATATTTTTTTAATGTCGATCTGTACTGATATTTTCTAGTTGGGATATCATTATTTTAGATTTAAGAGTGTTTATAATTACTAGAAATTTAGAATAGATGTTGTCAACATATCTGAAGAAAAAGTTAGTTAAAAATATAGCATGACGTCCACTATATCATGTTGTACCGAATTTATATAATGATGTTTGTGAGAATTTTTATATTATATATAAACCGACTTCAAAAAAAATTATGACGTTCTATGTTCTACTGTATGTGTCTAATATGGTCACCGATTTCCCCAAGACTTCTGAGCCATTTTTTTTTATTGTGTAGCAGTAGAATTTTGCGCCAACCATGTAAATTTGGTGAAGATCTGATAAAAATCTTAGCAATTAATAGAATAGAAAGACGTTTATTCACTCAATGGAGTTCCTCAATCATCATCAACAGCCGGAAGATAACGCCAATTTGGACGTTATCATTGTCATAATCACCATGCTTGGCAGGCGGCTCGGTCATCGCAGAAAATTATAATTAATACCGGGGAGAATGCCGATGCACATTCCTTGGATATTCCCTTAGCTTAGGTAAGAGATGGGCTGGCTTATTCGTACACCGGGACCATTCATTTTCATTTCATTCATTCCGGAATAATTAAATCAAAATAACTGGAAAAATCCCAAGTACTACTTATGCTGGGTTCCATTTGGACTGAATTATCGATTTTTTCGTTATTTTCGATCACAAAAGTCGTTCCACTTGGAGTAAAAGTGATCACTGTGATCGTTTTTGGCAGTTTTCTCCCGTTTCAGTTGAAGTAGAAATGCTAAAAACGATACCGAATTTTGCCACTTTTTACCCACCCAAAGCGAAGGCACGTAGTATCTCTTAGTGGTGTCTGTAGTCATTCCAGTCACAACTGAGATGTTCTGGGCGGAAATTTCGAAATTTTCGGTTATGGCCATTTGGAACGTAAATGAATGAATGTAATCGTTTTTGGCATTCTTGGCGTTCGTAGCAGCTACTGGAACGGGCCCTTAGTATGAAATTAAGGTGATCTTGAAGTCTGTTTGACAGCTTGTATAAAAATATTGGACCCAACTTTGACAGTCCAGGCTTTAGTTGACAGTCCTTAACATACTATAGACCGTTCACCGTAACTTGTCCCCTGATGCACTTATATTATTTAAACATATGCAAGTAATGCATATTAATCTGTTGTGGGTTCATACAAGTTTAGATAATGCTTACATATTACTTTACATTTACGATAATACTTGCATATTTTTAAATAATATAAATACATCAGGGGACGACTTACGGTGAACGGTCTATAAATATATCCGTCTCTTACATTGCCGTGTATGTGACAAGAACAGCAAAAGTTTTAGGATTTTAGATCTGTCAACCATAGACAAGTGTTGGTATAATCTAAGACTGTCTACGAAAACCTTTAAAATTGGCCCGAATATGTTTAGTTTCTTTACGTACTTTCCAAAGTGCCCTACATCTTAATTTTGGGATAACCCGTTTGGCTCTATTGTCTTATTCATAATCGCTTTGTCTGACATAAGGGGATTTGCCCGAATACCTCGTAATGATTATTAAGTTGCGGTTTTAATATTGCTACAGCCAGACAATACAGAGAAACAAAATGTAATACAATAATAATATTTACCTAACGTGTGAATCTGAAAACAATTGACAAATTACATTTATTTGTTTACCTATTGGCATACTCCTGATAGTTGCCAAGTCAGTTTTTCCTTATATTTGATAACGTATCGTAGTACGGTCAGCTACATGAGTATATGTATCACTCCATACTGGTCGATTAAACTTGGTAATATAATAAATATTTGTAGATTATATTTTATAAATCGTTTGGCACATCTGCAGATTTTAGTTCTGTAATATTTTTATTTAAAGCTGTGCAAGATTATAAACTAGATTAAATTTGACAGTTCTAAAAACATGCTGTTCCTTTTTGTAAGGTTGAAATGACAAGGACAGCAGTAGTTTTGGGATTGTCGAGTTAAGTTTAGGTTTTAGGTTTCGGCTAACATACATATTATTATGAAACTGACTGCACATTCTACGCTGCCTTCTGCAGTCAATAATATAACAATTTTCACAAAAATCCCATTACTTCCGATCGCGTTAAAATTAGCTAAGAAGAGAAATGTGTATTGTAATGATGATTTTGTCAAATAAATCGATATTGTCCCCTTTATATTACTTGTTTTATTTCTATGTTACGTCACACCATTAGCCCAGTTTCCCACAGGTGGGAGACGGGCCTTCTCTCACGGAGTGTGTTGGCCATAACCCACCACGCTGGACAAGTGCGGGATGGTGGATGACACAAATGATCTAGAATATTGCTTTAACTAATTACTCAGTAATATATTATACTAGCTGACCCGCCCTGGCTTCGCACGGGCTAATTAGTTTTACGCAGTTTTATATCAATCTAAAGGAAGAGAGAAGAGAGGGGGGAAAAGATAAGGGAAAAGGATGAATGGATGACACTGCGAATGGAGGCAAAGAAGGAAGGCGCCAGCACCTGCCTCCTTTCACCATTGAAGTAGTATTCTCGTCTTTCAATTATAATACACCTTTATCTATCAATAAAAAAAAAACTGCACACGACAAAAAAAAATTACCTACATTTCTAAACTTTCCAGGGTATAGCATAGTATGGCCGTATAACATAGGTAGGTAACTACCTACCTCCATAATATTAATTTCCTTTTACCTGTTATTGTGTGACGTTTGTTTTGATAACAGCATATATCTAGCAAAAATCCGGATGAACACATAATGCAAGTATTTAGACCTAGGCTTCCTTAAACAAAGTGATTGTGATGCCATATTATATTATTGCTGAGTATGTTATTACATACGCATCATCATCATGACATGAACTGTTATTACAGTTCATGTCATGATGATGATGCGAAAGTCCCACTTTTGCCTTTTTTATTATATATTTACTGCACAGAACTTACTAAACTAAAATCGACTACCTACTTAAGTACTTGGCTGAAACTAATACAAATAAACTTAAACTTGTAAATAAAAACCGCGTTTAAGTCGCTGTCTGCGGGTAAGGTGCCCAAAAAGCTGGCGACATTACCTCGTAGAATACTTACGTTCTTTTAACTTTTATGTAAATGAATGACGTGACGAGCTAGTCGTTCGCCATATGTTAAGCGTCACGGCTGCCCATAACAGATTGCAGTGTCACTTGGAACTCTAATGAGAATAGTTTTGGGTGACACTGCACTGCACACGTCATCCTGAGACTTCAGTCAGTATAGCAATAAGATTACTAGACTGTGTGATCAAATCATAAGGTCTCATTTGCCCAGTAATTTTACTAGTTACAATGCTCTTCAAACCGGAACGCAGTAGTGCTTGCACACTACAGCTTGGCGGCAGAATAACTGGCAAAGCGGCGGTACCTACCTAGACGAACTTTGCAGAACAGTCCTACCACCTAGAAAAACTTTTATAGGCTTAAATTGGACCACTGTCTCACCTAATGGTAAGTGACGACGCGTCGGTGATGGAACATGCTTGCTGCCTAGAAGATAGGTAGGTACCTACCGGTGCTTGCCTTGAAAACTCCCAGATTATAAGTATTTTTCAGGAAACACATGCTGGTAAGTTGTTCCATTCTTTTGCCGTCCGCGCAATAAATGTCGAAGCAAAACGCCTTGTATGGATTGGTGGAATGCCCACCATATATGGATGTCATGTTTCAATGCGTCGTGTTGCGTGGTGGTAAAAAGGACATGGGGGAATTATTTTGTGCATACCATCGCACATTCGAAGTGCAATTTGGAAAAGACCGATGTGTATAGGAGGTACCTACTTATATTTTATAACTAAGAACTCAAGAAGTAGGCACAAGAACAGAGTAGGTACCTATATAATAGGTAGGTACAGGTATCAAGTAAACGATAGAGATCGAGTATGTGGCATTTGTGTTGTTGTATTCCTATGTAGTCTGTATCGGAACGAGACCATAGTTCGCCAGCGCCCTCTACCACCACGCCACGAAGGAACTTACTCTTTTCTTCTTCTTGATCTCCACGTCGCGAGCGCGCACGTCGCTCCTCTAATTAAAATATTTTAATTGTGTAGATATAGGCAAGTTGGTGGCTGAGAGATTGGTGTAGTTGTAAATACGTAAACGGCAAATATAAGACTGTTCGTGACCTTATCCTGGAGTTTTACTACATCCACGAGCCTACACCTCGCCACATATGCCAAAAGTATTAAAAGAAGACACCTAACCTGCTAGTTCCGGATTTATAGAGCGTTGTGTCTTTCACACGTGAGCCCTAGGGTGACAAAACGTTATACATACCTTATATATATAAGTATTATAATTATAACGCCCAACGATCACATACATAGATCCTGGACCTTAACTAGAATTCCCCGTATCTAGGGACCCAGAATTAACTACAAGGAGCATGGTCCCGTAACATCCAGACCCAGAACAAGTGCCTTTTGGGCCTCTGCGCCAGTGGGTGGGTAAACCTTACACCTCGGTTACCCACCAGAGGTAGGGGCCGTGTGAGCACGGCGAAGACTCCACTGCTGAACACAGCCCTTCATAAATCGCCACTTTGGATGCTTATCATAGGGGTTTGCCATAATCACCACGCTTGACAGGCGGCTTGGTGATCGCAGTAGACTATAATAGTGAAGACCAAGGAGAATGCTGCTTGCGGCCCATTCTCTTAGCCGGCTCTTACGGCTAACACGCATAATATTATCGTTACCTACAAACAAACATATGGGTTCCTTCAAACGGCAACGTGTCGGTTTTGTAATTAAGTATAGTAGGAATTAGGAATGTTTCAGGAATTCTATAAAAGTTTTGGTAGATGAGTGTTCCCAGACTTATCAATTTTAGAGGTGAACCAATTAGTTAAGAACTATTAATACAATTATGAATAAGCCACCAACAAAGCTATGGCTCTTTTTAGATGATGGGACTATAATGCAGGTAGGTATTTTTCCACACACAATACATTTTTTATCAGTCAATGTGCCTTTTTTCTTTGAACTAACTAAATACTCTTACTCTTACGTGACGTGGTCTCTTACTGTTTGCTTCATTAGTAAGCTCAAAGTCGCGCAACGAGCTATGTGGAGAGAGCTCGGTGTTTCCCTGCGAGATAAGATCCGAAACGAGGAGATCCGTGAGAGAACTAAAGTGACTGATAAGCTCTTAGAATTAGCAAGTTGAAATGTTGGCCACATTGCTTGTAGAACTGACAACTGATGGGGAAGAAATGTTCTCAAGTGGCGACCATGAACCGGAAGACGTAGCGTAGGCCCACTGGGTGGACCGACGACCTGGTGAAAACCGGCTGGTGGTTTATGGGAGAGGCCTGCGTTCAGCAGTGGACGTCTTCCAGCGGTTGATGTGACAATGTTTTGTATGTTTTGTATGTAGATATCATCATGCCAAAACAGTTGAAATATTTTGGATGAAAGTTTGCACACAGAATTGCAATGCTAATTCTTTGTGCCAAATAAGTGCCAACATTTAGATAGCTAGAGGTACTTGGGTTCTTTATTAAATACAAACTTAAATAACGTATAATAATATACTAAACTATACTAGACCTAAAAACTAAACTATACCTAAAAACTAAACTAGACCTAAAACTAAACTATACCTAAAAACTTAAAAACTAAAATATAAAACTAAAAATAACAATCTAAAGGAATCTTGAACTATCTATAGACCGGCAAAGTTCTATAGATAGTTCAAGCAATCCGTGGAATCTGGCAACGTGCCCATAATACAGGTACTTATATTGTGCCATAACGAGGTAAGTATATTGTAGTCATCTAAGTTGCCAGTTTTTTATATGGAATCATAATTAATGTTAGTATAAAGTACATATACCGACTATAAGCTCTGTGCTTCTGCGATCTTAAATCATCATTTATTTATTTTTCCCGTGTTCTCAGAAACTGGCTTCGTTTTAAGTGACGTAGCAGACAATTGTTTTGTTGTACATTCAAAACATCGTGTTGGTATTTATGTACCTACCTAAACCACCTAAGCGCAGACATATTCCTTGAAATAGGTACCTACTTAATATAGGTAACTACATAGTCAACAACGGAGAACAATGTTCCACTAAATGTAGTAAATGTCTCTCTCTCTTCTTTCTCTATGTCTGTCTGTCTGTCTGTCTGTCTGTCTGTTACATTTTGACGGCTAAATTAGACTCAACACCTTAAAAGTTCTACACTGTGGCCCGGTGATGAGTAAGTGCCTATGTCAAGGTTTTATAGGTTTAGATATGTACTATTGTTAAGCGGGTATAAAATTTATTATCATCATCATCATCATCATTAACAGTCTGAAGACGTTCACTGCTGAATATAGGCCTCCCCCAGAGAGCGCCACTTTGAACGGCTGCTTGCTTACTTATATATTTTATACTTTAATAGGTATAGAATAACCTCCATTATACGTAATTATTAGATACAATAGTCAACTGTGATTAGTGATAGCGTTATATTATAGCTAACAAACGAAAATTACTGATAATGTTGAATAACGCATCGCGTGTAGAAAGAAAGGCGATTAAAAATTTTAGGTTTGCATGTGCTGTGCGTTAAGCCGTCGGACCCGGCTGTTGTCGTAAGACAATAGTCGTTAAGCCAAGTCAGAACCCTTTGGGCGGCCTAAGCATTCTGACACCAGGGCTGACCACTTGCCTACACGAGAAGAAGAAGTATGACTATGCAGTGAAGCTTCTATAAGTGGTAGGTATTATTTATTCTGTGGCTAAAACTGAACCGCTCGTAAGGACTAATTTGAACTGTAGATAGGTTTTTTAATAGCTTAAAATATAGAGTAGGTATGTGTCTATCTAATAATGATAGATCGGAACGAAAACGCTCTAATAATAAAATTATTGTCATCATCTACGTTAATGATGATATAATATTAAGGGTGGGTGTTTTCAAATCAAATCAAATCAAATAAATATTTATTTGCTAGAACACAATTAACAGAAAAGATCTTAATATAACATAATAAGGCATTTTGCGTTCAACCTTCATGCAAGCGTGCAAATATTAAATAGTATTTTGTTACAATACAATTGAAACTCTTTAACACTATAAAATGTGTGTTGTAACAACCAGTCCTGCAATGTTTTTTTGAATATATTGCCTGTTAGCATTTTTATATAATCAGGTATACAGTTATATATTGTTATTGTTTTTATTGTTGTTACATATTGTAGACATTTTTCTTGTATATAATTATCTTTACGACAAGGAGGTTGATCTGTAGTTTAAGTAACCATAATGATTAGAATCTCTAACTTTGACCACTGGTTTGAATTTGTTAGAGTTTTAACCATCGGTTACTTCCCAGATAGCAAGCTCACTTGCTGCAAACTTGCTATTCTTTGATTTTAACTTGCTATGTCAAATATGATAAGGCAAGTTTGTGACAATATTGCTGCAATATTGCTGGTATAAGGATGATGGCTCAAGTTTGTATCAAAGTTGCTGCAATCTTGAATTTTGTTTTATGTTGCAAAGATAATGTCTCAATTTTGTTTTTAACTTGCCACAAACTTGTTTTTTAATGGTGTCTACCTAATAGTTTTCATGGCAAAAAAAATAGTTGTGTTCCAAACATGTACGCTCTATGGCATTGTATTTATCACTCACAACGCTAACTGGGCTACGTTCAGAACCATTAATTTAAATTAAGTAATTATTTAAATGTACATATTATAAACAAATTTTAAAAAAGGAAGTGTAGGGGCAGTTTTGTCGTGCAGAGTAGCGCTTACCATCAGGGTAGCAACCAAGCTTGCTTAGTTTTTGTTATTCCATTGTTAAATGTTTGTCAAAATTCATCCGCAGTACATAAAATTAAGTTGTATATCTAGTTACTACGAATGAAACTAGATGGCGTTACTCTCGTAGTTCCAAAATCCTGAATCGCGCAAACGTTGTGTTACGCTAGCTTTATGAGGTGCTTGAATATCTTTGTGAATCAATAACCATAAATAATTAATATCACATGTCACAATTCCTTATCTTAGTTGTACCAGGTCAAGTTCGTACGGTACGGAGTTACGGACGGACGATATATTTTAAAGGTAGAAGGACATTATTTTATTTTAATTTTGAGAAAACATCAAAACTAAATTAGAAACTTGTAAAAGCAAACATTATACAAGTTTGCTATTGCAACTTTGTTTACACTTTGAAGAAACAAACATCATGCAAGTTTGATGCTCAGTGTTGCCACCTTAGTGGTTTTACCACTAGAACTGGTGGTTTCGACCCTTCGTTTAGTGGCGAAAAATTGCGTTTAGTGGCTGGTGGTTTTTTCTAGTGGTGGTGGTGTGGTGTTTTGTGTGTTTTATGTAGTAGTTCTAATCAAACAAAGAAATCGGTACTAAGAATCGTATCAATCGGAAACCAACGATGACGAAGTTACATACAAAAATTATTCATCAGCCGTTGCTTTTTTAAATTAGGTATTAACTTTCGCGATTCAAAATAATTGAAATCGCATGAAGTCAAACCCAAGGATTTCATAACAAAAATGTACCTACTTACTACTACTACTACCATCTATACACACAATAAAACTGTAACAGGTCCAATTCTGTACATTGAAGATATATTGCAAATTTTTTTGGAGGTTTCCCAAGTTCATATTACGAGGTAGGCTATAGAATACTTTTAACCCTGAAATCCAGCACGGTTCCCTCGGGAGAGAAAATGAGGATGATAATTATTAATTATGTACTTAGTTGTAATTCTTTAACGCGTGAACCGATTTTTCTTTTTGTTAGACAGGGGTACATTAAATATTGTTCCGTAAATATTTGGAGGTTATCAATTGTGTGGTTCTAAAATTACAGACATGCAACCTTCAGTATTAGGTCCAGAGCCACTCCTATCCACCTCCTGTACTACGGGAAAGAGAGAAAGGATGAAGGTGAAGGCACCGTTTCATCCATTCATCCTATTCCCTTATCTTTTTTCTTCTCTCTTTCTTTAAACTGAGATAAGGCGTTAGACTAATTAACCCGTGCGAAGCCGGGGCGGGTCAGCTAGTTGGTAATATGGCGGTGGAATTCCATGGCATTAGTTGTTGTCAAATAATGTAGTTTTAGTTTGAACAGAGTAGCTCAAATTACCTAATCATAGAGCCGCATTTAGCGCAACATAGTGTGAAAATGGCTTAGTTAAAAAATGGAAAGATGGATTAGAAAATGGCAAAGTTGTTTTTGTGAATACGGTTGATCATCTAAGCTCAAAGACTCTAATGTAGGTAAGCGTAAGTTTCGATTTTGATCAAAATTACGGGAAAGGAATAAGTTGTTTCAAACACTAATTTTCTGAGCAGTGACTGATTCAGGGGGTTTGTGGTCAAGCTGAACGCACAAGAATTTGAGTACTTCCTAAATTTATTTTGCCGAATTCTGTCTGGGTGTGATTGAAAAATTTTTCGCGCACGCTCTGTTCGCGCTTTACAATTTAGTTGATCCTTATGTGCCTTGTGTTACAGTAGTGTTCATTTCTACATATTCATTTCTATTTCTATGGCGCTGATTACCTAGGTGAATTTTCGCACTCGCTGCGCTAGCACTGTCGTTTCAGAAACTTGGACCAACCAGGATTTTTATTTTATTTGGATAACCAGGATTTGGTTTAGGTTACCAATTTCTGTATCCGCGCCTGTCGTGAGGTCTACTGTTCGCAGAACTACTAGTTGCAGTTGGTTCTAGCATTTGACCACTGTTTCGCCCGATGTTGTTAAACAATGACATGTCCTATGATGGGGTACCTATACATGCCTGGAACTACAAGATACGTGGTCAGTGATCACTCGAAACTCACATTGACTTGTTGATTCTAATAATATTATGCTTATTTACTGATTACAATTGCTATTATACATTATTTTCTTTCGTAAAAACTGGTAAAAACTAATAAAAATTAGTTTAGTGGAAAATTTAGCGAAATCGAAAATAGGGCCGTTTTTGTTAGTGGTTTTCTGGTGGTTTTAGAAGAAGAATCTGGTGGAGTGCTAGTTAAACCGTTGGCAACACTGTTGATGCTGGGAAACTAGAAAGTTTGATTCAAACTTGCCTCAAGTGTATAGACTTGCCATGACAAGTTTGAAACAAACTTTCACTTTTGATACATCAAAGTTGCTGCAAGTCTGATTCAAGTTTAAATTGCTATCTGGGTTAGGGTTCCAAAAAACCCACCCTAAGTATCAGGCGCCAGGTTTTAAACTTTGCCTAGAAATTGTCCTACGACGATGGTGAGTACACACCGCAAACAAAGCAACTCGTAGTTAGCACTACGAATCACAACGAGTTCAAAGATTACAAAACATTACATGTTGACCACAAGAAATAACATAGCGGTTTTTTAAGCCTACGTCAGAACGCTGCTGTGAAAACATCTGTGGATGCTGAGCCACGTAAACAAAAATAAAAGGTAAAGCCAAAAAGACACTCATAATAAATAAATAAACAAAAATGTGTGGACATTTCACTCAGCGCCATCTAGCCCCAAACTAAGCATGGCTTGTACTATGAGAAACAGATAACTGATACAATACATAGATACTTTTTTATTTGTAAATACATACATAGAATACAATATAATAGCTTTAGAACAAACACCTATGTTCATCACACAAATGTTTGTCCTGGGTAGGAATTGAACCCACAACCTGATCAAAAGGCAGGGCTACTACCAACTGAGCTATCAGGCCAGTCGATAATCACTTACGCACATAATCTTCCATTTGCGGTGGCAGCTCCCTAGACCTAGAAAAATTTTGCAGAAAAGTCGTACCTACCACCTAAGCAAAGCGTGATTCAAACCATTAAAAAAGCGGTTGAAGACCATATTTGGCGTTTGTAGACAATCAGGGAAGCAGCAAATATTCCGGAATTTTGATACAATCGCCTCGGCTTTACCCTACCAGCCGTGAGTTGTAATTTATAGCAAAGTGGCTCTAATTCATTATGTGGTCAATAATTCAATAGTTTTTTTGTTTTTTTATTTTTTGCCAATTGTTTACCAAATTTTTGCTAGCGTCATGTCAAAAGAGAGATAACAATAAACAACGGAATTTTGAATTTAGGGTATCTGAAACAAAAGAAAAACGTCCTATAACTCTATTATGGTAAATTAAAAAATTGAAAACATGAACAAACTAGGCAATTTTATCCACAGATTAGAGAAAAAAAACAATTATTTTATCATACATTTTGACACTCTACTGCGGCTACTCGCTACGCTCGTGGTTCAAAAGAAGAATTCTTAGCGTAGCGAAGGTTTCAAAGGTACGAGAGGCAGAATAACTTTGCTGCCGAGCGAAACACACAAGTTTTCACCTCACTACAGCGAAGAAAATGCAAGAAAAACAGCTAAAAAAGCTAAGAAAAGATTAGTTTTTAGCTTATTAATTTAGTTATGGGTGGCGGTAACGCTTGACATCAGGTAATCGACTAGCTCGTCACGTCATTCATTGAACATTAAAGAAATTTTGCCATTTTTTATGCAGTCGCCGTGCTAGATAGCGTACTGGTTATATACTCTTTGGTGCTGAACAGTGCGATTATTCTAGAAATGAGGTTGGTGAACGAGAAAAAGGTATCTTTTAGTAGGTAGTCTGTGGTATTCATGAATTTTCAGTGGAACGGCATTATTAAGAAGTGATTAAGAAGGTTAAATTCGGGCAGATCTGTGATTAAATCCTCAATTTTGGGAGTTTTGGCGGGAACGTGAAAAAGTACACGTCGTTGCATTGTATTATAATGTTGCGTTGTAAAACTTATGCTTTTTCTAGTGTTAATGTTTAAAATTAGTGGCATTTTACGCATTAAGTGCTGAATTACGAGTATAAGTGTTGGCAAGTGATATAATGTAGTGAAACGTGGTTTTTCGTGTTGCTTCCAAAATTCCATAGAAGCCTCTAGTAAAGTTGCCACTACTTTACTAGGGCATGACTTAGACTGGATTATGACTACCTGACTTAGACTGGACTATGACTACCCTGACTGACTGTGACTAATGACTTTACATGAAATATTTCATAATACGATGAAAAACTACAATACTTGACACTGGCTAAATACACTATGTGTGGAGCCAAATAATATGAAAAAAAAAAAAAAAAATCCTCAATTCTTGACGAGAAAATTATTATATAGAAAGGTTCGAATTTTAAAAACACTTTCCACGCTAGCGATTAAAATGCGTTTTTGCACCCAGATTCCGAATGACAAAGAGAACCTTTCCGAGCTAGTGAGGTGAAAAAGAAATGAATAACAGGCTTCTTCATGATTAGTTACTATCGAGGTTTCATTAATAATTATGTTTTTGCTTTGCCCTTCCCTTGCTTTATTAATTTTTATTTTTAAACTAAAACTGATCCAGTCCGTGTAAAAAAAATTAGTTAAGTCATCTTCCTAAACAAAACTGCGCCGACGCAGCTCTCAAGGGCTACGTAGAACATAGCGTAGCCATTCTACGTAGCTACGTAACGTAGCTACTCTACGTAGGTGACGTAGCCACTCTACGTAGCACAGTTTTTATATTATGTACCTTACAGGGTAACTCGATTGTTTTTTCTTTAATCTGTGATGTACCTACATTTTGATCACCCTACATTTAGATAACGGGCGTAGTGCTTTGCTTTTATCTTTTTAACTAACTACTACAATAATGACTGGCCCGATAGCTCAGTTGGAAGTACCTCTGCCTTCTGAACTGTAGGCTGTGGGTTCGATTCTCACCCAGGACAAACTTTTGTGTGATGAACATAGGTGTTTGTTCTGTGTCTGGGTGTTATATTGTATCCTATGCATGTATTTACAAAAGGTATCTAAGTATTCTATCAGTTATCTGGTTCCTATAGTACAAACTATGCTTTTTTTTTAACGGGCAAATTGCCTTTATTACTCAAGCTAACTACTACAATAATAAAAACTAAACTAAACTAAGCTAAACTAAGCTAAACTAAGCTAAACTAAACTAGCTACACTAGCTACTACAAAGAACACTTATGGCCTGTATAAACTAACTATGCTTATTTGGGACTAGATGGCACTGTGTGAAATGTCTACACAGATTTATTTATAATATATTAAATGACTAGCTACGCTACCTACTACAAAAAACATTTGGACTATATACTAGCTGCGATGACCTTTAAACAGTCCAAATACTATTAATGCTCTTATAGATATACCTACATGGTATACCTACTATTTAGTCAACCCCGTAAGTTGGTTGTAAAAGGTGAAGGATAAATTCGGACACGAGACCACTTGTCACGGTAGCTTAAGTAAAGCATGTCCCGGCTTTAGGGACGGATGGATGCGGGTTCAAGTCCCGCTCGTGATTCAGATTTTTCCTTTACAAATTTATCTACTGTTTAGTCATACCTAATTTAACAATAAGCGAATGCTTAACGAGTCATAGCTATTATACGTGTGTGTACGTGTCACACACACACGTAACTAATTCAATACTAATATTCTTATTTCGCCGTATACAATTGATTTAAAAACCACATCAACGAATACCCAGCTACTAATAGTTGGAAATATGAAATAAACAATGGTCCTTATTATCTACTAAATTTCATAGAATATTCATTTGGTAGTAACATCAATTTAATTTTTTAAGCTAAACGATAAACCTACATTTCAATTATGAGGTAATCGAAAATGCTTGATGGTGTGCCCCAGACTTGCACGATCGAGTATGTCGGTTTTACGTCCCTGACAAGTACGTGCGACACAGGCCCAGTCGGCGACATGACCTGTTCGCCGTTCCCATCAGCCACACTGTGGCTCGGGCCCAGTCCCCCCTGTGTCGTTGTTTGCGTCACCTCAATGCACTCCTGGTAACCAACTCTGATATTGATTTTGCTTTTGACAAGTGGCAAAAAATACTGCCCGCCTTGTTGACTTATTGTGAAAATGTTTAGATGTACGTTACCTACCTTTGACATTTCTTTTTAATTTTTATGATAGTAATTTGACATAGCTATATATTGTTATTATTTATGTTATTTCCGTTCTAATTCTTGACATTGTTTTAATTCTTATAATTAATTGTAATAATGTGTTGATCTATTATTGTGTAATATGTATAATTGGTAGGTATGCCGTTCATGTTACAATAAACAGAATTTGAATTTGAATTTGAATTTGAATTTGTGTGTCATCCGCCAACTCGCACTTGTCCAGCGTGGTGGGTGGTAGGTCTGTGGTGTGGTGCCTACACCACAGATCTACTGTTACCGGACCCCTAGAATTTTTTCGTTGCTCTCAAAAGACTCACGAAGCGTGAGAGCGAGAAGTACAAGTCAAGTGCACACTGCCCGAGAGGAAAAGAGATAGTGAAATTATGGTGGATGTGTCATTATTTTGGGCGAGTACTAGCACAAGAAGGGCACATAAGGGCACAATCTGTTTCACGACGAAGAGTATATTATATACCATAATTCCGTTATCAAAGTGCAAATTACTATTTTTACGGCTTTTCAATCTTATTCCGTAAGTGAATGTGATGTTACAAAACATACTAATCCGAACAAATACACGTATATATCACAGCTTTATCACAAATTCTATTGCATTAGTATAGTCAAATAGTCTATTCGTCAGCTCCTAATGTAAATAACTTTTTATCAATCAGTCTAGCCGTGAACATGGCGCATCATCATCAATAGCCTGAAGACGTCCACTGCTGCACATAGGTCTCCCCCAGAGCGCGCCACTTTGAGCGGCTGCTTGCCTACTGCATCCATCGGCGCCCCGCGGCTTTCACCACACCAGATCGTCGGTCCACCAAGTGGGGGCCCAGCCTACGCTGCGTCTTCCGGTTCATGGTCGCCACTCGAGAACCTTTCCTCCCCATCGGTTGTCAGTTCTACGAGCGATTTGGCTTGCCCATTGCCATTTCAACTTGCTAATTTTAAAAGCTATATCGGTCACTTTAGTTCTCCTGCTGATCTCTTCGTTCTAGAGCTTATCGCTTTAGCTTAAAGTAAGAGACCACGTTTCAGTTCTATGATCAGTGGCAACACACACACAAGTTAGATTCTTCGTTGGCTCGTTGGCTTGGTTTCTATCTATCTTTTCCTACCTAATTGGACAGTCTGTCCTAGGTAGACATATTTGTCGACAACTTCGAGAGTATCGTTCCCAACAATTACCGGTATAGGTGGAACATGAGCATTAGACATGATTTGCGTCTTGCCCATGTTTATCTTAAGGCCAACCTGCTGGGAGGCTCTACTGAGGTCGTTGAGCATGGTGCTAAGGTCCTCGAGCGATTCCGCCATTATGACTATATCATCGGCAAAACAAAGGTTAGTGATGTACTCACCGTTTATGCTGATGCCAAATCCTTCCCACTTCAAGAGCTTGAAGACGTCCTCCAATGCGTTGCATGGTGCATGTAACTCCCGAAATATTGTGAACTCAGAAATGATTATTCGCGGTAAAGATAAAACAGAACTACGGATCTTATCTCGCAAGGTAACACCGAGAGCAGGAGAGGGCCAGCAGTAAGAGTCCATTTGGATCTCATAGCATTTGAGAATTGCTATGGGACCTATCAAAATGTATACCGTTACAAATAAAAAAAAACTAAATCGGTAATAGCGGAGTTTTGAGGTAGGTTAAAAACGTAGGTAAAAAATGCAACAGAATCGACCTGCTCCTGTTATTGTCGGTTATAAATAGATCATTACCTGTAAAAAATGCAGTTGATAAAACCATACTGCTTATTTAAGCTCTTGGGTCTAGCCCAAACATTTGGGAGGCAATGGTGGGGCCGAAGCTAACACCAAGAGGCCCTTTGAATACAAGAGTAGCTCAATAACACGGTCACACTACACCTGGACCTGGCATCGACGGCATTTCATTTCAGCGAGGCCCAGAGACAATATGACCGTGTTTTACATAATTATTTCTTATATGTTGGTGGCATATAATTACATATTTTGTATAATATGAAGGTAAATCATCTGGGCTATTGTGGTGAACTTTTGATGGTTTTTGTTATTTGTCTATGGAATGCAGTGATGCCAGGTGCACTGTAATTACAGTAGATTCACTGTAATTTTACTGAATTTTCTGGAATATACTGTAAATACAGTATACAGTAAATATGCAAGTAAAGAACACATTAATTTTAATGTTAAAAAACAAAATATCTGTCTGCGTAAAACGAAACGCACTGTGCTTTAGCTCTAGCTAGCTGGTAAGTATCAGCATTACTCGGGAAATTCCATACAAATGTGGAGTCGCCGTGATTTTGCGAATAATTTAATGATCTACTGTATTTTTTTATGCCAATCTACTGTATTTTATGGTAAAAACACTAATTTCAAAAATCTGACCTGGCATCACTGGTGGAATGAGATAACGGCACCTGCCAATTTTTTCTCATATCAAAATGTTTGAGGCAGGGGATGACTTGCCACCCACTAAATGGACCCCCTATAGTAGCTACCGCATATTGGTGCCAAAAAAGCAACATTGATGTGGGTGGCTTAGGGTGTCGAGAGGTGTGTTGCACTTTCACTGAATGCTACTCGCGGCATTATGCCCTTTAACACCACCCTTTCCACCCTGGAGCTAAGGTTATTAGCTCTTGCGACTTCCACCTCCGAACAGCTGGTTAAGGCAAGCCATGGGTCAGGGGTCTCATTTAGCCCCTTAGAACCAGGGTACGCGGTGTCACAAAGCCGCCCCTGCGTTATTGTTATTTGGATGCTTCTTTTTTTTCAAAATAGTAACCAAGTATATACTGATGTATGACTCAGTATTTTTTGTTTATGTCAATAAACGATACTTGAGTCATTGTTTAATTTTAGGACTGATCGAAGTAATGGCAAAAGCGGCTGTCACAAATATGAAAATTCCTAGTTAAAAATTTAGTTGTTTATTTACCTATTAAAGATACGTTTATGAGTCAACGCAATTTCATGTACCTACAATACACACACACACGCACTTAAAAATAACCCAAACTTCCACTGTTATCACTCGCGTGCAAAAAATCCATCCAACACTTCTTCTCGCGAAGGCAAATGGTCTCAGCCCTTAGTATCAGAAGTTTCCGCCCAAAGGCTTCTTGACTTGGCTTAACGACTATTATCTTATGACATCAGCCGGGACCGATGGCCCGCCAAAGTGACTACGATCCACCTGATCCACACGAAGTCTCTGCCGAACCAAACCAGACATCAGAGAAAGCTGTATGAATAGATGGACCAGCTAGTCCTTCAATATTGCAAGATGAGTCTATCTGTTGTGTAGTCTGTGAGTTTTAAAACATACAGACAATAATTATCACTTATTTTTGTTATCCGAAATCTGGTAGCTCAAAAACATCCTACTTTTGTTGTAACAATTTATATCAACAAATAAATACCTTTTATTATTCAAACGAACCTAAACCTCTGGAAATAGAAAGATGAAAGAAGAATGACACATCCTATGCATTTTCAGCCTAGCAGAAAGAAACCCGGGGGCCAAATGAAACTTGTACGATGCCTGCACGTATCAATTTCTGTTGTTTTTATTATAAACCAAGAGTTTCCAAAACTTCGCTCCAAAAGAGTTACTTACAGCTTGTGACATTTGTTAACAAATGAGTAATGTTGTTTTGCATAGTCTGTTACATAACTTAGTCTCTCTGCACCTGACCCCAAAGTCTATATTGGATTGGAGAGCTATAAATTTGTATTAGTTTGCCATACAGCCCTAACTAAATTAAATAGGTATATATAAACTCGTTTGGGTTAAAGTAAAATCAGTTGTAATCCAGCAGTGAACACAGTAATTTCCTGTTATTAAAATGTTAATTCAATTTCACGGCAGTACGTTGTTTTACAGCTTTTCAAGTCATGTTACGAATCGAAAGTCTATATAGCTTTCTGAAATCTTCAGCCTCGGTAAATAGTAACAGAGGAAGTGATAGTGACCGTGACACATTGTGATAGTGACCGTGACAGATTGTGATAGTGACCGTGACAGATTGTGATAGTGACAGATATTAGTGATAGAGAAAGTGGACAGTACAAGTGAGCATTACTACTTGAGTTTCGTTAACAATTTAATGTTATCCACAGTTTTAGAGCCGCTGTAGCAATTTTGTAAGCATGTTCAGGATTTTCGTAGAGTGAACGAGCCGTAACTAGACAGTATGTAGTTAGCTTACCTATACCACAGATAATATAATACTATACTCGTATCAACAGAATGCAATTTAATTTATTAACATAAATTGAGTGCATTTTAGTACATCATTTATTGATGAGAGTGCAAATGAAAATATTTTGTGTTTGTTTCCGTGGTTTGTTTTGCTAATTAACATTTTTTGATAGCTGATTATTGAAAAAATGCGCCTTGAACAAAAAATTGCCTTGATCTCAAATATTTAATAACAAAATTATATATTGTTCTTTACTAGGTGTAATTGAATTCATTGGCATCCCTTGAAACTAGGTACTTACTCCTGATAACGGTCACGTGTGGACCAAAATTTATGAAATCTAACGCATCAATTTTGTATTGATAACAACTCCAAAAATGAGATAACTTACTTAATCAATAATTCAGAATCATTTAAGAAAGCATTATTTATATAGTGCTTAATGTCTAAATAATTTGAGATTAACAATTAATAATTTGTTTTATTTTATAAATTTTTGATTTTTGATTTTTGATTCTGGGAGCTTCAATTTTTCAACACCCTTGTAGAAAAGTCAACAAGAAATTTTACGATGTTAATAGTAAATTACTGCCGCGGTATGTAATGAAATGAGTGCGTTGCTGGCCGCGATGAATGATGCTGCAGGCTGAGAGTGAGGCGTAGCGCAGGTCCAGGCCATCACAGCGCAGTCAGCATTGCAGCCCTTGATGGCCAACCTTTATAGCACAGACAGCAAGAGCTGCAATGATGACCAAGCTTGAAGGCCCGGGGCGGTGCTAAGCATGGCTCAAGGCCATCATAGCGTGTCCAAGGCTTGTATAGTGCTTTACTCAAATAAAGGACAGCCATTGTGGTGTGGTGGTTGAGCAGGTCGGCTCATAACCCAGAGGCGGCAGGTTCGATTCCCGCTACAGAACAATTATTTGTGCACATAAAAAAAAGCGCAAATACTTGTTCTGTGTCTGGGTGTTGTGGTACCATGGTCGTTGTAGTTCCTGGGTCCCTAGACACAGAGAATCCTGGTTAGGGTCCAGGTTCTATGTGTGTGATCGTTGGGTGCTATTATTAAAAAAAATAACTATAATGAGAGTCATTTATTAAAAAAATTAAACTAATATTTTATCACTTATAATATTTACAATCATCAACAATAAGGAACAAATTATGACATTAGTTCCTTCAAAATGCATATGGCGTGCGATAGCGTTGTAGACCCTTAAAACATGCAATCGTTTATCGCGTTCAAAACCTCTTGGGTCGCACGTTAAACAAAATTCGACAAAGAAATGGTTTTGATTTTCAAAGGAAATTGCTAGAGGTTAAAGTACTCTACGCACCATTCAACCCGTCACGCGATTTGTTGACTCAACTGCTGGATGGGAGCAGCAACATGCCTCCTCACCTCACGACACAATTCGTTGGTTGGTCGAGCACAACGTGCCTCCGCGCGATGCAATTTCACCGGTGGACGGGAGCAGCAGCGTCCTTGTAAATAGTTTTGCAGGGCTAGTAAGCGTGTGTGTGGTGTGGCGAGGAGCGAAGATTGAAATTAAAAACTCGAGAACTTATAATACTTGTATTATCGCCAGTAAGGCCGAATTCCAAGGGAGACCACAGATACAAAAAACAAGTTGCCATGATGCGCACACAATAAATCCTATTGCCATATTACATTTAGTGTTGGTAGTTATTCCAACAACCGGTTGAGTCAACAAGTCGCGTGGCAGATTGCATCGTGCGTAGAGTACTCACCGGCAATGAAAATTCATACAACTTTGCTGGCGCCATTTTAACTAGGACAGCAATGCCGACTTTATTCAAAGGTGGTTGTCGAAATAATAAGCCCATTACGAGCATTTCTGAGTAAATAAATAAACTATCTATTTCGCTAGCATTAAATCGTGAAACTTTGGCCTCTCTAACTGCAGTTAATTTTAGATGTAATTTTTTCTTTGCATTTTTCTGTTCTCCTGATAGCATATTACTCATAGACTTATTGAGAGTAACGAAAACATTCTAGGCCAGTGGTATTACTTATCTACACTTCTTCAATATGGTTTATTATATTTAGTTGCGTATAAAAAAAATGCAGTTATTGCAAATACTCAAATAGGCTCTAAAATACTAATATTAATACTAATATTTATAAAACAGTTTATGTATATAAAGTAAATAAAAATAAGTTCTTATTTAACGCGATTTAAAATGACATTTATTTTCATTTAAAATGGTCATCATCCTCATCAACAACCTGAAGACGACCATTGCTGAACATAGGCCTCCCACAGAGAGCGCCACTTTGTGCGGCAGCTCACCTCTTACCAGATCACCAGATCGTCGGTCCACTACACTATCAGGTGAATCTAGGCAAAGTAATAAGTTCGACCGTAGGGTAACAATTTATTTTTAACTTCCACCATCGATTTTAAATTTAGGTATTTTAATATGAATTCTAATGACATCTTAGAATACCTTGTTGAATAGCTGAAACAACATAAATATTTTTAAGCACATCTGCAACACAAGCGCCATACATACCTAATTTTTCTGATAATCTTAAGAGAAAAGAAAGTTCCGATTAAATCAATTTACTTTTTATACAGTCAATGCTGTATTCCGACCCATTTTGTTTAGTTATTTATGTTTTCAGGATGTTAATTACAAAATAACTCAACCACTACACAACATCCACAAAAATAAAATGAAATGCAGGCGTAATTTAGATAAAAATTATATCTAAGAACATAAAATCGGCATTTTTTTTAAATAAAAAACCTTAATAGTTTAATAACTTAAACATGACCAAGTATGGGTAGTGGTGATGAACACTATAACCCCCTTAAGGATCTAGGTCGGCTTAACCAATAACCCTGTATAATTTATATTAAGCAAAATAAAATTCGTAAAAATTTAAGACTAACTTAACAACTTCAGTAATATTATACTAATATATTTCGATGTATCGTTGTTGTTCAAATACTATGTACACTACAGTGACGTCAAAATAACTTTGCCATTAAAGTTGATTGGATGAGTTGTTAATAGATGAATGCGTATTAGCAAATTTTCGTACATCTCTGACTGTACATGAGCCCAACGCCTTATTTGAAAGCGGCAAAAAATCCTTGACGTAAATCTATAATAATCATATTTTTCATCATTTTGATTTGATAGCATTTAAATACAGTCAGAGAAGAACGCTTTTCGTATTTTGTACGAAATCGAATTTCTTTGGGTGTTCTGTCTTGTTCCTGACTGGTTCGAGTATCATTAGAAAAAAGCAATACTGGGCGTTAGTTTAATTTTAATATTATATTAAATAAAAAAGTTAAAATTATGATCCGCTCTAATTCCAAGTTTTGCGTCTGAAAAGGGCTGAAAACAACTGTAATATAACTGTATGTGTGTGTTGGTGTTAATGTTTTGCTTTTCCAATAAAAATCACAGCTGTGACGCAATACTACGTTATTCCGTTTCGGGATGATCTGTAGTGTAATAATTGAGGATAGTATAACGCATAACATTGTTTCAAGCGTTTCTAATCCGGAAGTATTTACGCCAAAAATGCAGCTTTGCCACATGATTTCGTACAAAATACGAAGTCATATATTTTGAGAAAAAAAAAAAAAACTGAATATCTGATTTATTTTAAAAAAAATATATAAAGTAACTGTTTCGGTTACTGTAGATGCGTATAAAAATAACACCGCATTGGTTATTGACCAACATGTCGACCTTAAACAATTGATTTTATTGTGTAATTTTACCGGTAAGTAGGTACAGAAAGTAGGTACAAATAACAAAACAGTGATAAGCGGAGCTTTCATGCTTGCACGTTTGATCACTCAAACTCATATGCAAACCAGCCTGCGTCGGATCACGACAACGCTCACTTTGCGAGTAACTCATTCCCAACCCAATAAGGATAAATTACAATTAGTAATTAATAATAATCGAATAAAACTGTACTCACTGCTGACTTACACTCAGTCTAGCTTCGGCTCGTTCTCTGAACGGTCAACTCATAATAGGCACTTATGCCTTGTGGTTGATCCGTGTTTTAACCAACATATTCCTAAAACCTCCTAAGGGCAGGAATTTCAGAGCGCTCCTAGATTTTATAAATTCAAAAATGTGTACCCCTGTGAAAGTGCTATGGATTGCGTCGCTGGCGGTGGCCGCCGTGGACTGCCTATCTCTTCGAAACACCGGTAACTATTACATTCAATTGTTTTATTAACGTCACAGAAATCTTGTTCAGGAAAATACTTAAGTGCACTTACTTATTGAAAATTGTCGCTTAATTTTTCAATAGCCAAGCGTTAGTTTACTTCGCTGAAGACTGAATTTACGGAATAACTTTCAAGTTTGAATTAATACTTTTGAATTTAAATAATGTTACTGTAATTAGATGTATCCTGAAAATAATAAGGATTGGAGGCTTTGAAAACAAATTTAATAAAATATTAAATAAGGTAAAAAAGTTATACTTTTCAGAGCTGAGAGCTTTTTACTTTTTAATGTTTATGTTGATTATACCTATTCATATTACTGTTTGAGGATAAATTAAAGTTTGCGCCCACAGAATTGTTAGAAACTAACCAAATAATCATTAAATTAATTAATTTATAATTATAAACTGACTTACCAATATACCTACTATAGTGGATTGTACTAACTGGATTTCAGTAGGTAATTTTGATTACCTGCTCGAGAGTAGGTATAAAATATATTACATACTGTTATTAATTCTGTATTTAGGTATCGTAATTTATCGTAATACGAGTAGGTATTATTTTAACGACAAAAAAGGTTAATGTGCTTTTCCAAAACAGAAAAACATTTTTGGGGATTAAGTTTTGTAAAAGTGTAAAATATTTTTTCTAAATAAAATCTATAATTTTTTTTCTGGACAAAAAATCACATTTTTGTGGTTTAATGTTGACTTAAGGTTAACTTTAGTAAGCTCAAGCCTACCCCTAACTTAGGCAATTTCTTTTAGGGCGTGACTTAGCACACTTAGCGTACGCAAGCTGACAGCATCCATTCGCAGGATTTACCGGATTATAGAATACTTGCGCAAATTGACAATGAGTAAAACAAGTGTGTTTAGCCTGTTTATGAATGGAATAACATTGTATTTACGTCAAAGGCGTTACACGTATGATAATCATGCTCCGTACTTCCCATTCGTTTTACTTTAAAGCCTACATATTTTGCGATCTTTGGAGCGGACCCCCCACTCGGTGGACCGACGACCTGGTGAAAGCCGCGGGGAGCCGATGGATGCAGGAGGCGAGCAGCCGCTCAAGGTGGCGTGCTCTGGGGGAGGCCTATGTTCAGCAGTGGACGTCTTCAGGCTGTTAATGATGATGATGATGATGGAGCGGACCTTTCTTTCGGTGTTGCGTCAGACTTACACTAGTATAGATAAGGTACTCCTTTTTAGGGTGCGATCACTCAAAACATCACCTTTTTCACTTTATTGTGGTAAAACGTGAAAGTTGTGTCCATAAGTGTATCAATACTCAATAGACTCAACTTTAAATTTTAAATTTAGACTACATTAAAAAGCTTTAAATTCACCAAATAAATTTTTAAAGTAAAACCAAGAATGCCAGATTTAAAATATAATATAGTATCGATTTGGTAAACAATTTTAGGTTTTTTTTTTTTTATTATTGCAAATGGGTCAGCGTTTGGCCACATCTCACCTGATGGTAAGTGTAGATGAAACCTAAGGTGGGACACGCTTACCCAGAAGATACCTATTCACTCTGCTCTTGAATACGCCTAGATTGTATGTGGAAGGGAAAACTGTTACGGGAAGCAAGTTCCATTCCTTAGATGTTTTATAAAACTATTTAACACGGTAAAAGCAACAAAACTGTAGGCACGTGGCAAATGACGTAGAAATGTAATGAATGTGATTCCCACAGAGCTTAATTGATCCACTACCCGTCACACTTTGCGGTTGTATTGTAAATGAACTCTAAAATGTATAGGTACTTTAGAAGGCGGTTAAATAAATAAAGCATTGGTAGATGTATAATACATTATGTAATATAAAACTATTTATGTTCTACATAACAGTTTTGATTTGAATAAAAAAATTCCTATCGTTAAAAACTCTGTCGACTTCTTTGCTATTCTAATTACTATATCATGTCTAATACTACAATTTGACCACAAAAAAAAAAAATTGAAATTCATGTCGAAAAAGTTAATTAAAGTACTGTTTAAATGAATTTAACTAAATGTTCATTTTTCTTTTGTCTTCAGGTCAGGAGTGTGGTATAGAAGCGAGCTCCAACCTCGTCCACCACAACCCCTGGCTGGTCTTCCTGGAGTACATTCACAAAGGGCACCTCACCAGGACCCGGTGTGGTGGAACCCTCATCGACAGCCGGCATGTGGTGACCGCCGCTCATTGCGTAAAGAAAACAAAGTTTGATAGGTGAGTTACCCCTACTTCTTTATTTGAGCTTTTGCCTACTTGAATCTTAAAAGCTTAGACAGCTAAATTCTTTATATGAAACACCACATACTTAACAAAAATTTAAAAATAGGAGGACAAAACTAAGAAAATTGTAAATAAGGTCATATCACTCAGAACGATATCTTCCAGACAACTTCAAAATATTAAAATCCAATAAAAATACTTCTTATGATATAAATATTAACTAACCATTTATATTTCCAGCCTGAACGCCCGTCTTGGTGAATACGATCTTGAAAAGAAGCAGGAATGCGTCCAAGGGGTCTGCACTGACCGTATCGTGTCTATAGAAGTTGAAGAGATCTTCGCTCATCCGGACTACGATGGCAAAGAGCATGACATTGCTATCTTGAGGCTGAAGAAGGATGCTCCTTATACCGGTAAGCTTTACTTTTGATGCTTTTTTCTGATAAAAACTTTATTGTTGTTTTTGTTTTGATTTTTTCTTAACTAAGTCTCTGAAGTAATAAACTATTTTGTGTAGTTTTCGTGAATCATTAAGTTGACTCGCGAGCAGACTATGCTTTCTTGTTCCAAGTACTGCAGGTCATCGGGTTATTCCCCGAACCTTTTAAAATGCACATAAAATGTACTTAGTTATTAATCAGCCACATTTTCGCAAATTTACCTCTTGCTCTTCGCAAAATGTGTGTCGGGTTGGTGACCCAATACTAGCGGGTTATTCCCTAAGCCTTCAAAAAGGCGTGGAAACTGCACCTAAATTAGTCATTTTCTGAGTACCTTTGGACTCCTGCAAAGCTTAAAATAAGTCCATCGGGATTACCAAGCCCCAACGCTATCAATATAATGCCCAGAAATTAAGGGCCTCGTATTATAGTCGTCATTCCCACGGTATAAACAGGAAAATTAGCTTGTCGATAGAACTAACAAATGACTAACTAACTGTCATCATTGCAGATTTCATCCGTCCCGCCTGCTTACCGACCGGAGACCTGAAAGACGACACGACTTTTATCGCCGCCGGATGGGGCATCATCCCTCGCCGCGGAGAATTCAGTCACGTAAAGAAAATCATCCCCCTACCCTACTTCAAAACTGAAAAGTGCCAGCAAGCGTACGGAAGCAACGATCTGCCACTTAGTGTAATCTGTGCGGGAGGAGAAGCCGATATTGACACCTGCAGCGGTGATTCCGGCGGTCCTTTAGTCTGGATGAAGCAACGAGCGGAGCTCTGGGGTGTCACCAGCTCTGGGAACATCCACTGTGGCACGGAAGGCACTCCTGGTATCTACACGAGAGTAGCGGACTACCTAGACTGGATAAACACCGTGGTTAGCATCAGTAAGGATTAAATAACTGGTGTTTACTGACTAGCCCGGTCTGATTTTACAAGAATCGATCACCAAGCACACAGTAGGTATGTCCAGGCAGCCTCTCTTAAGAGTATGTTTCCAATCCATGTTTACATTAGTGACGTCACGTAACATGTTAGTTGATGAGCAGTATTCTATATAAACGTTTTGCGTGATAGAAATATTGTGATGCTATATTTAATGTTGGAGCAATAGAGGCCTAAAAATGTAAATGTGTAGATTTGGGACCTGTACACACGATACGGTTTCAACACGGTCTGGTTTAAATCCGAACACCAGTCTTGAGGGTCTTTGAACCGTTTTTCCTCGACAGCGTATCTTTGGCATTTCGCTATTTCACATGCCGTTTCAAATTGCAGTTTTTTACCTCCCAAATTAGCCATAATGACGTAGTTAGCTTAATAGAATCGTTGCTTCAACATTATGGAGCGTTATTGAGTCGATCTCATGTAGCTGGCGCCAGTCCTCCTTTACGCCGGAACCGGATAGAAACTGAACTGCGTTGAAACCATCTCGTTTGTATACCGACTTGCACTTTTTAAAAGTGCCGTTAAGTAGTTGGTAGTTAAAGTTGATCTTTCAATTACCAAACTATGTTCTAGGAAAATGTTCTGTAGGTATAACATGGTTTTCCCTACGGCCGATAAATTTCACTTACATTTCCTGGTAAAAATGACTAAATAATACCATGACAATAATTATAATGTAATTAAGTTAATTTTAATCCTTATTTGGCTGGATCCAGAACGTATTGTTTAATTGTTAAAATGTAATTTATATATTGTATTTAGGATATAATTAGGTGGGTATGCATTTGATGTCTCATCATTTAAATAATAAAACAGGTAATAAATATTAATATAACTAAATATTGATATAATTTAAAAAAAATATAATTGTTAATAATTACAATTAAATCAATATATATTATTTAAATGATGACGCCTCTTGACTAAATTCAAATAAAGAAAAGTTTTTTACATACATATTTATATTATGTTAAGAGTAATGACTAGAGTATTATTTATATAATATGCTAGCAAGACAAAGGTAACTACCAAAGACTGCTAAATGAATGTTCCAAAAACGTACGAGCTTATTTTTTATAAAAAAAAATACCAAAGTTACATGTAGGGTACATAAAGACTAATCTAGATTTTAAAGTATCTCACTGTTTTTAAGTCATAAAAAAGTATAATAGAGTACAAAAAGAATTTTCTACAATATAACTAAATGCATATCATTGTTACCTTTCATTTCCCAACCTTATGAATAACCAGGATATTAGGCTACTTACTACCTAGGACAGATTATCCAATTAGGTAGGTCCAACTTCGACAAGGAGGTCGCACGAAGAGCCCAACTCGGCTGGGAAGCGTTCGACCTATCTTTTCGTCTAAAATACCGCAAAGCCTGAAAACTAAAGTTTTCAATCAGTGGGTGTTGCCAGTGATGACTTATGGAACTGAGACGTGGTCTCTTACCCTCTCTTACTCTCTCTTTTATAAGTAAGCGTAAAGTCGCGCTGCAAGCTATAAAGAAAGAAATGCTCATAGTTTCCTTGCGAGATAAGGTCCGAAATGAGAAGATACGCAAGAGAACAAAAGTCACCGATATAGTTTTTAGAATTAGAAAGTTGAAGTGGCAGTGGGCAGGCCACAGCACAGGCGTAGTGCTGACAACCGATGGCGAAGAAAGGTTCTCGAGTGGCGACCATGAACTAAAAGACGCAGTGTAGGCCAGCCACCCACTAGGTGAACTGACAATCATGTGCGATCATGCGCCACTTTGTGGGGGAGGCCTATGTTCAGCAGTGGACGTTTATCATTACTATAGGTAGTCCCTACCTCTAAGGAAGCTTTACTTGCCATAATATGACGTCATAAATTATGAGCATCATAGAGGTAGCTCCTCAAGTGTTCTTCGCTACGATTCAAAAAAACACTTTCCAGTCATTTAAAGATCATCACCTCTTTTTTGTTGGTAAAGGAAATGACAGGGGCTTATATAATAAAACCCCATGACAATTTTTCAATTACTCAATCACCTACTCTTGTGTGATATTCTGGGTGTTCTAGTTTCCTTGTAAATTGTACTTACAAATTGCAACTGCCAAGTACCTAATTCCACAATACACACGTCGCACGTCATTACATACCACGAACTAAGAAAAATTGCTCTGGGATGCATTGGGTTTATTACGACATCAGTGAATATCCATAACTCGTATGCACAATGTCGCTATAAGAAAATAAAAAACTTTCCTTCAAAAACTGAATTAAATTACTACAAAACTGTTTGTGACAAAGTTTATTCCTCACGTTGTTGTTTTACCTACTTAAAGCGGAGGAAAATCTAAAATAACTACAATTATAGTTATTTGCTTTTTATAATGGCTGAATCATTTGATATTTATAAGTAGGTAGGTAAGTTGTCTTCCGGTTCGTGGTCGCCACTCGAGAACCTTTCTTCCCCTTCGGTTGTCAGTTCTACGAGTGATGTGGCCTGCCCATTGCCATTTCAACTGGCTAATTCTAAGAGCTATATCGGTCACTTTAGTTCTCCTGCGGATCTCTTCGTTCCGGAGCTTATCTCGCAGGGAAACGCCGAGCATAGCTCTCTCCATAGCTCGACTTTGAGTTTACTAATGAGGCCAACATTAAGAGACCATGCAGCGCAGCGCACGCCGACCCCCACTCGGTGGACCGACGATCTGGTGAAAGCCGCGGGGAGCCGATGGATGCAGGAGGCGAGCAGCCGCTCAAGGTGGCGCTCTCTGGGGGAGGCCTATGTTCAGCAGTGGATACCTTCAGGCTGTTGATGTTGATGATGAGGTAAACTATACCTACAATATTTAACAAATTTTTTTGAATGGGTTGTGATTCTGTATTGACTTTTACAGCACCACCGGGAAAGAGGACGGCTACATATGGCACTAAGAGCCGGTTTTTTGATTCGTAGTTAAGGTAACCAATGGTTTATTACTAACCTGACTTGAAAACCTGACCCGGTAGTGGGTTAGGTTAGGGACATCAAAAAAATGATTATTTTCATTAAGAACGTAACCCTCTTCTAAGCCTGAAATGGCGTATCGAATCATTATTAACCTGACCCAAAAACCTGTCCGGGTCTGGGTTCCAACAAATTCTAACCAATAGTCAAAATTTGACCAATGTTTAACCATTGCTTACCT
Organism: Ennomos quercinarius; assembly: GCA_910589525.2. Lineage (NCBI taxonomy): Eukaryota > Metazoa > Arthropoda > Insecta > Lepidoptera > Geometridae > Ennomos > Ennomos quercinarius. Next base: position 2,825,955 of record OU342512.1, read on the forward strand.
TAACTATAGATCAAAAAACTAGCACTAAGTCGTGGAAACTATAATAATACTAGTTGTGCTCCGCGGTTTTACTCATCTGCATTCCAAATTTCATTAAAATTGGTTCTGTATTTGCGGAGATTATTGATAACAAACATCCAAACTTTCGCATTTATAATATCAGTAGGAAGGATAGTAGGATTATAATCATTTAAGGAGAAATTTTATCGTAGCCAAGGTAATGGTTAAAAATTCTAGCAAGGGACATCATCATCCTCTTTGCCTTTTGCCATTTGTTATTGGAGTCGGCTCCCAATCTAACTTGTAGAGGTGAGCTACCAGAATTACACGAGTAACTGCCATCTGACCTCGTAACCCACAAGGGACCAGTAACAGGGATGGTTAGACCAGGCGTCAGATTCTATCAGGCGTCTGACTACCCGTAACGATTGCCATAGATGTTCTTATGATACCCGGGACCGACGGCTTAACGTGCTCTCCGAGGCACGGAGCAATGGCATTGAAAACTGCACATAACTTACTAGATAAGTCATTGGTACAGGGCCGAGGATCGAACCCGTTGCCATAAGATTGTGAAGCGCACATGCTACCGCTCGGCCACCATCGCATCTACCTACAGTAATGGTGACCGCTTACCATCACGCAGGTCGTCTGCTTATTTGCCAATATAGATATAGATAGTACTTTTTTAAAACTTAGACAAGGGATTTCATAAAGAAAACAACATTTACTTTCTCTAACATTATTTTATTTGTTATTGTATAGATCAAATCAAAATTGTATAGATACTAAACAAAAATTTTTTGAAATGAATAATCAGTCTTTTTAGATATAATATAATATTTTTATATATAATATTTCGCTAAGAGCTTATACATAATAATCGTAATATTTACAAAATATTAATACAATTACCGTCTCTACAAAATTATATTTATTACCTTACCTTATTTTAGATTATAATTATTATTTAATTATTTTTTAGCGATTGACATGCTTTTTACTAGGTGTATTTATATTTATACAAACTCGAAGGTGGCTTATTAACTACAAGTTGAATAGTCAAAAGTCATAACTAATAACTTTGAATCTAAGACTAAAAAAAACAATATTTTGAAAAAATTTGAGGTTTTTAGTCATACAAAAATCAGCTGCCGGCACAGCCATCTAATACTATAACAGTAAGCAGACCTAACATTGTCTTCACTACTACATAGACGAGAATAAATAAATAATATATCCATTATTTTCGCTCTTATTAAAATATAATAACTTTATCTCTTTCCTATTTGCTGTTGCAACACTTACGCACCCATGGACGAAAAGGAACGCGTGCCCATAACGCAATCTCGTTACCATGGAAACAAGTGACAGAAGTGACATGGCGTCAGACGTGTGACCTGTTTTTTTTTAAATTTTTGTGTTACAATTGATATTAAGTGCTACAAACACTAAAGTAAAATGATGAAATGTAATGCGCCTTTGTGCGGCAACGTTTCATATAGGAAAACACCCGAATTATCTTTTCACCAGAAAGTTTTAATGTGCATGTCACTGTGTGCGTGAAATTTGCATGTTGTAAAAAGTGGCACGCAATATTTCTCTTATGTTAAGTCTGCTTACTGTACAGTATTAGATGTCTGTGGCTGCAGGTTATCTTAACTTGCTGCTTGAGTTTGAGTAGGTACAATAAAATTGTAGGTAACAGCAACAAAAATAAGCCCCCTTCGTGTTTACAACACCATTTAATTAAACTAGATTTGAAACTGAATACTAAACATTGATCTATAGAAAATTATCTTAGAACGATCTCCTTTAATCCATTTATATACACAACAATATAAGTTACATACGTAAAACTTGTTAAACTTGTCATCATCATCATCATCACCGACAGCCTGAAGACGCCCACTGCTGAATATAGGCCTCCCCCAGAGAGCACCACTTTGAGCGGCTGCTTGCCTCCTGCATCAATCGCTGCTCCACACCGTTGTAGGAGTAGACGAATTAGGACGAAACTAAATAAGAAATAGACAAATTAAACATCATCATCAACAGCCTGAAGACGTCCACTGCTGAACATAGGCCTCCCTCACAGAGCGCTACTTTGAGCGGCTGCTTGCCTCCTGCATCCATCGGCTCCCCGCGACAAATAAATGGGGAATCGATACTTAGAAAGTGGACAAATTAAGATTTGATAGAGGACAACACAGATTTTGTACGAGTGGACGAATTAGAAAGTAAACAATTTTGAAAATGGACATGTTAAGAAGTGGCCCAAGGGGTTTCGTACTCGATATCTAAAGCTATTATTACGAAACCCATTTCCGCAACGCCATATCACCGAAAGCCCACTTCCTCGAAACCCCATATCATCGAAATTCCATATCCTCGCAAGACTATATTGAACCACTGGGCCATTTCATTAAATAGCCTAGTGCGTAAACTTCTAACAAGTCGACCGAAGAGTAAAATTATAACAAAAAAGTTATTTATTTAAGTAATAGTGAGTTACAGACCTTTTTTTATGAGAATGGATGACATGACGAGCCAGTCGTTCACCTGATGCTAAGTGACACGGCTGCCCATAACAGTTGCAGTGTCACATGGAATTTAAAATAATGAAGTTTCGCGTGACGCTGCACCTCGCTCGTCATCCAGAGACATCACACAGTCAGAATCAGATTACTAGAATGTGAAATCAAGTCGTAAAGTCTCATTTGCCCTGTAATTTCAATAGCTAATTCTCTTCAAACCGGAACACAGCAGTGCTTGCACACAACTGCTTGGTGGCAGAATAACTGGCAAAGCGGTGGTACCTACCTAGACGAACTTTCCAGAAAAGTCCTACCACCTAAAATATTTTAGATGCATTAAAAATCACCATGGCATATTTATGTATGTGTGCTGAAAACATATATTTGCGGGAAATACATTTAGTTTTAGTAATATATATTTATAAATGTGAATCAGCTATAGATATCAATGCTTAATCCTGGGATTGTTTTTCATAAACATGGATTCTGATTTTACGGCTATCAATTTAAACATAGGATTAACCTCGACAGTCATTGTCGTAATAATATTAAAATAATAAAAATATGTAATGGATGTTTTAAAGTGTAAACCACAGTTAATGCGGACCGTTTTACTCAGCGTGGCAAATTCATATTTTCTTGCATTTTTTGTCAATCATAGCTTAATTACTAAATGAATGAAAACTGATTTAACGTAAATAAATAGAATGTATCAACAAATTACGATTAAAATTATCACCTAGATAGCATTGATTTAGCAACAAATAGCAATAAACCAATTTCGTGTTGGCTTTTCAGTCTATTGCCATTTGTCGCTAAACCAATGTTAGTTATCCAGGTGATACTTTTAATCGTAATATATTGATACATTCTATTTATTTGCGCAAAATTAGTTTTCATGTAATCACGTTGATTAATTAAACTATTATTGGCAAAAAACGCAGGAACGCGGGTATTTGAATTTGCCGCACTGAGTGAAACGTCCCACGTTAAGTAAGGCGGGACGTTTCACGCTGGGGTATCTAAAATGGAACTATAACGTCATTCAACTGTTATGGGCGGCCGTGTCGCTTAACATCAGGTCTTAACGACTAGCTCACTCTCATAAAAAATATTCTCAGTATGAAATGTGTGCTATGTCATGAATAAATGTATTTTATTTCTACTTTCTTTCAGATTAAGGTAATTGAAGTCACTTTGACTCTATATTCAAAAGGATTTCATTGTCCTTAAAAAATAAGAATTACCACGAAAATAAAGCCGTGACTATATTAAATATTACGATGTTTTAAGACCATAGTTTGACATCTTTAAAAAACGCAAAGTTATAGCAGATTACAATATATTTCAACTTGAAGTTTCAGCGAGCGATCGTATGACGTCTTCTGCTGACGTCACGGGTCTACATTATGATGGTTGATGATGATGACCATCGATCAATGACGAACTATACAGTGGCTAAACTCTCTAAGCAATTGGCTATGATCTTTGATTCACGTCACGTCATCCACGTGGTCCAAGCACGCGCGCAGTATAATATTATGTGTGTTTTAACTAACGTTTAACTTCATGTATTTTCAAGAACTACTGACTACCAGAATTCGATCTTCTTTTATTCAATTTAATATCGATTGATTGTTTGTTTGTTTGCATTGAATAGGCTCCGAAACTACTGAACTGATTTGAAAAATTCTTTCACTGTTGGGAAGGTACACTATCCCCGGGTGACATAGGCTATATTATATTTTCAAATAAATTAGGGGTCGCTACTAAAACTCCAATAATGTAACCCAATGTGTAAAAAAATTACCAAAAATATTCTTTACATGGCATGCGCTGCGAAATTATTATACCGGTGCGAAGCCAGGGCAGGCCGCTAGTCGATAGATAAAGTGAAACAAGGATCCGGAACAACAGAATGTTGATACTCAAGTACTGAATATTATAATATAAGAAAAGCTTTCTACATTTTTTAAGATATCTGCTACGAAAAAGGACAAGATCTGCGGCCCGGATGGAGAGGAGCGTAGTCTATGGGCATCATAATAGTCTTAGAGTATAGACTAAAGCATAGAAAGATCATCAAAACGATATTATATTTGTACTGCTCACACGTATCGCTATGTCAGTGGCGAAGGAAAGAAACAAACATATTAGTAATTAGCTACGCTTGGGATAAGCACCGTACCATTTTTTTCGACTCGTGTCCACAATTTTTTCTATACAAATCTGTCAGACTCATTCACATCAAAGTGTCCACTTCATATAAAAATTGTCCGAAAAAGTGGTACGCTTGATACACAATCAAGTTCTCTCTATGCTTTGGTCTATACTCTAAGATAACAATATCATCTTTCAACACTGTCATTTTTTTTACAGAGTCGTTTTAGCCGCCTCTTGCAACGACAGTGTTGCTAAACACTGTCGTTGTCGATGTGTTGCCAGCTCAGGAAGGTTTTTTGTACAAATTCAAGAATATTAATAAAAGTTAATGAATCATGTACCTAAATATTATACAGAACTTTTTTTATTGGTATATTGGGAATACCATTGCGTCTAATTTTATCATTTCAAAAACAAATCACTTATAAGAGTAGTAGTCCAGGTTCGTGCCGGGAAATTCCGGGAATAACAAAAAGTGACTTGCGTTCGAAATTAACAAACTAGATAGGTTTTCATGATGCAATAACTAAACTGTTGTTATAATATGTATATGTGATTTGTATGTGACCAATTTAGTAATTGGTCACATACAAATCACAATACATACATAGGACTTATCTGCAAAGTTCGTCTAGGTAGGTACAACCGCTTTGCCAGTTATTCTGCCGCCAAGCAGTAGTGGGCAAGGACCACTGTGTTCCGGTTTGAAGGGCACTGTAGCTAGTGAAATTACTGGGCAAATGAGACTTTGTGATCTGATCACACAGTCTAGTAATTTCACTATGATGTCTCAGGATGACGTGCGCAGTGCAGTGTCACGTGAAAAAACATTGTTTTAAAGATCCGAGTGATACTGCAACTGTTATGGGCGGCCGTGTTGCTTAACATCAGGTGAACGACTAGCTCGTCACGTCATTCAATCGCATAAAAAAAGCTGAACTAAAATAGTTTTTTTTTGTAACTGAATGACGTGACGAGCTAGTTACATGTTAAGAAAACCGTCCTGGTATTTGAAAATGTTATTGCCGTCGCTCCGCTCTCCACACGTATGATAGAGACAATAGAGCCCGTGAGTGAATATTTACCTACATTTTAGCATTTTAGGCGCCAACGATTTTCACCCTCTAAAACTTAACGAAAACTTTTGATTTTGGTGTCAATCGTTTGGATAGATTGTAACCTATGCTTGTACGTCTTGATTTATAACAAAATGTATTTTGTGTTCTGGTTACAACTACTTTTCTTCGTCATAATTTTGACGCAAAAAATTCGTAATTTAAAAACTTAAAAAAGGAAGACGTACGTGCATATTTTTTTACTGGGTAGACAACGTATAAAAAAACATCAAATCAGATTTTTTATGGAAAGAGGGGGAGTATACGCTTCTCTTAAGTATCATGGCTGCCCACTGCAGTTACATTATCACTCGGAAATAAATATTCTAAGCTTCGAGTGACACTGCACACGTCATCCTGAGACATCAGGACAGCCTAGTAATAAGATTACTAGGCTGTGAGCTTTCAGATAAATTCCCAATTGCCCAGTAATCTCACTAGCTACAATACCCTTCAAACCGGATACAGTACCTATACTTTGCATATAAGGAAGTAGTACGCAGTTGGTAATATGATGATGAAAAATATGTTTACAGTGACCGTCCTAAAAACAAATCTGAATGAATGTGAATGAATCACATCTACATAATATTAGGTATAATTGTAAAACATTGTGTGATTGTTTGTTTGGACTTCAAACCAAAGCGGATGAATTGAATTGCATTTCCAAACAGGTATGGTACAGGGCCGTAGAATAAGACCACCCTATTTCTTCCCGTGGGTGCCGTAAAGTCCGCTAAGGGAATATCCAGGGAATGGCCAGCAGCATTCTCTTCGGTACGTTAAAATCTTCTGCGATCACCAAGTCGCGTGCCAAGCGTGGTGATTATGGCAACCCTGTGCTTTCCTAACCATCAGATTAGACGCTTTGCCAGCTAAGCTATGGTCGTGTTTCCAGCAGCTGCAAAATCTTCAGAACAATATTTTGTAGGTACTGGCTATGTAGCCGTGGTGATATCTATAAAACCTGTAATGGTAATAGTTAGAATCATGGACCTAGGTTGTACAGATAATATTCTATGTCTGTGGTTAGAATATTTATATTTTTAGAATTTTTAGTTATATAATATAATTAATCCAAGATTTTAAAATGATAACAACAAACATTAAAAATTCTAAAATAAGATAAAATTAAACAAACGACACGGCTATTATGTAAACTAATGACGTGACAAGCTAGTCGTTCGCCTGGTGTTAAGCGTCACGGCTGCCCATAATAATTTTAGTAGGTATCACGAGTGTGTTTTTTAGAGTTCCGAGGAACTCTAAAAAGATTTCTAGACTGTGAGATCAGTTCTTAAGTCTCATTTGCCCATTTGCTCATTTGAATTCTTTATTTAGGTAGGGGTTTTCCCATATCATATAATAATCATTGCGAATTACTTTAATATAAATATAAGTGAAAATAACGCACGTAAAAGATAGGTACAGGACAGGTACTTTACTTAGGTCATTACCCAAAATAACGCACAATAATACTTTATGGGAAAACCGACTAATTTCCGGAGGAAATCCTAATATTTAATGATACATAGATTTATATTTATTTCACACACACCCCCCTCCCCCACACACGCACACACACACACACACACACATCATTATTGTTAACTCACACATCATCAGCCGGAAGACGTCCACTGCTTCCCCCTTAAAACGCCACTTTGGACGCTTATCATATTTGTTTTGATATGACCATCACGCTTGGCAGGTGGCTTGGTGATCGCAGATTTTAATGTACCTCAGAGAATGCTGCTGCCCATTCCCTGGATATTCTCCCGGCTCTTACGGTACCCACGGGAAGAGATAGGGTGGTCCTACCTATTCGCAAACCGGGATCACATACAATTAATAGTTAATTTCGAACTGAAATAAAATAAACGTAGAAAATTTTTCCCAATTGATGCATAAAACGTCACATACATGACTAAAATATGTGGGGACAGTTTTAGTCTGACGCATGTGATCCTTACTGAAGGTACCTAATACCTATACTATATGATAAAATGTATATCGACTACACGGTGCTATGACTAAATAACATTAAAACATAACAACACATATATTACAAAGACTAAATATAAATGCTTATTGGAATTTCCAAAAAAACAAGTAGACAGGTAACGTTGCGCGTCGAATCTAGACTTGCTATTTCATAAGTGACAAATCATAATAAAACTTACAAATGTCAGTCAATATAACTGTCACGTATAGTTTTATGTTAGGTACATGAAACGTAGGTTTGGCGTTTTTGACTGAAAATTGTAATTTAATTATGATGATCATCATTATCACCAACAGCCTGAAGACGTCCACTGTTGAACACAGGCCTCCCCCAGAATGCGCCACTTTGAGCAGCTGCTCGCCTCCTTGATCCATCGGCTCCCCGTGGTTTTCAGCAGATCATTAGCCCACCTAGTGGGGGGACGGCCTACGCTGCGTCTTCCGGTTCGTGGTCCACTCAAGAACCTTTCTTCTCCATCGGTTGTCAGTTTTACGAGCGATGTGGCCTACCCATTGCTATTTCATCTTATTAAAGATTACATTTAATTAAATAATAATAAAACTACAAGTTTCAGTCAATATTACTGACAATCTTCAGTCCCGTATAGTTTTTTTTGTTATATGTGAAATGTAAGTCGGCGTATTCTACTGACTGTAGTTTTTATTGAGATTTGTCGCTTTACGAAACCGGGCACTGGTCGGTAGACGTGAAACGACGACGAAGCTGAGAAACTTTTTCGAAATTAGTCCTAAGCTAAATTCAAGTAATTTATCTCATATTATATCCTATTTTTAGCACTTTTTCATTAAACAGGTTATATACCAAGAGCCCGCGAGGATCAAACCTACGTTATACTATAAAGGCTAAAAGTTTCTCTGTGTTTGCCTCTAACACAGGTACCGCGTGCGTAAACCCGTGGTAAGTGTCTGACAATGGACAACGTGGTTTCTAATATTATTCTAAATAAAATATATGAATCTACGTAATTGAGGTGCAATTTTGTACACCTTTGTTACTTGTTATCTTTCCAAGGAACCGTGATCCAAACTTCATATTCGGGGATTTGTTTATACACAAGACAGAGACACACACAGAGAAACATTCACTCTTTATACTATAACGTAGGGTTGATCGTCGCGGGCTCTTATTCTATTAAATATTTATAAACATTTAATAATGTACTGTTATGTACCATACATTGTGTAAATTACAGTTATAGTTATCGTACATAATAATAACCACAAATATAAATACCCTAAATTAACATTATTAATGTATTTTATGACTAGAAAAAAAAAACTGTGGCACATAATTATTCCAGATACTTACCAATTCTGTGACTGTGGTACTAGTACGCATTGGTTGACGGCTCTGATTGGTCGGTGCATAGTTAGGTAGGCACTTTATAGCTTCATAACGAATGCGTGGACAACCTACTAAATGGCTAAGATTGACCAGCACACTGAGAGCTAACGATACATTGTTTTCTCGCTCTGTTATACACACATCTACATAAAAGAGAAAGACAGGTAATATCAACAAGTGTACACAAGTGCGGCAAAAAAGTTTAATGTAACACTTTTTTGGATTTTTAGGAAGAGGCTTAGCTTGGCCCTGTAGTTGACGTATTCCACATCAGCTGGATGATAATGATAAAATCAGACAAGTTAAGTTAATCATAGTTTTTACAAGTCCAGGCTGTGATTTCTTTTGCCTTTGGCAACAGTACGTACAGAGTTTTAAAAAACCGAAATTGTTCACGTATTTGCAATTCGAAGAACTAATTGATTATTTTTTTAAAATAGATTGTAATTTTATCCTATGGTCCTCAGAACCTGAATATTACTTATTTTTAAGTTTTATCCCTTTTTCTTATTTGGTTACCTGTGGTGTGGCGTTCTGCATACTTCTGAAAAAAATGAAACATTTAAAGCGCTTTTGTTATGTTATGTTTTTTTCTTTTGTTTTGGCTCCATACATTGTGTATTTATTTAGCCAGTGTCAAGTATTGTAATTTTTCATGGTGCTTAGGTTATTTCATGTAAAGTCAAGTGTCAGTCATAGTCCAGTCTAAGTCAGGTGGTCACAGTCCAGTCTAAGGCATGCACTAGTTAACTGGTGGCAACCTTACTAGAAGCTTCTATGGAGTTTTGGAAGCAACACGAAAAACCACGTTTCACCAAATTATAGCACTTGCCCACACTTATGCTCATAATTCAGCACTTAATGCGTAAAACGCCACCAATTTTAAACATTAAACCTGCAAAAAAGCATAAGTTTTGAAAAATAATACAATGCAATGACGTGAACTTTTCCGCGTTCCCGCCAAAACCTCATGTTATTTTATTAATTATCATCGTTTTGTAACCACGCATTAAGACGTTCGGTAGCGTTATCAGTATAAGGCTTGGGTAAGACCGCGCCTACCGTCAAAAAGGTTTAATGACGTCTTGTTTTGATAACAAACGTCAGTAATTTACTTCGACCATAGAATAAGGAAAACGTTACTTAACGGTTACGTACTGTCTAGATTCGAAAGTAATATAAATAAATGAATAAATATGTATGGACATTCCACACAGCGCCATCTAGCCCCAAACTAAGCAAAGCTTGTACTATGGGAACCAGATAACTGATACAATACTTAGATACTTTAATTTGTAAATAAATACATACTTAAAACACATAACACCTAGACACAGAGCAAACACCTAATATTTATGTTTATCACACTAATGTTTGGGCTGGGTGGGAATCGAACCCACAAAAATAAGCGGTGTGGTACCTACACCCACTGTTTACAGGCAGTAGATACTAAAATAACCAGACAAACGTTATGCAAGGCACATCACGAAATACACAAACACAATAGTATAGGTTATGGCATCACTGTCCTTATCTTATTATACATTTAGCATTTTCCTTATTCATGGAGTGTCACATGACAAAGATTTGTGCTGTAGGATTCTGTAGAATATAAATAATAGCTATGTTATTATTGTGCCTTATTACCTAAATACTATAGACTAGTTAAAGTGATAAAAGATTGCAAGTAGTGTTTCCTGTATCACTGATAACTTCTGCGAGGCAGGCGCGGGTACATGGGAGGGGGGTGCCAGGGGCGCGCGCCCCCCCATGACGCAGGCAGTCCACTACCAAGCGCGGTAATTAGCCAATTTACCAGGAAGATTTGATTATGAGATCACTCGAATAATAAAATAAATGTGAAAGTTTGTGTGTGTGACGTAACTATACGTAACTAAGGATTTCATACAAACATTTTACTATGCTTGACAGCGTAAGCATTTCAATAAACACGTCACATAGGGATACAGGCCCTTGAAAATTTTTTGACGTCTTAATTGTGTCATCTTCACCGGGCCCATTGAAAACTGACGTCATAATACATCACGATAAAATAAAGATAATTCCTCAAACTTGGGTTCGCGATCATTTAACGACATTATTACGTCACGCGTGCCTATAGACTACCTAGTGGGTATCAATTTTGAACTACGTTATTCACAGTTACGTTATGTACGTAAATATACGCAATTTGTTTATTTTGTGAGTTCTTTTTTTTTATGCGATTGAATGACGTGACTAGTTAGTCATTCACCAGATGTTAAACGACACGGCCGCCCATAAAAGTTGCAGTGTCACTCAGAACTTTAGAACAATAAAGTTTCACGTGACACTGCACTGCGCACGTCATCCTGAGACATCACACAGTCAAGTAATCAGATTACTAGACTGAGTGATCAGATCATAAAGTCTCATTTGTCTAGTAATTTCACTAGCTACAGTGCCGTTCAAACCGGAACACAGTAGTGCCTGCACACTACTGCTTGGCGGCAGAATAACTGGTAAAGCGGTGGTACCTACCTAGACGAACTTAAAACGAACGACGAACTTTAATTATAAATATAACACGGCTTCTACACAACACTTAGCTAAGAAAATACTTATTACTTAAGCCAATTATATATTAAGCAACATGTTGAAAGTGCAATGGGCAGGCCATATCGCTCGCAAAACCGACAACCGATGGAGAAGAAAGGTGGTTATATAGAGCGACCATGATCTGAAAGGCGCAGCATAGGCCGGTAACCACTGGTAATAATTGAAAATGATCTTTGCATCTTAAATCGCCGTCGAAAGTGTACATCGAATTCGCATTTAGAGTCTATGATCTAAAGAATGCCATTACCCAGTGATAGTATTGTTCACTGGGTACCCAAGTGATAGCACTGTTGGAAGAACGGCTAATCTTTGGCGCAAAATACTACAGAAGTCAATCACATGTATGTACTTCACTTTTTAAACCTACGCTCGCGCTAGGGATGGCGGCGGCTGCGCGGGCGGCCGCTGAGCAGTAGGTACCTACCTACTTATCATAACTATAATGCGGAAGATGACCGTATTTTTTTATCATCCATACGTAAATACAAACATACATACATAGACTGCTAAAACCATAACCCTTACATTGATATCGAAATAATTTTTTCGCAGTTATTAATATAATTAGATAAAGTTTTTTTGATGGCTAAATAATGCGGTTATATGTTACATTTACATCTTCCTCATTAGATTATTAAAAACAAGCAAACCCTACATACTTACCTCTCTGAAACAACTGGTAGCTTAAAAAACGACAATTCACCGTTTAATGTTGAATTTAAAAAACCGTCCACTGTTACAGTTATAATAACTATTTTTAGTTGCTCCATTTTTTTACAAGAATGTTTACAGACGCGTGTCTCAAGCGGGTGGCGCTCGCGCTCGCACTACTCCGACAGACTCCGAGACATCGTGTCGGTGAGCGGTGTCTATGTGTGCGTTGCTCGAGCGCACTTACTATGTTGATTGCGTTCTGTTAGTATTTTGTGTCTTTGGTGAGTAGGAAGCCGTGGGTTCAAATATATGTACTACCTATCTATCTATCTATTTATCTGCTATCTTTTTACTATCGGCTACGTAAAAACTTACTTCGTGGCACACTTTTGAGTGTGGATTTTGATATGCTGTCACTATCTTCTGATTCAGAACACACTTGAAAACTAGTTTCTGAAACGAGAAGAAATTATTTTTTATGTTTGGATACTAATATTAGATTCGAGAAAAGTTTCTTCGTATTTTGTTCGAGAGCTCTATAGACTACATTTTAACGTTAAATTCATAAAAATTGTATGAATTTGAAAATAATGTGTGAAAAACAAAATAAAAAAATACGAGTCTTTTTTACGCGATTGAATGGCGTGACGAGCTAGTCGTTCACCTGATATTAAGCAACACGGCCGCCCATAACAGTTGCAGTGTCACTCAGAACTTTAAAACAATAAAGTTTCGCGTGACACTGAACTGCACACGTCATCCTGAGACATCACACCGTCTAGTAAGTAATTAGATTACTAGACTGAGTGGTCTGATCATAAAGTCTCATTTGCCCAGTAATTTCACTAGCTACAATGCCCTTCAAACCGGAACACAGTAGTGCTTGCACACTACTGCTTGGTGGCAGAATAACTAACAAAGCAGTGGTACCTACCTACACGAACTTTGCAGAAAAGTCTTACCACCTAGTAAACCTATTATAAATAAGCCTAGTCATATTTATTAAATAAGTTATAAGTACAACTAATAAAACAGGGGGTAAAAATTTGAAATGTCAATTAATACCTGTGTCATATCTCGGTTTATGATGTCGTGGAGGCATGTCCTGGTTCTCCACATGGCCGAAGGTTCGGAAGCCAACAGCGAACTGTGCGTAAGGACTTATCTCATATAGTTCTGAAACAAATTTTTTTAAAAGACCTTTCATATCGAGTATCCACGCCAATTGAAAAGAAAACATAAAAAAGAAAAACTTGAATTAACAAAAAAAAACAAAATATATATATATTATTGCAAACAGGCTATTTTAAGCAATTTTAACTTGTAAAACACTACTATAAAACCAGTTTCATTATCAACCGGAAGACGTCCACTGCTGAACATAGGCCTCCCTCATACAGCGCCACTTTGACCGGCTACTAAACTGTCAACGACCACAGTACCATTTAAGACCGTTTCAGACCATTCAAGCACGACTAGCCATTCCTAATCAAACGGCCAGTTGAATACTTGAATGGGTGACTGCTACAAAAAGTGATCACGGCTGTTGTCATAAGGCAATATCGTTAATCCAAGAAGACCAAAAAACCCTTTCAAAAAACCAAGGCTGACCACTTTATTACATAATTGTGAGTCTAACAGTGCGACTGCTACAAAAAGTAGAACTTACTGAGTGCTACCATACATCGGAGGGCGTGTTAAGCCATTGGTCCCGGCTGTTGTCGTAAGACGATATTCGTTAAGCCAAGTCGGAGCGAGATAGTGAATCCTAGCGCGACCCTATCTCGCCCCATCCCGGCGGCGGACGGATCACGGGGGGGTTTTAGTGGGTTCGAGTCCCACATACCCCCTGCCATCACCCCCGTGGTGGCAGGGAAGTGCGAGGGCTTCCTCCCCTCAAAAAAAAGTCAGAAGCATTTGGACAGTCTAAAAATGCTGTCACCCTTTCTTAGAAAATCATACCCTGAAAATGTTCTTACCATGTTTACTGTTATTCCTCATATGTATAGGTGCACTATATATTCGATTCTGTGCGTTCATGGCGTTTTCCTTCACATTAGCAAGGTTTGTATGCGAGGTGGTCGCCGTCAGGTTACCGCTCTCCGACTTGTTGTCTACCGTTATGGAGTCTCTGTACTCCGTAAGGTTGCCACCTCTGAAAAAATATTTGGGTTAGATCGTCGATCCCGTGTTTGACGTCGGAGCAAGAAAAAAAAAGAAATTAAAAAAGAATTAATTTTTTTATGTGAATGAGTGACGTGACAAGTTAGTTGTTCGCCTGGTGTTAAGCGCCACGGCCACCCATAATAGATTTCTGTGTCACTCAGAACTAAGTTTCACGTGACACTGCACTGGGCACGTCACCCTGTACTGTATGATGTCTCAACATCATACAGTCTAATAAGATTTCTAAACTATGAGATCGGATGATAAAGTCTCATTTGCCCACTAATTTCACTAGCTACAACGCCTTTTAATCCGGACACAGTAGTACTTGCACTGCTTGGCGGTAGAATAGCTGGCAAAGCGGTGATACCTACATAGACGAACTTTACAGAAAAGTCCTACCACCAGTAAAATAAACTATTTAATGAATGAAAGAATGAACGTGTATTTGTAAGAATATTGTAAATAGAGATGTTATTGATTACTTGTTATTGATTAGTACCTTCCAAGAGTACCTTGTCGCCGTTATTTAGACAGTAACTAAGAAAATGTAAATTATCACAATGTTGACACAAATAAAAAATAAAAAAGTTGCCATTCGTCTCAAGTAAAACCAGACTCTCAAAATCGCCCGTTTGACGTACCTTTGTCGCTTGACTAAGATGTAGACGCAGCTTAACAAGCATATCGTAAGCAGAATAGAGCTGCAAATGATGACCAGCATGTTCAGGTCGAAAAGGTCAGAAGGTGGTCCCACTTCACCTGGAATCAAATAAACAATTTTGTTATTGATGAACAGGTGGCACAGGTTGAGAGTCCGGCCACGCCAGTGTGTTCTAACCTATTAAGACAAACGATCACAGAGTGAAAACACCTAGAAATTAGAAGACAGTATATTCTACAATGATCGCTACGGATTTAGCTGTTGGCAATTCTAACGATAAGCGGTGAATTCTTAGAATTTTGTATATTTTCAAGAATCCAAGTCGATTAAATTGTATTCATCATCATCATCATCAACAGCCTGAAGACGTCCACTGCAGCGTATAGGCCTCCCCTAGAGAGCACCGCTGCTCGCCTCCTGCATCCATCGGCTCCCCGCGGCTTTCACCAGATCGTCGGTCCACCGAGTGGGGAAATTGTATTATTAAATATTTATTCACCAATATTTGTTTTTTCTCCATCTCTTCAAGTGGGTGCCATAAGAGCCGGCTGAGGGAGCACCCTTGCACACAACACATGCCACACACACACAGGGAATGGGCAGCAGCATTCTCCTCGGTACATTAAGATCTTCTGCGATCACCAAGCCGCCTACCAAGCGTGGTGATTATTGCAAACTCCCCCCCTATGATAAGCGTCCAAAAAGGCGTTTTATGGGGAGGTCTTTGTTCAGTGGACGTCTTCCGGCTGTGATGTGGGTGTGTGTGATTTTACTAACTACACTCCTTACTCTATAGCATACTATAGAGCTTAAAGTGTATAGAGTCTACATAAATAACTTACTGAAAAAATAAAAACTCACTCCCATCCACGTTCTTAGTAGCAAAGCTGTAAGCTGTGGTAACGGTGCCAGCCTCATTGGTTGCTGTCACTCGGACCTGGTACCACGTGCCAGCTACAAGGTCAGCGATGAAAAACGATCCAGTGCGATAAGTCTTCGCTTGGTACGGGAGCGGCCATGATGGGTGATCGGTGTAGCTTTGCTGGGAAGAAACGTTGTACATTATTCAAGACATGCTAATGTCTCTTTGATACACAAGGTGTATAATTATTAATGTAATAATATACCACTAGGTGGACCGAGGATATATTCAAAATTAGGAAGCCGACGGATGCAGGCCGCAAGCAGCACTATGTTCAGTAGCGAGTCACCAACACCCTACTCCTAACATCAACAACATAGATGAATTCTTCGAAGATAGTTGTGAGGTAAACAGCTATCGAAAGACGACCCCATGGACGACGTTCAAGGAAAGGAAACATTATGGGAACAATGAACAAAAGGGTATAAAAGCCTGAAGCTGACTATTGCAGTGTGCATTTCGCTGTAGATCTTAGTCTGGCTATGACTTAACTAAGTATATTAATAATAAGTATAATTTGTAACTTTTTTGTGAATAAATATTTTTTAAAATCTTTTAACAATCTTAGTATTTTGACTGGCGCCCAACGTGGGGCCCAGCTAAAGTAAAACCGATTAGATCAAGTTCCAGAACTCTCGAGATAAAAATCCAAGTTCGCTGTGATCCGGTTATACGTAGCTTTTCAGCTTTTAAGTTTGGGCAACCCGACAAACAAATTTGTCAAATACTAGAAGAAGGAAGGAAGAAGCTAAGAAATGCTACGACTTGTCTGGTGGTGCCAATTGTAAGTACTGATCAGCATTGTCCTAATCATTTTCCAAAATTCCTCTCCTTAAGCCAGCAACTTTTGTATATAGATCTAAGAGTGGAATGTCCGACCCTCTTCCTTCAAATAGTATGCAGGGTACGAATAACTACGTGTCTTCAGCACCTAGTTCCAATCAGGTCCATAGTCAAAATATTATGGACCCAAGTAAGTTGATGGGGTTTGTACCATCGTACGATGGGGACTCTGTTACTATTTATAATTATACTAACAACGCGAAACAATGGTTACAGATAGCGGGAGGTAATACTCCTCAGAATGTTATGTTGCTTTTAGGGAAGTTAGTAGGAAAAGCGGCCCTAGTAGTGTCTATGATAGACCATAGTTTTAATTGGGAAATCATAGAAGAGGCGTTGAAAACCGAATGTGGCGATAACCGCGAATTTAATACCTTGCTCGTTGAACTGGCAAATGCAAAAAAAAGAACTAGTTATAAAGATTTTATATTTGATTTAAAGCAAAAATTATTTTTTATTAAGAGTAAGTTAAATGATAAATATAAGAATATTAAGCTAGTAGAGGAAGTGATGGATCCATATATTAATACAGCACAAAATACACTGCGCAATAGCCTGCCGTATCATGATCAAATTTACGTAAGTAATTGTAGTTTTAATGACACAGTACAAAAGATACTGCAATTAGAGTCCGAAGGTAGATTTGACAACATTAAACAAAAGTTTTCAAACCTTCTACCAGCACCTCGTTTTGTGTATAGTAATAACGTACATAATCAGTCATTTCCCCGAGCCAATATTCCGTCACAACAACAGTATCCAAGCAACAATTCACAAAGGGCAATTATAAATCCAAACAATAGGCCGCCGTATCACATTCAACACCCCTGGCGACCTAATGCACAAAATAATGTATTCTCCAAGCCACAACATGGGTTCTTCAACCGTAATGTATATCGAGGTCCGCCACCGCCGCGTCCGGTCGACTCTCAGCAACGAGACGTCACCATGAGGACCGCTCCTCAATTACGACCCGGTCAAGTAGATTTAGGAAAAGGTTTTGTATCGGAAGAAGTTTTTCATCTACCATCAGCTAGTAGTTCAGAGGAACCCCAATGTACACTCGACCCCTATGATGATCCAGAAAGATATGGTGAGTTTTTTGAAAACTATTTAGATCATGAATATGAAAATAATTTTCCAAATAGCGATCCAATAAGTCAGGATTTTCAGGAAAACAAAAATTCGAAAGACGGGTCATAGAATTTAATCATGTCAAATCCTTTTTACCTTATTTTGAAACCGATTCGCCTAAACTAAAAGTTTTGATTGATACCGGGAGCCAACGGTCTTTCATAACTTGTAATGCACAGAAACAATATTTTCCTGAATTTTGGCAACCGGAAAAATTTATTGTTAGAACGTCACATGGTGTGACGTCACATAATGGTGTCATTGAGACCCCGTTTTGGTGTCGTTATTTTGGGAATGATAAAGGTCCATTAAAGTTTTATGTTTATGATTTTAGTAATAAATATGATGTTTTATTGGGAACAGATATGATTGAACAAATTGACGCTAAGATAGATTTAAAGGAACGTAAGTTAACAATGCCCGAGCGAGAATTATTAATTTTTTACATGACAGACGATAATGATGAAAATATCCAGGAACTGTGTAGAACATATTCAGATTTATTTACAGAGGATGTAACTAACAGTGCAACTACTAAAATTAAACATCATATTAGTACGGTTGACACAGAACCTATATATCAACGACCGTTTAGATTGCCTCAAGTTCAACAAGAGGAAGTTAAGAATCAAATTGATAAGTTACTTAAAGAAAAAATAATTAGGCCTTCTGAATCTCCGTGGGCTTCTCCCGTACATATAGTACCAAAAAAAATTGATCAGTCCGGTGTACAAAAATGGAGAATGGTAATTGATTATCGAAAGCTAAATGAACGTACGAAATCAGATAAATTTCCTTTACCGAACATAGAAGAGTTATTCTCTAAACTGCAAGGTAATAAATATTTTACTACATTAGATTTAACATCAGGCTATCACCAAATTTTAATGGATAGCGACTCAATTGAGAAAACGGCATTTAGTACTCCTAGTGGTCATTATGAATTTCTAAGAATGCCATTTGGACTTAAGAATGCACCAGCAACGTTTCAAAGAATGATGAACGGTGTATTGAATCAGGAAATATCGAGAAATGTTTGTTTAGTCTATCTTGACGACATAATTGTCTATTCAAGAACGAAACAAGAGCACATTAATCGCTTGCAGCAGGTATTCGAAGCGTTACGACAAGCAAACTTGAAACTCAATAAGAACAAGTGTGTGTTTATGTCTGAGGAAATTGAATTCTTAGGTCATGTGTTAAACAAAGATGGATTGAAACCGAATCAAAAGAAGATAGAAGCTATTCAAAAGTTTCCTTTACCTAAAACCTTGAAGGAAGTTAGAGCCTTTCTTGGATTAATTGGTTATTATCGGAAGTTTGTACCGAATTTAAGTAAAATTATTAAACCTTTGACTGAAGCAACAAAAAAGAATGCAGTTATAGATATCAACAATAAGTATTATGTTGAAGCTGTACAAACTTGTAAACGACTTTTAACTAACGCGCCTATTTTAGCCTTTCCAGATTTTAACAAAACTTTTGTTATTACAACTGATGCCTCTGATATAGCATTGGGAGCTGTTCTGAGCCAAGACTCTCATCCAATAGCATATGCATCCAGAACTTAAAGTGGTACTGAACAAAAGTATAATACAACTGAGAAAGAATTATTAGGTATTCTTTGGGCTATTACTCAATTCAGACCTTACGTTTACGGAAGAAAGTTTATTTTGCGGACCGATCATAAAGCATTAATTTGGTTGACCAAATTGAAAGAGCCGAATCAAAGATTAACGCGTTGGAAATTAAAACTACAAGATTACGATTACTCAATTGAACATGTTAAAGGTAAAGATAATTATGTAGCAGATGCTTTGAGTAGAGTAGAAATTTATCATCATTCGGATAGTGACACTAGCTCTATGAACGTTAATTTTGATCCATTGAATTCTATTCATAGCTCTTCACCATCTGAAAGGAATAGAACGATATCTGATGGCTCAGAACTACAAGTGACTATACATTCGAATCAACAAGATAGTGATGATGGTATTCCAATAGTTCATGCTTATCCATCTAGAAAATTGAGGCGAGTAGTATTTGAAATGTCACCTTATAAAAAAGCTGAGTGTAAAGATAAGATTTGGTATTTCTATATTCCACCAGATAATGAGGAAGAAACTATTAAAAGATTTATGTTAGAATATTTACCTCATGAAAGATATGCGTTTATTATACCAAATGAAGAGTTATATCATAAAGTGTCGGAGACTTATCGAAAATACTTTGACCACACCAAATTTAAACCTATTAGGTACACCAAATCTCTTGTTGAGATAAATAATAAAGAAGAACAGCTACAATTAATTAAAGAATATCATTTTAATGAAAACAGGCATGCTGGAATTGAAAGTATTTATAAGCAGTTAAGAGAAAAATATTATTGGGAAAATATGAGAAAACAAATTAAAAAATTCATTCTTCATTGTGAGCCTTGTAAAAAGGAAAAATACAACAGACATCCTTACGCAACATTATCCACAGAAACAGAAACACCTCACCAACCAATGGAAGTGTGGCACATAGATTTCATGTCATTAGAGAGACAGTGGTATTTAACAATCATAGATAAATTTTCTAAATATGCTATAATCAAACCTGCAGAGAAAAGTAAAGTTTATGACGTTTTAGCCGAAATATTTGCAATGATTGGAGCACCAAATAAAATAGTACACGATGGTGAACAATCATTTTGTAGCGAAATAATTAATGAATTGTTTCAAACATTCCATATAATTAATCACACAACTTCACCGCAACACCATAAGTCTAATTCCGATGTAGAAAGATTACACAATACCATCCAAGAGTTATATAGACTACAAAGGGATTCAGATTTGAGTAGAGACCAGCGAATTTATTTTATAACGCATGCTTATAACAATACAACACACAGTGCAATAGGGATGTCACCGTTTGAGGTACATTTTGGTAGGAAACCAAAATTGCGTAGCTTTGATAATTTAAGAGTTACGATTCAAAGTTATACGACGCAGCAAAAAGAATTCATTAGTAATTTAAATAAAAACATTCATGATTTGTTGAAAGAACAGAAGCGGAAGCGTAATGATAGAATAAATAAACATGTTAAACCTTCAAAGACATTTAAAGTGGGTGATACCGTTTATTTAAAAAATAGCAGGGCTGAGAGACATAAAACAAATCCACGATAT
The DNA here is from genome assembly GCA_910589525.2 of Ennomos quercinarius. Classification (NCBI taxonomy): domain Eukaryota; kingdom Metazoa; phylum Arthropoda; class Insecta; order Lepidoptera; family Geometridae; genus Ennomos; species Ennomos quercinarius. The sequence goes on from OU342512.1 coordinate 2,847,297, forward strand.
TTAGGACCTTATACTATTGTTAGCTGTGAGCCAAATAACAAATATAAATTAAGTACTGGGAGAATATACCACATAGAGGAACTTTATGTTGCAGAATCCTCATCGTCATCGGATACAAGTTCCAACCCTTAGGGTCCAAAGAACATGTCATCTTAGTTGAAATGAAGTCTACTCGTATTATTGAAGGAAGATGGACGATTGTACATAGATTAGATATAAAACCGATTTTAGAACATGAAATTAAGTTAAGCAGCATAGTTACTGAAATTTTATCTCGACCTATTATAGATGATGTAAAGTCAATATATAATAGAATAGGTATTACGTTGGATCACGTTAAAGAAATATGTAATCATTTAAATATTCAAAGTAGAGTTAAGAGAGGTTTGATTAATGGTCTAGGTTCTATTATAAAATCTATTACAGGTAACTTAGATCAAGACGATTTAAATATTATTCAGAAAGATTTAGAAACTTTAAGAGTAGCTTATAATAAACAAATATCGATTACTGATGAAACTTTAGAGGAATACAATAAGCAAATTAAGAAAATAACTGATGTACAAATTATGTTAGAGAGACAAAATTTGCAGAATGTTAATAGTAAAGCTCAACAAAAAGTAGCTCTAATGATACTGCTACAAGCACAAACCTTGCAAGATATAGCTGAAAGGTTAATAACTGCTATTACGTTTGCAGAGCATCAAATGTATCATTATAGTATTATACAATCTCACATTTTATCGGAAACATTAAATAATATTCCAAATGACGTAATGATTTCTAATAATATAAATAGTATAGAGCAATTTATCCGTGTAAATTCGAAAATTATTGATAATATTGTATATTTCGTAATACATATCCCTTTAGTTAAGCCACAAATCTATAATACACGAAAAATTGTTCCAATCATCCAAAGTTCCCCAACCTGTACCTATCCTGTAATGCGTAAAGTTATCTTGGCATACACCGAGTTGGAAATCTATGAAGTCGAAGACTGCATAGAGCTTGAACAATTAATATGCAAGGAAAGCGTACTGCAGCGGGAAGATATCTGTGAAACCGAATTGTTACGAAAAAAGGAAGCCAATACCTGTAGTACAGTACCAATAAAATGCCCGAAGGAAGAAATTCGAGAAATTTCCCCAAAAGCCATTTACTTATATTTGAACAAGACGACCGAAATAAAAATTCATTGTTCAGGGATTAATGAAGAAACAATGTGGATCAAGGGATCCTATGTATTAACCGGAGAGAATTGCGAACTTGGTATTTCTGGAGTAAAGAGATTTCAAACTAAAGAATCTACTGAGAAGATTATCTTCACAAGTTTAGAACTCACTAAAAACGAAGAAGTGCCAGAGATGGAATTAACATATGATTCAACAAAAATTTCTACAAGATTAAAGCAAATGCAGCAAATTAAAAGACTGGAAACACAGACAACTCATAATGAGATTCAGTATGGATTGATAATACTTCTAAGTATAATTATTCTAGTGAATGTACTTTACAAATTTTACAGATCCAAGGTTTGTCTGAAACCATGGACTTCAAAATTGGGGGAGCATAGTCACCAACACCCTACTCCTAACATCAACAACATAGATGAATTCTTCGAAGATAGTTGTGAGGTAAACAGCTATCGAAAGACGACCCCATGGACGACGTTCAAGGAAAGGAAACATTATGGGAACAATGAACAAAAGGGTATAAAAGCCTGAAGCTGACTATTGCAGTGTGCATTTCGCTGTAGATCTTAGTCTGGCTATGACTTAACTAAGTATATTAATAATAAGTATAATTTGTAACTTTTTTGTGAATAAATATTTTTTAAAATCTTTTAACAATCTTAGTATTTTGACTAGCGGATGCGACTGGCTATGATGATGATGATTTAAGAGCTATAAATAGCCTATTTGCAATAAAATACTGATTTCATTTGATTTGATGAATATAAAATTATAATAACCTTATTATTCTGCATATCGTCGTATAACATTTGTTCTACGGCTTTTGGGATTTCATCAGTTCAAGGGAACGTTTTCGGTTATATTCAACAAAAAAATCATCTGTTGCTTGAGTACTAAGGTCATCAACCCATCAACCTTAAGCGTCGTTAACTTGTCGTCACATTCAGACTCAAGGAACAAGATAACCCGTAGGTTAATGACCGGAATACAGGTTTATACTACTTCATAAACAGCCGGAAGACGTTCGTCCACTGGCTGAACATTGGTCTTCGTTTATTGTGTCTATGTGTATTGCCATGATGGAATAAGGTGGGAAAAAGATGAACTATACTATGGTTGTGGGTTCAATTCTCCCCCAGGGAAAAAAATTGTGGAATGAACAAACGTTTTTCTGTGTCTGGGTGTTATATAGTTGTATTCTAAGTATTTAAAAACAAAAAAATCTGTGGATTCTATCGGTTATCTCGTTCCCATAGTACAAGCTTCGCTTATTTTGGGGCTAGATGGCGCTGTGTGAAAGGTCGAGAAATATTTAGTTATTTATGTTTGGTCTATGGGTACTTACCACAGTGTTATGAGCTCTCACCCACCCCCTACTACCAAGAGGGCGGTATTCCACCCCCCACGCCCGCAGCTCACACCCCCCGTCGTCCCACCCCGCAAGTTGCACAAGGAGATGCGTGCTGTTGCTCCAGAACCACTCGTTTGACGATGGAGCTATCGGCACTGAAAGAAAAATTCATTCCCAAAAAATGCTTAGTTATCTTTAAATTGTAATAAATAATTACCCACAATAGTAAATTGATTGGTGTGAGAATAAGAGCACACCGTCTCTTCCCGTAGGTGCCGTAAACGCAGCTAACGGAATATTCAGGGAATTCTTCTTGGTACATCAAAATCTTCGGCAATCACGAAGCCGACTGCCAAGCGTAGTGATTTTGGCAAACCCTCAAAATTATAAGCGGCCAAAGTGGCGTTTTATGGGGAAGGTCAGTGTCCAGCCGTGGACGTGTTCCAGCTGTTGATGTGGTTAGTATTATCTCACCTCCACCTAAAGTGTTGACATCCATATAAGCAGGCTGCGACGTCCCAACTCTATTCGTAGCTGTTATCCTCAGTGAGTACTTTGTTCCGCATTTTAGTCCGGTCAGCACGTGTTTCTGTACGCCGGATAAGATGGGCAGCTTGTTCGCCGGCCACGCCTCGTGCCACGGACCATTTGCTTCTTTCCAAGTTAGGCTGTATGCTGGAAGAATATTTATGATCGATATCTCACATAGGCCGGCACGTGAAGTTATTGTATGTCAAATTAATCACTAGTGTGATCCAAAAAAGAGAAACTAAAAGTGGCACAGTTCTATATGGTCTCAGCAGTTTTATATGATGTCCTAATTATAACCTCCTTCCAGATCTCAGTGGAATTAGCCATACTGGTAGTATGACAAAAATAATGTGTAGTTATCATAAAACTTACTTATCTTCTGTCCAGCACTTCTATTGCTAACAGTATAGTACGGTTGTTCCCACTCCACCAGTATGGAATCCTTGTACGGCGTGGTCCGAAGTACGGGAGCTTCGGGAAGAGGTAATACTATAACAGTGTACTCCACTGAATCAGAACCGTACAGGTTCTTGGCAAGGCAAGTGTAGTTCCCGCTTAGTGATTGGTCTATGTCTGGAATGAAAAAAAGTAGGTATGTTACGTCAAGACGACGGCAAGAGACTACTCAAATAAAACTGATCACACTACCATGGAATTTGCTTTCCTGTCAAATATACTTACTGTTAATGAGCAGACTGTCGTCATGGTTCCTGGTGAACCGCGGATGGTGCGTGATGATGTTGTGGTTGTGGTACCACACGGTGCGCGGCGGCGGCGCGCCCACGCACTGGCACACTAGCAGGAGGGAACTGCCCACGCCTACAGACACTGTTCCTCCTAATGATGCTACACCAGCTACCACTGTAATAAATTATACGTTATGCTTAGTTTATTTTGGATCTTCTCAAGTATTCTCTAAAGACAAACTTCGAAAGTGGTCTGTGACGAAATTTGTGGCAGCCGCAGTGGTTGACGTATAAGCAAGGCTTCGCACCAGGCTGTACCAGTGAGTTGTACTCTTGAAAGTGAAAAGTGGATAGGAAATTGCAGCCTACATTTAGAGACACTGCCGTTTGGTCCGGCTTAAGAATAGGACCACCTAGGTGCTATAAGAGCCAGCTAAAAAATATACAGGAAATGGTGGATTTAAAGATAAACATTATAATTATAACGTTACGGATGAACTTAAAATTCTTACTCCTAGAGCTAAAAAAAAAATTCAATAGACTCAGGCGTGACTTTGTGAAAGTATAAAGGTGATTTAGGACCTCACAGTCATAGAAGGGTGGACTCAAAGCTTGCACGAATTATTTAAAGTCATACCTCTAGAGCTAGGTGTGTGCGTGGCCCGCCTACTAGCGGATCCTTCTCCAGCCGCAGTAGTAGCGGTGACCCATACTTCGTACGTCACTCCACTGGTGAGGCCAGTCAGATCAGTTGAGGATCTGGTGGAACCGGCGCGGTGGGACTGGGCTAGGCCTGCACTGTTGATGGAAAATTAAGAAATGGTTATAATATGCCCATCTTTCTTTTGGGACACGAGCCTTCTCTCACAAGGAGTGTATGCCCATCCACGTTTGTTAAGTGTGGGTTGGTGGATGCAATGACGTTGCCTTCTATTTTCGCACATTATAAAGTATCAATTATATTCAAGTTTGACATATCTAATAATTATGTTTCGTGTCTAAAAATAAAATTAGCTCACACCTCGAAGTTGGTTTCACATAGACGGTGTAATGTAAGATTTCTCCGTTTGCATGTTCAGGCCTCTTCCAGCTGACGAGTAATGATGTTGAGGATAGCACCAGTACTTTAACATCGGCTGGTGAGCCAGGCACTGTAATGTAACATTAGAACCTTGAAAAAGTTTGCTTTGACGTAAAATGAGCATGGAGACCTCGTAGCAACAATGTAAAAATATAGGTATGTTGACATACTTAGCACGTAGGAAGACATACATACAGATTCAGATTTGATACAGATTCAGATTTGTTTTGCTTCCATTGTATACATAGATTATGATCCACAATTTAATAAGGAACACTGGATCCCGCCAGGCGCATTACATTCGGGGATAGGAGGATAGGCTTGAATAGGTTTGTTATATGCTGCAAATTATCTAGCACAAAAAGTTAATACCTTTTAAAATTGATATATAGGTACTTAAAAAAACCTTTATTAGAGTCTCCCTGCTTGCTTGCTACTTATTTCACAGAATGAATACTCCCCAAGCAAGTAATATAGTTTCTTACCATCTTGTAAAGTAGCACATACGATGGGGTAGGAATAAGGTCCAACACCAAAGTTAGAAAAACCAGCGACTTTCACAGTATAGTTGGTATACTTTAGCAACCCTTGAAGATAAAGCTCCGTGTGAAGAGACGTCTGATTCTGCCATGCGCCTTCTGGAAGTACGAAATAATAATTTGACATTTTACGTTATTCAAGATAACCACAATTCGTTTTAGGATTAGGATTCCTTGGACTAGGATTCCTTTCAGTGTAACTAATAATTATATTGGATTCTGACATCGGATGTTTTTTTATTCAATCAAATATTGTTGCATTCGATCACATTTCACCTGATGTTAAGTGACAATACGGCCGAAGATGGTATCACAGGACATATTTGTAATTTGAGGGTGAAGTTTGGATCTTTATCAATAATGAGATTAAAGTAATATCTTCATTGGTGAAATCCTACCTTCTGTAGCATAAAGAACGGTGTATCCAACTAAAGAACTGCCCTGTCCAGGTAACACTATAGGCTGCCATCCGACTCTTAAAGACTTTGATGACACTGCAGTACACTCTACTGACGATGGAGCTTGTTCTGGAGCTGGAAGTGGAATTGTGAAGGAATGAAGACAAAGAAAATACCAGAAAAGAACATTATAATATGCTGCAAAAGTGATTTCATGTGACACAAGAGAGGAAAATACGACTAACATTATATTTCATTGAAATAGAATCCACCATTCTGGAACTTTAACTCCTGATAGCTCAATAGGCTTAATTAGCTGCCATCTGATCTGTAGGTTGTGAGTTCGATTCATACCCAGGACAAACATTTGTATGATGAACATAGGTGTTTGTTTTGTATCTGGGTGTTATATTGTATTCAATGTATGTATTTAAAAAAATAAAAGTATCTATGGATTCTATCAGTTATCTGATTTCCATAGTACAAGATATGCTTAATTTGGGGCTAGATGACGCTGTGTGAAATGTCCACAAATACATTTTATCATTTGTTCCATCGCTTGGTAATAAAAATATTTTATAAATCATGGCCCGTTTAGACGTCACATAAGCTGTAATTTTTTTGAATAAAGTTGGCTGGTATTCAAAACATTAGTCTTATTCCGGCAAACAATTTGATTTTTTCCAGTGGGTAATTTCCATCAGGAGAACAAGCCGCTCGAAGACTGATTAATATTAGAGAATAGATAAATACGTACCACCTTCCCTTGTATCTTGAAACACAGGTAACGAGAAAGGTCCTGATCCAGCGTTAGTGTAAGCTGACACTGATACAGCATACCTTTAGAAGAAAACACGATTAAAAGATGAAGCAAAAAACTACATATGTAAACAAATACTCTAGCAACACAGCTAGCGTCTATAACAGTTTGGTAAACTTTAAGCTGAATTTGTAACTGGATAGGTTAGCACTAAGTAGTATTTACGATTAAGCTCCAAAATATCACGAGGTATAAATAGTGTTGGTTTCGTTTATTGTCGCAGGTTACAAGTACCTTAATCTCAAATCATAAAAAAAAGTTGACGATTGTTATCATAATGATAGTTTTTATGACGATGATGATGATACTGACGACTACGATGATGATGATGATGGTGATGAATTGATGAATTGATGATGAATAATATTTAACTAGCAGAGTTTTTATATAGATTACAGAGTATTGTGGTTTTGTTACTAACTAACTAACCTAGTGTTCTTCAAGAGTCCACTCAGCAGTGTCTCCTGCTTGCCATTAAGCTGTGAAATTTTGACGGTCCTCGAATCACCATCATCTGGAACTTACAATTAAGTTGTTTATCTAAAATCTTTTACGGGCGTAGGTAGCTTTTTCTTTTATGACAGTATTTTTCTATAGGTATTTAGCACAGTTTAGATAATTTTAGCGCTACTTTATTTACGTATAGAGTTAGTACTGAGTGGTGTGGGTTTCGTTAGACCGATGCATCGGCTTATTTCCACACTATACCCTTCTCCTTATTATTGTTTGTCTTCCTTCCTTTTAACATTGTTGTTGTAGTCTATAACTATGCCAGCATCAATACTCTTTCAATTTTAATTTATGTATGTATACCACACATGAAATAATTATATGCTTCATATCTACATTATGGTTGAAACTGTGTGGAGTGTATAAAGCTTAATTCGGGTAAAGGGATGACGAGTTAAGTTCGTATTTACCTGTCCCAATATTCTGCGGCACAGCCCTCACGTGGTACCCCATGACGACCCCGTTGTGACTCTCTTTCAGTGGTGGAAGCCATGACACGTATAATTCCCCAGGGTTCTCCGTTTGTTCAACTTGCACGTTTATTGGGGGAGAAGAAGGTGCTGAAATCAAGTAAGTTAGGTTCATTAGATTTTTTTTTCATCATTGCCAGCTTACTTTAGTGCACTGCTGGGCATAGATCTCATCTAACACAGAGCACAATCATCAGCTTTTCCCCCAGTGTTATTACTACTACTACATTGATTTGCAGAGCATCATAATCAAGGTACGTTTACAGATTCGTGGTCCTCACATCAACACACACTTCTGCCATACCGATTGCCAGTTCTGCGGCAGACAATCCTAAATTCATACGGTTAATCTTCTAAGCTATGTGAGTAACTTTGTAAGTAATGAGTTAATTTTGTTTTAGCTTACCTTCCTCATGAGTAGTAAAATGTACTGCGGGAGTATAAACGCTGACGCCAACCTGGTTGCCGGTAGCAACGCGGACGGCGTACGATATTGCTGGCCGTAAATTCTGGAGTTCAATAGACTGCCGAAGGTCATTGTCCTTCCTAGAAAAAATGAAGTTAAGCTGTTCAGGGTTCTGTATAATCTTAGTGCAAAATAGGCAAATAATTATGGTTCCTTGGACTGTCCTGGACCAAGCACCACTAAAACTAATGGACATAGAAGATATTTCAATAACAAAATAGGGAAAAGTAAACATAATACAGTTTATTGTCATCGACATGAAGATACCATTTTAAATTAAATTAAGTTTGCATAGGTGGGTGTCATCATCGAAATCGGATTATTTTCTTTCAGTTCTATGCGACTCTAGCTATTATTATCAATCCTCGTTACATCAACTTATGTACTCTACGTTCCGCCAGTCACTGTTATTCCAGCTCGAGAATTTTCGACATCCACGTCACGTCATTTCATCTTCGGACAATAAGAGATGGTAAGTCTTGTTGACCGTAGTGAGGATGAATGCGGATAGGAGGGATGGCAATATATGATTGCCACCCCTCCTATCCGCATCGAGCATTTCGTTTTGACTTTTATAATTCGAGTGGCTAAATAGTGCAACTCTTCATCACCACCTGGTTTTCTAAATCTAAATAACTATATAACCCGAAGGAGAGAAGAGAGAACAGGTTTCTTCTGATAAAACATGCTATTACGTTTAAAACGAATGTGATCCACCCCGATACTTCATGATTCAAGCAAAATGTGGTCTAATGCAAACCTCTTTAGAGTTGAACGAAAGATTCTCAAAGTTATACTAGAATGGTTGACACATTTTAAAGTATTTGCTGGCTGATGTTCAACTAAATCTTTAATTTTTCTCACCTGGTAACGTTAATGGAAGTAGCATGTTCCCAACTATCAGCATAATGTGTATGAGAGTACTGTAGTGAGTAGTGCCTAGCGTGGGCTCGGAGAATGTCCCGCCATGAGACACTAGCCGTCCTAGAGCGGATCGAGTCTACGCGTACATCTGATGGCGGTGTTGGTGGTTCTGGAATACAAAATGTGTGGGATCTGAAATAAAACCGGCCAAGTGCGAGTCGGACTGGCGCACGAAGGGTTCCGTACCATTATCTATTCCCGCTATTTAGTGTTGAGGAGCAGTACTATTTTAAGCAGCGCCATCTATGACTCATCTGATAAACCAGCAAAAAAATCACGTTTATTGTACGGGAGCCCCTTTAAATATTTATTTTATTCTATTCTATTCTAGTATTTTTTGTTATAGCGGCAACAGAAAAAAAAAATCTCAAGAAAAAAAAAACGAAGATCTGTGAAAATTTCAACTTTCTAACTATCACGGTTCATGAGATGCAGCCTGGTGACAGGCAGACAGACAGCGGAGCCTTAGGAATAAGGTCCGTTTTACCTTTTGGGTACGGAACCCTAAAACTAGAATAGAATAGAAAATATATATTCCTGACAAAAGGACCAAAAACAACGCAAAGTTACAAACTAAGTACTACAAACAAAGATAAACATTTTTGTTGCCCGTTGCCACGAATCGGTCCCAACTCAGCATAGTGCTGGTCGTACAACCAGCGCTGGTCTTCCGTTGGGACCGGTGAGGAAATGAGATATAAGAAATAATCGTGCCAAGTATTTTGATTGCTGGATGCAAGAGGAAAGCAGCTGTTCAACGTGGTGTTGGAGATGATCTATTTTCAGCTGAGAACATTTTCAGGCTGATGTTAATGATCATTGTGATGATTTGATAGTACTATAGTTGCTAATTTTGCTTTACTTTGGTAAAGATTGTTTGAAGGCATGGTATAATAAAATAAATACGATACATCTACGATAGTTCAGCCTTTAAGCTATTATAGGGGAACTAACTAAAATATTTCAATCCATGGCACTGGTCAGTCAATCTTCCTCTTCTTCAAGTTTTGTTTTCCGACTTTTGTGTATTATCGCTTTACCTATCCGGAAGGTGTAGCACATTTGCTTAGTAGTGGTCTGAAAGATCACGTCTACCTCAATGGTTATCTAAACTAGCCTTCTAGAAGAAATCACTAATTAATGTCAAATACCATACCTAAAATAGTAAGATGCACACTAAAACTGGCCGATCCATATGGATTACCAGCTCTGCATTGATAGACTCCAGCGTCACTGGTCTCCGAGTACTGATAGCTGATCTTACTCGTCAGGCCTAGAGAGATCTTGGTCTCGGAGATTTTCAATCTGAAATTCAAAGTGGTTATAACGCTTAAAAGCCTTGTCTGTAGCTATTTGTGAATATGATATTTCTCTTCCTTCTTTTTACTCCAATAATAATGTTAGACGGGGAAGAAAGATTATCGAGTGGTGACCACAAACTGAAAGACGCAGCGTAGGCCGGGCCCCCACTCTGTGGACCGACGATCTGGTGAAAGCTGCGGGGAGCCGAAGGATGCAAGAGGCGAGCAGCCACTCAAAGTAGCGCTCTCTGGGGGAGGCCTATGTTCAGCAGTAGACGTCTTCAGACTGTTGATGATGATGATGATGAACTTTGACCTACAACTCATCTGAGGGTAAGCGAGTGGTGCCCAAGATGGAGCACATAAATGATTTCTGTTTGTTTGAGTGTCTGTTTGTTTATGTGGCATTTACGTCAAGATGGCTGGACCGATTCGGATAAATTTAACCAAAATTCGTGTAATTTTTATCGCGCAAAATTATAATTTTATGCAGAAAAAAGGTTTAGTTCTTTATAAAATTAGTTGTTTGAACAATAATATCTTGCCTTTGAGTCTGCACATCTACTGGCACCCCATCATGAGTCCACGACACCCTGATCGGTTCGTCACCAAGTGGACGACACTCGAGTGCAATAGGGTGACCGAGTCGTGACGTCACGTTCGTGGAAGACGTCTCAAAGTGTACTGGCTCTGGAAAAAGTGATATCGAGTATAACTTTTGTTAATTAAAAAAGTGCTATTTTTTTTTAATAAAACAAAAGATTACGATAAAAATGTCTGCAGTGACTAAAACAGGGAGGAAGATTTAGTCCGTAGGTCATCATAGTAAGATTGGTGGAGTCAGACATAACCACGGGCACGAGCCTTCCATGATCCATGAGGTGGAATAAAATAAATAAAAATACGTTTACATTTGTGTTCCTTTCCTATGCCCTTTTGTCGTCAAAGCTGGCAAATTGATAGAATCAATGTTATAATTATACAACACAATGTTGCTTTATACGTAGCCAAAATGATAAATTGAACTGAATTGGAACAGTGGACAAATAACTAATACCTCGTGAATCGTTCTCTCAGTCAGACAAAGTTGCTAAGCTACCTTCATCTACTTAGTTTCTTACTAAGTCTAAGTCTTCAGCTAGCTATTGTATAAGTCGGTTCAAGTAACTTTTGTGGACCGCAATCTAGATTTAGGTTGTGGAATGTTTCGAATAACTAAATAGATTGTTTACTCCATAAGGGTTTGAAGCTAATTCTTGATAATGCGCTAGAAGTTTAGGGTGAAAAGAAAAGAATAGCTGCTTAGTGTTTTTGTTGGTTACAGTAAATTTAACTATAATGGCTATTTGAGCAGTTTATTTCTAGAACTACTGATTGTTAAATAGGCTAAAGCCATCGCGAGTATTCGCGACTAATGTAACATTTTTATCTGATTGTTTCTTCTTTATATAGGGTCAATGTCACAGAATTAAGTCAACAAAATAACCAACCACGTCATGTGCCGTTTTTATTTATATTGCTTATATTGAATCATGATCATCATCTTTCATTCAGTTCTTCAAAAACTTACTATTCACACTCATCCAAACAGTTTTGCTCAGTGGTTGTCCAACTCCATTCTCCACATTGCAGGAGTACAGCCCCTCGTCTGTCAGAGACACCTCCTCAATGATCAACGTCCCGTTAGGGAGACTCAGGATGCCACCACCTGCCAGTTCCAAAACTGGTTGCCAGGTTCCTAAAAGTGCTGGAAAAATAGGTCAACTTCTTAACAAAATCCAGATTGTAGGAAATGTAGAATATGATTAATTAGAGGTAAAAACAGTCTAATTTGTAATTGCAGCAACTATGACTCAATAATTGAACATATAGGGATTAAAATAGAATTAACCCAGTAAAAAACTTGGTCTGATCACTTTTACGACAAAAAACCAACAGAGAAACCGGAAGGAAATGAAAGAAAAGAAAATGATTCAGAAAGAGAAAATCTGTAATCGTATACTACATACGTGAATTTTTTGTAAACGATTTGATGTATAGATAAAGACCGTAGAACATACCATCCTTCTTCATCCAATGCACCTGCGGCTGCGGATACCCACTGGCACTGCAAGAGACTGTTCCTTTCCTTCCAAGCAGCAAAGAGGAGTTCGATGGCTCCTCTAACCATTTGGGGGCAACTGAAAAAAGAACACAATCTTGATAAGTACGGAAATGTTTAATCTTTAAAGATTGTTACTAAAAATTAGACCAGTTCGTCCAAATATTACACCAGGCTGGCCACTTAGCCCTACGAGAAGTAAAAGAAAAAGTCAGAACGCCAATTGTATCAACGATATCAAAAGATTAGCAACAAATGCTTGAATGTGACTGATGGTAAAACTGGTATTGATTCGCTTTTACCTCTAATAAGCATAGTAAATGGAATAAAAACCATATCTAGATTACTCGAATTATTTAGCTGTCACATAATAAAATTATCCTCCATTATTTAATTTTGCACCTCAATAGTATTTTCCTCAATAGTGTAAGTTTTCTTCAACATTAAACATATTAACGCTCACTGAAATCGTCTTTGATCATAGTTTTAGCATGAATAAAATGAATAGGCTTCAAGTAATTGTTACCTTACCTTTGATGTAAAGTTCTGTGGATCGATTAACCTTTGCCACGTGGTTGGAAGCCACACAAGTGTATGTACCGCAGTGTTCCAGAGAAACTTTCTTGATGACTAAAGCGCTGAATAGCTCCGAATTCCTTTCGACTACCTGCAAAGGATTTTGTTTGGCTTTATTTTAATAATTTACTTACAAGCTGTAGTCATGGTTACCATTCTGCGTTTGTATCCTTAACAATTATAAAGTCATCTAAGTGCGAGACAAAAAGTAACATAAAAAGTCTGCTCAAATTAGGCAAAAAAATTTTAGCTATTAAAGGTCAGGTTAGAGTTGACCATACTTACTTTAAGATTGCCAGGAATCCTTTTCCCATCTTTCAGCCATTCAAAATGTATCGGCAAGTCACCACTTCTCACGTTACAATAAATATTAGCAACTTGACCTTCTTGAAGATTGTTGCCTAATAGAAGATCATCCAAAACTGGTGCCTCTATCACTTGAATCTCAAACGCTCTTCTAGCCATTTCACCACTAGGACTTGTGACGATACATGTGTATATAGCCCCATTTAGATCTTTATTGACTTCTGTGACGGATAAAATACCGTCTATATTGACACTTGGTGCATTTCTTCTGATCTTTCGATTTGAATGTAGGCTTCTTTTGTATCGAGTGGAGAAAAGCGTGTTAGTATTTAAAGTTTTCCCTTGATATTCCCAGTCTATTTTGCTGCAAATAAATGGCGATAGATATTTTTTGTAATTTCTAGTAAACTCAGTAAATTTGTAACGAGTTCATTCAAGAAATATGCTTACCTTATAGGATATCCATAGAAAGGGCATCTTAAGTTGACAGAATCACTACTTTGCACTTTTATAGGTGGTAAAGATCTGATGTATGGTGGACCTGTAACAATTAACATCTATTAGTTAAGAAATTCTTAAACCACATGCGAAGTATTTTTCTTGAGCTGACGAATGAAATACAATTGTTTCGATAATGCTAATGATATAATATATTTGTTTAATTATGGATTTACTATGTTTTTTATATACTGAGCACCAGGGAAACGCAAAAAAAATATAAACATATGTGCTAGTATTGATTGGCAACTTATCAACTGGTACTGACCATGGCTAAGTTTAGACTGAGGAAAATACAGGTATTATTACTTCATTACATTGTTACCCATTATCCTGTTTATACCTATATTATATTGTGAGCATAATAGAGTTGCATTATTAGCTATAACTTCCATGGTATTTCATACAATTACTAGCACTAACTTCACTAGTAAGTAGAAATTAAATTGAGCTCTATTGACCAACCACGTGACTGGCGCTGATTAATATACGTCTTTGCTAAAGTTGAAGCCATGTGACGTTTCGGCAAAGTTCAATTTGTATGCTACTTGCTGTAACAGCGTTTTAACGTTGTATTTTACTATGGTGCTTTGATTTGTAAGCTTTGCAAATTGTAAAGTTACTGCAAAAATTTGCTTGATTTCTATATCAACATTACTGTTATACTTTCTGTAAATGTTTAGTCACTGAACAATACCATAAACATTCAGTCTGTTCTCGTGGCTGGCTGAGTGTTCTCCTTCCTTTGCAGTGCAGGAGTAAAGTCCTCCATCTTCGACCCTCACTCTTGTGATGTTCAGTTGGGCGACCACTGAGTTATCTGATGTCATAACTTGCCCCAACGCATACCTGTTACACATATCGGTTTCAAGATACAGTAAGAAGAAATCGGAAAAATCTTTGAAAAGTAGTGTAGATAGGTTCATCATCGACATTATCATGATCAGCCGTAAGAGTCCACTGCTCAACATAATATAATGCCTCCTCCATTAAAAATCATAAGCAACGGTTGTCGTTTGGTTACAGACAATGGCTTCTTGAAGCTCTAACCAGGTCATGGGAATTGAAAAAAGCATTCTTAGTCACATTGGTCTAGGTTAGAAGGCTGATAGAAGATCGTGGATTGAAAAATATAAATTAACTTCTAATCACGGTGCTAGGTCTTAAAAATAAATATTTACCGAGCATCAGTGTTACTGGACACAATGATTCCATCTCTTTCCCAAACGAACTGTGGTGGCCTATCACCGGTAGCGGAGCATTGCATGCTGATCTGTAAAATTATTATTATTTGGATGATACACCTGAGAATACTCATCATCCTCATCTCATCAGCCAGAAGACGTCCACTGCTGAATAGGTGTAGGCCTCCCCCCATAAAGTGCCACTTGGACACCGCATTTTGTTACTCACTCATATTTTCTTATAAGATTTTTTCTGCTGTCTTTCAATTTAGTTTTTATAAGTATATTTTATAACAGTTATTATTGTTTATAATAATTTCCAAATCATACAAGACACATAAAAGTCTATTAATGTAGTAAAGTATGACAATACTCACATCACCACTGGGCGTCACTGTTCTTTCAGTGAAATGCTGGGTGATGACCACATGGCCGTCCGTCATTCTTTTTCGCCTGTCCAAACCTGAAAAAAAAACCAAATAGGTTCACGTATACCCTTATAATGTACTTAACTTTAACAAAGTTCGACACGTCTCAATGTCTTTACAGCTCTAATTTTTAAACAGAAATCTTTTTGTTCTACTGGTCATTTTAACTTAAATAATTATATATTCTCAAGACATTACAAAAGATTAAGCTAGATGGCGTTTATAGAAAGTTCTATTTCTTCCTCAATTGTTTGAAGATCTCAAACAAAATATCTCAAATCAATAAATTGTTAAAAAAAAAACAGAATTCGCTCTATTTACCTACCTAAATGAGTCTGAAAAAAAAACACAACATTTTTGAGCCTCAAGGTTTTGAACTATGTGGTTTTGCCATGGTTTGGTTAATTTTGTATTTATGGTGTAATAGGTCTACGGTTTGCTTACTAGTCTATAGGTTTGGTCTATAACAGGACTGTTCCTCCCAGTTCCTCCTAAGGATTGGCTTGCCCACCATGTCCACTTATATACCAAAGTGGTCACGGTGGGCAGGCTCAGCATAAAGGCGTTGCTAAGCAACCAATGACGTCATCAACATGGCGGCGTATTCAGCAAGGTGGTAGGTGGCAGACCGTAAAAGCGTTGATTGGAGCACTCACTGTGCTAACTAGGTCTTTAGTGTACTCATATTACAGTTAATGCCAAGTAACATGATCCCTGCGCTACTGAGTTCTTATAAATGAAAGTTGTCTGTTAATTTTTTTTTGTTTGACTTTCCCGGCTAAACGATTAAAACAATTTTGTATTTATTTTTTCAGACGAGGTGCTTACTCTGTTGAAAACAGCACACGTACACGTTTTTATCTCGGAATTAAACACATTGTAATTTTATTCGTTTAATACATTAATTTAGATTGTTTTTATATATTTCGACTTAAGTTATTTGCAAATTTACAATCAAAGACTTGAATAAATAAATAAAAAGACTATACAACTTTAACTTAATATACTCGTACAAAACTATTTGTCTTTGCCTTTAATTTGAATATGATATATTATGTTCGATGGGAAACGATTAAAGAGTAGGTATTAAGTATAATGGTATCTTTAACAAAAAGTTTTATTTTTAAAAGCTTTGAGCATCTTAACAATTTTTTATGTAAAGCAGAGTAGCACAAAGGCTTTTAAAATAAGTTAAGAATTTTGCTCTTACACAAACGTAGGCTAAAATATACTGTGTGCTCATTTTTTATGATGTGTCCTGCACTAATGGTATAATGGCCTGCACTGTATGCGTACTAAAATGAATATTAATTTGGAAGCAAATGTGTCTCCCGTCGTCCGATCAATTACACGAAATTGACGGAGCGGCGCTGAAATAGCATATGAGTGTGTTTAACTAATATCGTCTGCACTAAAGTTCAACAGCTCTTAAGTTTGCACTTATCTCAATAGGGCGTACCTAAATGCGTTGCAGTACGTCATAGAGTAATGAGTGTGGACTTAAAAGTTGTTAAACTTTAGAGCAGGCGGGCATCGTTACTACCTGAAAGTGGATAGTAAGTCCTAAAATAAATAAATGTGTAAACATTTCGTACAGCGCCATCTAGCCCCAAACTAAGCAAAGTTTGTACTATGGGAATCGGATAACTGATACAATACTTAAATACTTTTTTGTCTGTAAATACATACATGTAAGAGCATCCATTGTAAATAAAAACACTTATAGGATTTATTTGAATTTATTTTATAATAATTATTCGGCGTTATTTAGCTGCTTATTTGGCGAAGGCACAAATCAGTAATTAGTAGCTAGGGCGAAGGTACAACTCAGAATGCCTTATGCGGCCGCCATTACCCGTTTTTATAGCAAGATGTAAACAAGTGTCGTCGTCACGAGATACTCTGAGTCAAATCAACTGCATTTTGCATCATAAATAGTTAATAATTGAAGATTACATTAAAAACTATAGTAAAATATAATAAGACATTAGTTAAATATTAAATGTAACAATACAATAATTAAAAACAATTAAATAATCAACTTCCTGTAGTCGGTCGAACAAGTACATCGAAAAAATCCTTTTAATGAAGTTGAATGTTAATAAAGTTTTAAAATTATATTTTACTTTTTAAATGATCACTTGAATTTTATTAATGATAAAAACAACAAAATAGTAAATGTAAATTCAATAATTTTAAGCTATTTTAAAAGTAACAAAATTTATGATAAAATTTTATCGCGCTATCATACATAGAATACATTATAAAGGAAGGAATCGAACCCACAACCTACAGTTCAGAAGGCAGAGCTACTACCAACTGAGCTATCAGGCCAGTTAACTTACCGTAAGTCCTACTTACTTCTTGTTTGTACTCATTAATAAGTCACGAAGAATGTAGTGAAAATCCCTAATGAAAATAAGCAATATGCAGCTCTATTAGTATCGAAATTAGTAACATTCTCTGAATTTAAAAGTTGACCGTCTGAACACTGAATGCCGAGATCTCAGAACTACAAAAGTTTAGAATGACAAGATCACAGAGCGACTGAAACCCGACCATGTGGAAACTAAAAATTTACTATCACACATAACTATTATAGTACAATCATACATAACTATTATCGTATTCCAAATTAAAAAAAAAAAAAAAAAAACTATTATCGTACATAATGTTTTTAGATATATAGTTCTGTGCATTTTATTTTTTATGTGAACAAATAAATAAAATAAATAAATTTTTGTGGACATTTCACACAGCGCCATCTAGCCCCAAACTAAGCAAAGCTTGTACTATGGGAACCAGATAATTGATACAATACCAAAAGCAACTTTTTAGTCTATCAGAGCGCCTGGTCGATGCGACGCGTGACCAAAATGCTGGCACTTATTTGGCCCAACGCATCAGCATTGCAATTCAACGTGGCAATGCGGCCAGCATGTTGGGTACGCTACCTACCGGTAGTGGGCTGGAGCACTTGGACTGTCTATAGGCCATCGCGGCTATTATACAGTCCATAAGTGTTCTTTGTAGTAGGTAGTGTAGCTAGTTTAGTTTAGTTTAGCTTAGTTTAGTTTAGTTTAGTTTAGTTTTTATTATTGTAGTAGTTAGCTTGAGTAATAAAGGCAATTTGCCCGTTAAAAAAAAAAAAAAAAAAAACTTCTTTTATGTAAATACATACATATAATACAATAACACCCAGACACACAGAACAAACCAACTGACTACCACTACTACCAACTGAGCTATCAGGCCAAAAAAAACAACTTTAACTATCTCGTGTGAGCTGTCATGTTCAAATTTAACTTGAAAACTATTCCAATATGCTCAAAGTGAGCCCGTTTCATTAAAGTTAGCATGGCGTCAAAGGCGGAGTTGCAAATGTTGCAATGGTGCTTAATCCTATTCAGCTGGGAGGTTGCTACGCTCGGCCAATTTGATGGCCTACGTCAGCTTCGTATAGCTGATGGGTTATTAAAAACTTGTACATACACACTGGCAATGTAATCTTTAAATGGGAAGCTAAAAAACCATGATCAACTACTTTAGCCACAACACTACGATTTTTTTTTGTATTGTTTCGAACTAGCATAATTTTAACAAACGTGTCGTTGACCCGCCTCGGCTTCACACGGGTTAATTAGTTTTACGCCTAAACCCTGTTTATGGGTAAGAAGGAAGCGAATAGGGACAGGCGGTCTTCCTTCGCCGGCCCGTCCACTCAACCTTTTCCCCTGTCTTTTTCCCTTTCGCTTCCATCTTCCCTTTGACAGGATGAGTATAAATAAAAAATTGAATACAAACAAAAAAAGCTTGCATAAAAATTACATACATGTTTCTTCGTGGAACCCGCACTTGGCCGTTTTAGAAAACAAAAAGTACCGTAAATGTTATTCTAAAATATTAGCAATAACGTACTTTCAGTAGTTCCAGCGTGATGCGTGTTCAAAGGGACAGACAGACAGATATACAGATATCAGACCAAAAAAAAAAAATTGTTGCCACATCTGTATCGATAAAGAAGTGTAATGCAATCAAAATTTTCAAAAAATATTTAATGTACTGATTTAGTCCGGTTACTTTATTATGTTTTTTTTTAATGTAATATTATATTTTATTGGATGTAAAAACTTAAATAACATGTATATACTAAACTAAACTAGACCTAAAAACTAAACTATACCTAAAAACTTTAAAACTAATATATAAAACCTAAAATAAACCGTTGGCGGAGGGAAAAGTGCCCAGAATGCTGGCAGCATTACCACGCTGGATGGCAATGCTTATCTTTTGTGCAAAATAAAAGCCAGCATTCTGGTCACCTGATGCCTCCACCTAACGTTTGGCCAAGTCCCGGTACGTTTCCATGGCGGCGGGCCCCCATGGAAATATTTTATTATGTATAGATTTGCCAAAGTTAGCTTTCAAGGTTATTTTGCAGTCGGGTGAAAAAGAAACAGTCACTACATTCAGTGTAGATGTCGTATCTGCCCCATTTTGGAGTTGTCAACTTTTGAGGACCGTGGGGACCGGGAGCTCATCGCGTTTTCCAAAGTCTATCAGAGCGCCTGGTCGATGCGACGCGTGACCAAAATGCTGGCACTTATTTGGCCCAACGCATCAGCATTGCAATTCAACGTGGCAATGCGGCCAGCATGTTGGGTACGCTACCTACCGGTAGTGGGCTGGAGCACTTGGACTGTCTATAGGCCATCGCGACTATTATACAGTCCATAAGTGTTCTTTGTAGTAGGTAGTGTAGCTAGTTTAGTTTAGTTTAGCTTAGTTATGCTTAGTTTAGTTTAGTTTAGTTTAGTTTTTATTATTGTAGTAGTTAGCTTGAGTAATAAAGGCAATTTGCCCGTTAAAAAAAAAAAAAAAAAAAAAAAAAAAAACTTTTGAGAAAGCTTATAAAATGTTTAAATCTCAAGAGCTTTCGTCGCTGACTGTACAAGAATATAGTTACGAAATACCACCCCTACCACCACCACAGCAGATTGTACCGGAAACTGTAACGAGCGTGGTAATGATATGCTAGCCGATAGCCGTTTCGATTTAGCTGTAGATTGCTTCGGAATTGATGCAAATTGAAACGTAGACTTTAAGCCTTAGAGTAAATGGAGATTGAATCTATCGAAATGACATTAATGTTTGGGAAGTTAGAATTAAGGAAACCTTTTCAGTTAGTCAGTTCCTTGTCCTTTATTTTAGGGCTAGGTGCGCTGGCTGATTGGGGCAATACTTTATTGACTGGACTGTTAGCTCAGTTGGTGGATTTGCCTTCTAAACTGTAGGTTGTGGGTTCGATTCCCACTCAGGATAAGCATTTGTGTGATGAACGTAGGTGTTTGTTCTGTGTCTGGGTGTTATAAAGTATTCTATGTATGTATTTACAAACAAAAAGTATCTCAGTATTGTATCAGTTATCTGGTTCACATAGTACAAGCTATGCTTAGTTTGGGGCTAGATGGCGCTGTGTGAAATGCAACAAAAAAAATCTTAGAAATCTTCGGATTTCCAAAAAATTACCACTCTATTGTTTTATGACAAAATTCCGCACACGCTATCTATAAGTCTTCTATTGTGACGGACCTACCAGCATACATACCGGCCGCACACGCACACTGGCGTATTCCCCGATAACACAGACACGACCACGCGACCCCGCGCGTCCTTTCCCACCGCGTTCAGCAGACCGTGACCGCCAAATGATATAAAAGCCGTCCAGCGCGCAAGTAATGGGGGCGTTTGCTCGCGGCCTTCGCGGTGGATGGACGTGCACACCATACACCAGAGCCCCTAGCAAATCGCCTCATCCCGTGTTCCTTACTAACACGGTGAACGGTACCCTCTGCGCGTGGCCACCATGCTGATGCCGCTTGGGTAACCGTTCTCCGCCCCCCGCCGTCCTCCCGTCCCCGTGTCTCAAAGCGCGTGGCCACCATGCTTATGTCGCTCGAGACACGTCCCTGACCTGTAGATCCCCTGTCCCGTCGTACCAAGGGTACACAGCGCGTGGCCCCCATGCTTATGCACTGGACCCTTAGGTACCCCCTGCATCCACTAAACTCCCGCGCCGCGCACTGACGCGCACACTTGTTTCTCGCGTTCCGGACGTCGTCCCGCTCCAAAAGCAAAAGCGCGTGGCCCCACGTGGCATGCTGATGTCGCTTTGCCCTCACTGAGCTGGACGCCCTCCGCGTCCATCAGATCCCCGCCCGTGCGGAACGCTTCTCACAGGCCACCGCGCTCCTGTTAGAGAACTCGCCGCGACCCGTATACCGGTTTAATATTACGGACGTCGGCCTTCTGTTCCGAGGATAGATAGCGCGTGGCCACCATGCTTATGTCGCTTTCCCTTCACTGAACAGGGCGCCCTCCGATCTTCCTAATTGTTCGTCTACGCGGAACGCTTCTCACAGGCCGCCGCGCTCCTGTTCGAGAACTCGCCGCGACCCGTACCCCAACTTCGTATCACAGACGTCGGCCTCCTGTTCCGAGGATAGATAGCGCGTGGCCACCATGCTTATGTCGCTTTCCCCTCACTGAACAGGACGCCCTCCGTTCTTCCCGACCGTTCGATCACGCGTACACCGCTCGCAGGCCGCCGCGCTCCTGCTCGTGAGACCACCGCGACCACGTCGTCCCGGGGTCCGTCACCCTTCCGTCTAAGCGCTAGATATAAGTTTAGGATAAGCTTAAGTATCGTCTAGACGCCCTAAGCACATATTGTGATACGATAAATATATACTCGTGTATTGTAACTGATAACCGCGTGATTCCCTGGACTCATATCCCCCATAGGTTACCCTATCTTAGGTATTCCATCCCTTGCCACGACTATCGTAGCACAAGGGCACGAATACCAACATAACGAGGCGTCCGGCCAGCTAGCCGCAAGACGCAACGTTACACTATTAATAGCTTTCTAACTCAAAGTCTTACAGCTACGCCTATACGCAAATAGGACTAACTACTCAATTTCGCTGCCCACTGAACTCCCAGTCTTAATCAAGTATACATGCGCGGTTCATACGAAGTTACTAGACGTAGGTTGATCCTCCATGATCGAAGCATATCCCGTCAGTTATAATATAACCTTATGGATAACTAGCGGCTCGCCCCGGCTTCGCACGTGTAGTGGTGTAGCCTATGTTACTCAAGGTGAATGTAGCTTTCCATTGGTGAAAGAATTTTTGAAATTGGGTCAGGAGTTTTCGAGTTTATTCATTACAAACATACACACAAAAATACAAATCTTTCCTCTTTATAATAGTGGTGTAGATTTGCAAACTAACACATCACGACCTACGGATTGTAAGTCAATAGCAGCAAGTAACTGGATTGTAGCAACATATTTAATCATGTCTGCACAAAACAGAAAAGTATCTGGTTTGTGATCTCTGGCTGAGTTATTAAGTAAGGGTAGCATAAGCATGCAGCCTTGTTGCTTAGAATAATTAGGTAAAGAAGTAAATATTATTTTCTTAAAGTCGGTTAAAAATGACTGCAATAATTGAAAAAATAAGTATAATCGGTAACTAAATCACGGAGTAATAAGCTTTTAAAGTTTCTGGAGGCGGGATCGCCTGTCCTATTCTCGAAAAACAGAGTTTCCCACAGTTACCATGAAAACGCACGTTAGTGATTTGATTCAAAGAGATTGTATGTAAAGCTATCACAGCTTAGTAACGAGGTACTATGAAGGAGCAAGCACTGACGTTACTGCACGTTTGAAGAATAAGAAGAATAAATAATATTTATTGCCAAAACTACAACAGACTTACGACAATTTGTAATAGATAGGTACACTATTCATAGCTGGCAACAGGGGTATGTTCAGCACTGTGCTGCGTAAACAGCAAGGTCTATGCAGGGCTGATTTTCAGTATACCCCTGTTCTCGAACACAGGTGTTTACGGTGAGAGTGCGGGTCAATACTTAACATCAACTCAAAAATGCACAGCTTACATAAAAAAATATTCAAATTATGTAGAAACAATTCTATGATTAAAATACATGTTTAGTAGTAGGTGAAGTATTTTTAATATTAGGTTGGGTTTGAACTGTCTCTTTCTATTCCTGTATTGTATAATGCTTGTAACTTTGTCATTTTTTGAGACATTTAATTTTTGTTTTTACGGCTGTTTATTTTTTGAGGAATATTATTAATTTATTGAATAAAAAATAGCAGGACACAAGCAAAGACAAGGTGTTCGCTACATTTTCATGACTTCATCATCATCATCATCATTAACAGCCTGAAGACGTCCACTGCTGAACATAGGCCTCCCCCAGAGCACGCCACCTTGAGCGGCTGTTCGCCTCCTGCATCCATCGGCTCCCTGCGGCTTTCACCAGGTCGTCGGTCCACCGAGTGGGGGGCCGGCCTACGCTGCGTCTTCCGGTTCGTGGTCGCCACTCGAGAACCTTTCTTCCTCATCGGTGGTCAGTTCTACGAGCGATGTGGCCTGCTCATTGCCACTTCAACTTACTAACTCTAAGAGCTATATCGGTCACTTTAGTTCTCCTGCGGATCTCCTCGTTCCGGAGCTTATCTCGCAGGGAAATACCAAGCATAGCTCGCTCCATAGCTCGCTGCGCGACTTTGAGCTTACTAATGAGGCCAACAGTAAGAGACCATGTCTCAGTTCCATAAGTCATCACTGGCAATGACTTACCATTGATTTATTCCCATAACGAAGTGAACATAACCCTGAATATAGTACCTACAGTGTCAGACGTAGAACACGTAGCGTCCCATAAACGTAGAATGCACGAAGTTTTCGGACACGGGTGGGGTAATCAAACCGTATAATTGAAGTTTGCGGTGGCTTGCGGTACGTTGCAAACATGCACAGTTTACTCGTATTGTCAGATTGGTTTGCCATGGAGGACAGATTATAGACGACCCCCTGCGATATATTTGATTTAAGAGGACCGTCCTGGTATTTGAAAATGTTATTGTCGTCGCTCTGCTCTTTACACGTATGATAGAGACAATAGAGCCCATGAGTGAATTTACCAACATTTTAGCGTTTCGAGCGCCAACGGTTTTCACCCTGTAAAACTTAACAAAAACTTTTAATTTTGATGTCAATCGTTTAGATAGATTATAAGCTAAGCTTTTACGTCTAGATTTTTTGAAAATATGTTTCGTGTTCCATTTACACTTACTTTTCTTCGTCATAAATTTGACGCCAAAAATTCGTAACTTTAGGTGGCTATAAATACAAAGATATTGTAAAAATTTAAAAAAGGAAGACGTACGAGCACGTAGAGGTGGAAAAGCGTAGGCACTTTTTTATGAACAAATGGGGGGGGATACGCTCCTCTTAAGACGATCGCACAATATTTGGTCATTCTAGCTAAAGAAGTTTAGCGAAATAAGTAAGTCATTATGTGAAGGAAATGAATTAAAAGTGCATAAATTCATTAGAGCGAAATGGAACAGAATGAAATGGATCGGCACGGAACGGAATCGAACAGAACAGAATAGCCTAAAATAGAATAAAAATAAGTATCATTCATATTGGTTTAAGCAAAAGAGTATTGGTCCATTATTCGTCAGAACCATTTAAGCCTAGTGAACTTGAAGCAATCTTTTCTGCTAATGTTCGTTGTTAAAAGTGAAGGATGAATTTGGACTTGAGATCACTTTTCATGGTTACTTCAGAAAAGTAAGTCCCGGCTAAAGACTCAAATTATTCATATATTATATTAAAAATTTATTAGCTGGGATCCTGCTACACAAATTTTAAATATTTAATAAATACTCTGTATTCCCAGTGTTCTAAGCATAAGAGATCTAGAGAAATACCACTCAAATGCGCGTATGAAACCGGCATCGCAGAAGCTCACGACTGCGAGCAGCGGCACGATTGAATGTTATGTTAGCTTCAATGTATTTATTATCCATTGCGTTATTAGAATTCAACGTTCGGATCATCGTTAGCAAAGAGCGAGCATTGTAAACTGCTGACATACAATATCACGACTGCCGTTCAGCCACATGGTATTTTTAACCATTAAATGTGTTCTGTTTTTGCGCATATTGCTGCGTCACCGGCCACGCCCCCTTATGATATCCCCCTTTAGTTTCTATAATCTGTGATTCTATGAATAAACACGTCGTCTATAAATTCCATGCTCCTTTGAAAACCGGGTAATTGTATCAGACCATGACTGTGGCGAATTGTTATCGAGGCTGGTATGAATCCCACGAGGAAATAGCTATAGTTGTCGACAAAATTGCGTTTTACTGTACAACACTACTGACTGACTTTTCATTGAGCACACAGATTAGAGAAAAAAACAAATGACTAAAATTGAGCATTAATAGTGCTGTGCACAAAATGATGGCATTTTTATGAAAACTACTCTTTGGTTATAACTTTAAGTGCCACGTCATGTAGTGCCATTTTTTTGGAAATTATTTGTGGTTTAAAACCTTCAAAGTAAAACAAAATTCAAATGTTACATGTCGAATAACGGCCACAGATTTAATGAAAGAAGGAAGATCCTTTCTAATGGTCCATTCATAACGAGTATGCAACGCACACAATTTTCTTTGAGTTAGAAAAACCAGCAATAAAGAGACCAGTTAACCTATGACTACTAGGAAGATTTTTATTTTTTTATAAGCTTCAATTTCTTATATCTATCTTGCAATTTTTGTATGTTTAGGTTAAACTTGCAACTGAATTTTAAAGTAGTTGAATTGCATGGTCAATCTAAATTCAATATGGCGGACGACCCAAGATGGCAGAATAGTTATTTTTAGTGCTCTCCCATGATATACGGCATCAAATAAAAGGGTTTGCTGAGAAGAATACGAATAAAATGACTTCACTCTAAGTTACTCTATAAGTTACTTGAAATAAATGATTTAATTTAATTTAAAAAATTAAATACAAAATGGCGGGCCGCCCTAAAACCCAAGTTTAAAACAAGCCAAACACAAACTACCCGTTAAAGTCTTCGCAGGCAGCCCGATTCAGACAGCGAATAAATAACAGCGATAAATAATCTGCGTGTGACACGGGCCGTGTGGAGTGCCTCTTATATGTAGGCCGTGGCCTGCTACTACACCGAACAGACTGGATAAGACAATACTCGTGATTTCACATCAACAGATAGACGACGTCGACTGATAAACACAGGCCTCCCCCATAAATCGCCGCTTTGGACGCTTATCATATTTGGGTTGCCATAATTACCACGATTGGCAGGCGGTTGGTGATCGTTGAGAATTTTAATGTACCAATGAGAATGCTGCTGCCCATTCTTCGGCTCTTACGGCACCCACGGGAATAGATGGGGTGGTCCTATTCTCACACCGATTGGACCACATGGCGAATGACAATACTCGGGATTTAATCCTGGATATATGGAAAATTTAGATACTTTTTGTTTGTAAATACATACATAGAATACAATATAACACCCAGACATAGAACAAACAACTATGTTCAACTCACAAACGTTTGTTCTGGAAGGGAATCGAACCCACAACCTATATCAGAAGGCAGAGCTACTTCCAATTGAGCTAACAGGCCAGTCATTCTCCCGTTAAACTACAATGCTAATTCATTGTGCCAAATAAGTGCCAGCAGTTTGGTCACGCGTCGCATCAACCAGGTGCTCTGATAAACTTTAGAAAAAAAAATTAACTCCCAGTACCAACAGAACCAGAGTCTCAACTGTTAAAAGTTAGGTATTCTGGCTAAAAAAAAAATTATAATTAAATTGTGAATGAACACCTCTCTCGTTACGCGTCAGTGTGATAGACAGCCATATTTTATTGGAACGCCCTTTGTTGTGTTGAAAGCGGATTACGGTTGTTTTGTTTTCGCAGCACGACTGCGCTAATGATTCATGGGCACACTGAGGTACCGGGTATACGGGACAGATGGGTAGGAAGACCAGGGGCCGTACTGTGACCTCTTAGCGCGATTCAAATGACGACCTACACTGAACCGCTACAATACAAATCAAATGACGACCTACACTGAACCGCTACAATACAAATCAAATGACGACGTACACTGAACCGCTACAATACAATTTGTATTGTAGCGGTTCAGTTTATGTCGTCATTTGAATCGCGCTAAGAGGTCACAGTACGACCCCAGCTATGGTATCCAAATGAAAAACCTTGTGATTTCTATTTGTAAATAAATCAAAGGCAAGAGAAGAGCTTTAGAAGGTTTAATAACAATGGCTAAGAAAACGCGGATTACGGTTGTTTTGTTTTCGCAGCACGACTGCGCTAATGATTCATGGGCACACTAAGGTACCGGGTATACGGGACAGATGGGTAGGAAGACCAGGTTTGTATTGTAGCGGTTCAGTTTAGGTCGTCATTTGAATCGCGCTAAGAGGTCACAGTACGACCCCAGCTATGATATCCAAATGAAAAACCTTTTGATTTCATTTTGTAAATAAATCAAAGGCAAGAGAAGAGCTTTAGAAGGTTTAATAACAATGGCTAAGGAAAACGTCATTATTTTTGCACATTATTTTAAGTATGTGGTGACGCTATTTTTTGCCCGACTGCCAATGAAGGGTTATGTTTCCGCGCGTATCTTGTATGTATGTATGTATGTATGTTTGTAAATGTCTTTATTATTTACTTTTATGTTTACATGTTACCTTTTATCTGCTTGAATATAGCGAGTTCAGTTCTATAACTGTACCTGAAACAAACACATACAAGTATTACAATAAAATTAGTAATAATAATATTCATATAATAAAATTATCTGTCTGTCTGTCTGTCTGTCTCTTTGAACACGCATCACGCTGGAACTACCGAACGGATTTTGCTAAAATTTGTTATGGCTATAGCTAATTTTTTAAAATATTATTTAGGATACTTTTAGTTTTTTAAAACGGCTAAGTGCGGGTTGCACGAAGAAACATGTATGTAATTTCTATGCAAGTTTTTTTTTGTTTGTATTATTTTTTATTTAAACTCATCCGGTCGAAGGAAGCCGTCGAAGGAAAGCAGTTTTCACCTTCCTCCCTTCTATTTCCGTCTCATCTATTAACCTTTTTCCCTATATTTTTCTCTTTCGCTTCCCTCTTACCCATAAACAATAAATAATAATAAAATAGTAATGAAATTCCCTCGAGAAGTCGCATGCTGTGTCAGAGGTGGCATGGGAGCCTGTGGATGCAAGAGGCAACCAGCTGCTGAAACCAGCGCTAAATGGGAGGGCCTATGTTTAGCAGTACATGTACTTGGCTGATAATTAAGCTCACTTCATTTGAAGATAACTGACGATGTGATTACTGATATAAGGCTCTTACATAAAAAAATACTTCCTATACTTGAAGTATGCCACGTTTTATTTATTTTAGACTAATTGACCCGTCCCGGCTTCGCTCGGGGCGGGTCAACTAGTCTAACATCATTAGTATTACGTTCTTACCTTGTTCACGGGAAAAGGGAAGCAAAAGATAAGGGAAAAGGATAAATGGATGGGATGGCAAATGGCTTCTATATGCAATCAAAATTTCCAAAAAAATATTCAATGTACATATTTAGCCCAGTTACAGTTTTATTATATGTAGATATAGACTAAATAGTTGATCCCTTCAATTTCACAAGTATAGATTTCGAGTGGGCATGAAGATATAAAAGCTTGTATGATATCGAAATAATATCTTTTTGGTCAATCGGAAAATCCTTAGACCGAAATTCAACCTCCGTTTTGTCATCTGTTTTGTCATCTCGTATTATTGCTTAGAAATCCCTTCGCCCCTTCGAATCAATGTCCCAGGAAACGGGATCTTTCGCTTCCGTTGTTACCGTTTACATAATGACAGTACGTAATCTTGAGACGTAAGATTGAATGCCGTAGATCAGGGGTGTGCAAACTTTTGAAGTAAGCGGGCTACATTATGATTCAAAATGATTATTATGTTTCTTTAACGATATTTTTATGTAACCAGATGACGTGACGAGCTAGTCGTTCGCCTGATGTTAATCACGGCTAGATATAGCAGTAAAAACAATTATTGTTCTTAATTTTTCACTGTCTGTCTGTCTGTTCCTGTTGAACACGCGTCATGCTGAAATTACTAAACAGATTAGTTAGTTAAAAATAAGGGGACAAAACGCTAGTAAAAGTTGCAGTAATACACTTGTACTATAAACTCAATGAAATAACAAAAAACTTGTCTAGTGGGCTACTGCAAAAGCCTCCACCTCGACCGCGGTCGCCGCTTTGGCCACCCCCGCCGTAGATTATAGTTTTGCTTTGATAAAAGAGTTCTGAAGTGGAAATGTGTTGTTTTTGAATGGCGAAACGAACGCATAAAACGCGTTCCGATAAAAACATAGATTTTCATAAATAAATGGGCAAACACAGCAGTAAATCCACGTGTTCTGCACCAAAGTTTCAGTCTACTAAAGACAGTATGCGACTCATCTTGATCTTATTCTTTCAGCTACGCTACGGGCACATCATAAATAGGGTTGGCAAACAAATATATTTTGAGAGTTCTTTTAAAAAATAGCATATTATAAATGTATTAATTTAGTTTTTAGAACTGGTAAACAATAAAACATAATAAGCATAATTCTAATCATACAAAAATGTTTGACTCTACTTACTGAAGTAGAACTCTGTCTGAAACATTTTATTTCCATTTCAGTACAATTTATATCAATATCAATAACTGTCAACATCAATACTGCGATATTATTTCTGGTCCAATGTGCAAAGAAACATGACGTCACAAGTCATAACTTCACACCCGATTGCACCCGAAGCCTGCTTCGTTTCGTAAATATTTCTTTTAGCGATATTACGGTAGTGCCAAGGACTGTATAACCTTTATATTTCGCTATGTTTGTATTTTGATACTACGTTGTACCTTTTTGAATTCATTTATGAATAGGATAGAGATCGTTTAATTTTTTTGTTTTTATAAATACATATTTAAAATATAAATAATATTATTATCTAATATATTTTTATTTAAATTCTCGGGTCTAGTCCGGAAATTTGAGAGGCATTGGTGGGGCCTAAGCTAACACCAAGAGGCCATTTTGAGTATAAAATTAACTACAACTATTACAAGGCATGGTATGGCATATTATAAACTATTTTGTATACAAAGGTTAAAAATAAATCTGGGCTATTGTGGTGAACTTATGATGGATTGATGTTTGGTTTATGGAATGAGAAAACGGCACCTGGCAATTTTGCCTCACGTCAAAATGTTTGAGGCAGGTGATGACTTGCCACCCACTAAATGGGCCCCCTATAGTGGCTACCGCGTATTGGTGCCGAGGAAGCAACATTGGTGTGGGTGGCTTAGGGTGTCGAGAGGTGTGCTGCACTTTCACTGAACGCTACTCGCGGCGTTATGCCCTTTAACACTTCCACCCTGGAGCTTAGGTTTTAGCTCTTGCGACTTCCACCCCCGGACAACCAGTTAAGGCAAGCCAGGGGTCAGGGGTCTCATTTAGCCCCTTGGAATCAGGGTACGCGGTGTCGCCACTCACCGACGGCTCGCCACAAAGCCGCCCCTGCGTTAATAATATTATTAATATTATTACCTTATAATAATATTAATTTTTTTCCATAATTATATATTTTGTTTAAGTAAATCAGAGTTCCAAGATACAGGCCTCGTGCTTAGTTTGGAGCTCATAGTTAAGTTTAATTTGACGGAAATGTATATTCTTGCGGTTTATGTATATGTAACAAAATTGTAACTTTTATTCTGGCAATAAACTTATCTTATCTTATCTTATCTTATCTTATCTTATCTTATCTTATCTTATCTGTTAATGCGGTTCTGTAGCATAAATGAGCTTGCCCTCATTGAGCTATTGTTACAATCATGTCTTAATTAGATTTTTTTGTGTATACTTCATTGTGATTTTGCAATGAACAACTACGTTGATAAAATGTTAAGCAATTTATTAATAAAAATATATTCACCTAAACCCCCCCCCCCCCCTAAATACCTTCACTAACCATAAAGTGGTGTACTTATAGGAGTTTCGTTAGTAGTCGCAACTTAAACAGTGTAGACATTCACGTGCTAAAACAGAATAAAAGACGTTTTCGTTATAGTGTGATCCAAGCTCAATGGCGGTTGTGAAGTGCGCTGCAAGTCCCTCGCACGCTGCGCTCAACGCTGACCTCTGCCGGCGCACATGCAATTTTTGCTACTGCGCAGCGCTTCGCACCGAATTCACAGCCGTCATTGAGTTTGGATTGCACTCTAATTAAGGTTACATAGACAATACACATTTTAACCATTAATTAATAATGCCGTAGGTAATAAATAAGTATTTAAACATATACATATACTATTTATACATTAACTCGACACAGTAACTTTATCAAATACCGCTAATTATCTAATTTCAATCCTTTTGTTTTTGTTACATTTCCGAAAAAACACTTCTATGCTTTGAGCAATAGCGTTGAGCGAATGAAACAAATTAATGATAACCCAAACGCAAAACTGTTCGCAGTGTTTGCTTGAATGCACCCTGCCTTGTAATGTTGTAAATATCAATAGAGACCAACAGTATTAGCCTGTTCAAAAAAAGTCTAGCTTACGCCCATTCGCTCAAACCCTTTGGTTATTGAATTGTTCTGTAATCTTAGCTTATTTTTTTACTTTTTTTTTTACTAAATTGTAATTATTATGATTATAAATAAAATTATGTTCTCCTTCTCTCTGTCCCAGCTCTTCTTGTCCTTACTTGCATGACGCGTGCAGGTGCTGGAAACTTTTTGTAAGTCATTGATTTTGAAGATGAGTTGGTAAACAAAACAAAGTTTGTATAATTTTCTTATTATTCTTCTTCCACTTTCCACGGAAAACTATAGATTCTAAATACCTACGTTAAGCCTTCATACGTTCACTACAAAAATGTCTTTGCACTGGTGATTAAAAAAACTTATTACTTATATTGGATGTTAGAAAAGTTTATCTCGAACAATAATTATTATGCTAAACCACTCTGACGCAAAAAGTAATACTAAGTAAAACCAAAAAAACCTTTACAAGAACTAAAATTACATTCTAAAGGCACCATATACTGCTAGTATTGAATAAAGTATGACACCCGTTCGACGCTTCGACATTTCCAAGAAAAAATTGTGTCAAGAAAAATATTACAGATGACAAATGTAATTTGACCTCCCGATACTGAACCTACTTTGAAATTGTTTGGATTCTACCTGATATGGATAGCATTTGGGGTTCTTATGACACTGGCTGATACAATCGTGTTCTGTCTGTCTAGTGACCTGAAAAAATAATCTAATAATAAATATATAAGAGTTGATGTACAGATCGCGCTGCAAAATGAGTGGGCTATACGGGTAGCTACAGCGGGCTAGGTTTAAAACGGTTTTTTAGCAAATTTCTGATCTGCGCTCAACTTATAACCCGCTCATTTTGCAACACCGTCTAGTTTTTGGCACATATTTGATCTACGCTGTTTTCTTGGTGTATTGCATTCCTCTCCTCTTTGTTCCATGACCATACTTATAGTAAATCTATATTGTCTGTTCTTTACCATTTCAACTTATGCAATATTTGCTGCAGTCATTTTAAATACTTGACCGCTATGAGCTTTGCAGAGCATGTTAAGCTGTCGGTCCTGTTTGTTGTCATAAGACAATTATCACTGGTTAGCTCTAAGGCCTTTTTTTTGAGGGGGGGAAATGGTTTCGCACTTGCCTACTACCACGGGGGTGATAGCAGGGGGTATGTGGGACTCGAACCCACTAAAACAACCCCATGATCCGTCCGCCGTCGAGATGGGGGCCAGATAGGGTCGCGCTAGCATTCACTATCTCGCCCAGGCGGTAGGTCCTTTCGGGTCTCTGCGCCAGTGCGTGGGTTACATCTTGGTTACCCACCAGACGTGTGGGGCCGTGTGTTAGCTCTAAGGCCTGATTTGAAGTTTGTTAACAATTGGTTACTTATTTTCATGAGAAGAAAGTAAGGAGTGTTTTGTTTTTGGTTGTATTTTGACTATGTAGGTAGACCTATAATGGTGTGACACGTCTAATAACCACTGAGTAGGTATATATCATTGTTTCACCACTCACTAGAATGTCTATTACCATATGTAAATTCAGTATACCCTTCTCAAATCTTGACTTTTTCGTTCCTAAAAGGTCACAGTTGTTTTATTCCATGAAAGCTCTATCTTTTGGCAAATATTTTTAGAAGCGTAACAATATTCTGACGTGACGTACATAGAAGTAAACTACATGAAAAGGGTACTCAAGTTATCTACTGTTCTTCCCGTATTATTATGTTTTTATAGATTTGAGGTAGGTTAAGGCATAACAAAAAAGTGACCCACTTGGTAAGCTTGCTTTTTTTATCGCTGATATATTTTTCTTAATCATCATAGCAAGCCTGTGACGGTCCACTACTCAACATAGACCTCAACTGAGCCCACTCAGTGGCGTACCTTGGAAGAGGTGGATGAGAAGGGACGAAGACTGGGGTCTTCGTCTCTTCTCATCCACCTACTGCCAGCCACTGTTAGGAGCTGTGTAGCCCCATTTTTAGGATGGCTGATTCTGTTGGTCACTACCGACTTTTACGTCACTGGTTGGGAGAACAGATACATAAGGCACGCAACCGTCAAAAGTGGGCCACTAACTTAAGGGCCCCGAAGCTCATATCCCAGCTTCAGTTTGGGCCAGCTACCGGTGAGGGGATCGAGAAGAGTACGTCTACTGGAAGAGTGGACTCATGGAAAGTGCTGTGTAGTCTCCTGGGTGACTGGGTTAGGTTCAAGTTGAAGTAGTGGGTGCAAATCACTCTATCTATCTAGTCGGAGTGCTTCTTAGACACCGATTGCCAAGTCGTGATCTCCAGTCAAGGACACGTCTATCTCATCGGTTGTCAGTTCTGCGGCTAATATAGCGAACCCTTTGCTACTTTAGTTCAGTTTGTTAACTCCTTGATACCTTACACAAAATAACAAAACCCCAGTCAGAAATCACAACCTAAGAAAAATACCAGTGATCGAAAGACAAATTATGAGAACGGGATTCTGGAAGGTATACGGAACGCAGTGAGATCCGGGAAACTGAATAATTCATAATTCAGTACGTCTTTACCTTCGTCGGATGAGTCGTTTCGGATACCGGAAAGCAAAGGGATATAAGTCAGGAAATAATATTTTGTGGAATATTGAATGTGGTGGAAAATGCGCGATACTGAGACGAAATTCTCGGTTTTCTCTTAGAAGTTTGTTATTCGATTTCGGCTTCGATCTTCGATGCGTTAAATGAATTATTTATCATAAGAGGGGCCTATTAAAACTAACTGTAGGACATCAGATTTTCTAACACGCTCTTATCTAAGAATTCCTATGAAGGCGATGGAACCTTGCTAAGTTTAGCCGTGTTCTATTTTTTAAAAACGCCCACCAGAATCTCAACGCATGACCGGAGGAGATTTCTAGACACAATTATTATCTAAAATGCCCACTAACACCTAATAACTGATGTGGGCATTTCGGGATAATCTGTTTATGGTATACGTTTATGTTAATTTATCTCTTCAAACAAGTTTATAAATAGCTTGTCCCAATAAATAAATACATTCTAAGTTACCCGTTTCGGATCACTTGGCGTCGACGCTTCGCTGCCGATGTGATGTGAAGCTTAGACCTATTCGACCGTGTCGGCTCGGACATGCCCTCTTTCATTTTTTTTAATTTGTGTCTAATTTTATCCCACGTTTATTTAAAAAAATTAAAGCATTCACATGACCAGTTTGTTACTTTAAAATAGCGTTTTTGATAGGGTTTAGTTAAGTTACTTATATTCTTTATTTTTCGATGTCTTACAATGGAAATGAGAAAATGAAAAATGAATGAATGAATGGATGATGTGTTAAAGAGTCCTCTCTAAGGGTAGGCAACGCACCGGCAATGCTTTCGGTGTTGCAGATGTCCATAGGCGGCGGTGACCACTTACCAGCAGGTGGGCCGCCTGCATGTTTGCCACTCATATCATTAAAAAAAATGAAAACTCCATCTCAGGCTCTAATTTATTTGTAATCGGCATAGGGTCTGAGTAGCAAACACAGTGCAATTGGTTTTAATTTATTTTTATTTTTCAACAGTGCTTTTTGTTAATTTGTACATTTCCAGCAAATATAGCATTTTATTTTCATTCGTTCTTTTTTTCAATCAGACACCTGCCTGCCTGATCACCATCCTTGGAAAAGATTTAGCAGTTGGATTTATTATGGATTTAGTTTCATTATAAACAAAAATTAAATTATTATTGCATATTCACGTAAAAAACCAGCGTAAGCCGGCCCCCCACTCGGTGGACCGACGATCTGATGAAAGCCGCGGGGAGCCGATGGATGCAGGAGGCGAGGCCTCTGGGAGAGGCCTATGCTTAGCAATGGACGACTTCAGGCTGTTGATGATGATGATGACGATGACATAAAAAACAATTCCCTATTAGTAAAACAAAACCAAAATACATTTATTTGTCTATCCGTCATTTACGGTAAGAGAGACGGAAATTTTATAGTTCTAGAAAGTTCTAACCGTACACTGTCACTTACAAAAAGAATTTTCATTTCTATGCCATGATGATGTCGCTTAACATCAGGTAAACGACCAACTCCTCACGTCATTCATTAACATTAATAAATGTCCCAAGACGGACGAATATATTCCAATATTTCATTCAAGCGTCACTTTCTGCTGATTTCCGCACCGATGGAGCCAGTGCATACCCGAGTGGATACGATGCACTTCTCTGTGTTTGGTACATATCGCTTGAATATCCACTAGACCGTGGGGAGATCGCCTGCTACGGCTAAAGACAGCATTTTTAAGCTGCCGTAAAGCTGTGGTTCATATATCGTAAAATGAACTCATCAGTGAATTTGAAATTGAATTTGAAATTGAATTTAAAGTTGAATTTGAAATTGAAATTGAAATTGAAATTGAATTTAAAATTGAATTTGAAATTTAAATTTGATTTCAAAATTGAAATAGGTTGTCCCGGAAATCGAATTTCCAATTAAAGTACGAAAGTTGAAAGTGGGAACGCGGGGCGTCTCTAGTGTGATATACAAAAAAAACTTTTCAATATTGAAAAATCTCTGATAAACGCAGCTTCACACGGCGTATTGACCAATATGGCGACGCTAAAATTGATGACCTTCTCCGGGTTTCAAAATACCTCCATACCAATTTTCACGAAAACTGACTCGGCCGTTTAGCCATGATAATTTTACAGACAAAAAGACAGACATATATTATATTACCATAATCCTTTATGAAATCACCCCTTAAATCAATAATTTATCTGCTACCAACGATTAGCAAGCCTAGCATGCGCACCGCGACAAAATTACCTCAACACTTTTCTCGTGAGAGACCGTGACAAGGCTATGATAGCACTTTAAGTGTGTCTCACTCTAACAGTGACGACAAGTTTTCTCGCGGTGCGCATGCTAGGGGGTCTGGGCAAACCCGTGGGGAATCATTAGATGATGGAGTCAAGCAGCCACTCAAAGTGGTGCTCTGGGGGGAGGCTTATGCTCAACAGTGGACGTTTTCAGGCTGTTGATGATTAAAGATTTTGCTTTCCCGTCTTTTTTAAGAATAAGGAAAGTGCACTTAGTGCGCAGGTTTTGTTCACACTCAGTAAGTACTTGATACACACCACAATAACTTCGTCATCATCATTAACAGCCTGAAGACGTCCACTGCTGAACATAGGCCTCCCCCAGAGCACGCCACCTTGAGCGGCTGCTCGCCTCCTGCATCCATCGGCTCCCCGCAGCTTTCACTAGGTCGTCGGTCCACCG
The DNA here is from genome assembly GCA_910589525.2 of Ennomos quercinarius. Classification (NCBI taxonomy): domain Eukaryota; kingdom Metazoa; phylum Arthropoda; class Insecta; order Lepidoptera; family Geometridae; genus Ennomos; species Ennomos quercinarius. The sequence continues at coordinate 2,884,515 of OU342512.1, forward strand.
AGTGGGGGGCCGGCCTAACTAATAACTTCGTAGTTCTATGAAACAAAAACTGTATAACTCAAAACGTTTATACTGAAGCTCAAAATCCCAAAAAATCCATTGACCCCGGGCTGTATTCAATAAATCATACCCAAAAAGTCTTAATTTGAAAACTTTTTACATTATTAAAAGTCTATTCATCCCAAAATCCCTGAAAACTCGGCAAAAGGTGTTCAATGACATAATGAGTGGACGAGAAGGGTCGTAGGGTTGTCACATATTGGGTAAAGTTTGGGATCAGGTGGGAAATAAATGAATTTCGGAATGGGACTCGACTTTTCAAATGTGGCAATTACCTATTAAGTCAATCTTTTTAAATTTTAAAACTCGCTTTTTTTGTGTCTCAAGCGTCTATGGTATTTTTGATAGGTTGTCCGTCACTAAAAAAAAATAATTTTTATTAAGTAAGGATTCCGGAAACATAATTTTATTTTTATTATAGGCAGGAACTTTCTCGGCGATACATTGAAATACGTTGTTTATGAATGAACTAACATTGAACAAATATTTTACAATATTACACTAATTTTATTACATTACGATTGGTGTAAAATTTCTGTGCAATGTAATAAAGTTTACTTCACTCATTAAAACCCTATCATATTACTGTCTCATTTTACAATATTATGAGTAGGCATTTGTGGGCATTTCACACAGCGCCATCTAGCCCCAAACTAAGCAAAGCTTGTACTATGGCCACCAGATAACTGATACAATACTTAGATACTTTTAGTTTGTAAATACGTATGAAGTGTAGTGGTACACTTATTTATTATTAAAAGGAGGTCCATGGGTTGACAGTAATTAAAGATAATGGTTAAGCTCACAACGCGATGTATAGTTGAATTGAAAAATATTTACAAAATAAAATGCAAGACAATTTTTTTTTCTTATAGTTTGGCTCCACACATAGTGTATTTAGCCAGTGTCAAGTATTGTAGTTTTTCATCGTATTATGAAATATTTCATGTAAAGTTAAGTCTTAGTCACAGTCAGTCAGGGTAGTCATAGTCCAGTCTAAGTCAGGTAGTCATAATCCAGTCTAAGTCATGCCCTAGTAAAGTAGTGGCAACTTTACTAGAGGCTTCTATGGAATTTTGGAAGCAACACGAAAAACCACGTTTCACTACATTATATCACTTGCCCACACTCATGCTCGTAATTCAGCACTTAATGCGTAAAATGCCACTAATTTTAAACATTAACACTAGAAAAAGCATTTGTGAAATAATACAATGCAACGACGTGAACTTTTTCACGTTCCTGCCAAAACTCCGACAATTATTTCCCTCTAAGACGTAGATTGACATCCCTGGAATCAACAAGATCCGTTGTCCATAGCAACCAGGAGCAAAGGCTATGAAGCTGCATGAAAACTTCTTCATTAGCACGCCACACATACATAGAATACAAAAGCCCAGACATAGAACAAACACCTATGTTCATCACACAAATGTTTATCCTGGGTAGGGATCGAACCCACAACCTACAGTTCAGAAGGCAGGGCTGCTACCAACTGAGCTATCAGGTCAGTAAAAAATATGTGTGTTACGTAAGAAGCAAGAACTATTGAAAACAGAAAATAACAACAATTTTCGTACACCAAAATTTGACAAAGAGTTAGCATACAAAAACACTATCAAACTATCCATTCATTATATCACTAATTATTTCCAGCTTTAACTCCTCTCAAAAAGCTTAACAACAAACTTTACCGACCATGCCAGCACGTATTTTACCTCGCTCCAGTTGACACTCTTAAATTAGGGCCGCGAGGTCAGCTGGCAACCCTACGTCGGATAAACTTCGCCGTATTCAACTTTTCTTGTTATAGTGCATTGTCGTCGCAAAACAAACTCCAAACTGGGTGAATCACCGCTGTCGGCTACTGTACCTTTCATGGTAGAAATATTTAGATTTTGAAGAGATTGAAAGGTTGTCTTGGTTTGTGTTGCCGCAAATTAAATTAGCCATTTTAATATGTGATACTTTTTTTGATTATCATTTAGTGATATTATTAATAAGATTGGTTGGTTGATGTTGATGAGCTTTAACTGATTGATCTAAAAAAAATATAAAAAAAATGCTATCAACCGTGTCTTTAGTTTGCTGTCCAAGCTTGAAACACAGGAATGTAAATTATGAACTAGAGTCTGGCAAAGCTAACTTTGCAGTGCTTTCAAATTGGCGTATTTTAAAATCTTGTGTATGGTAGCACTAGTGCATACTATAAAAACGGACTTGATACTCGTTAAAAACTTGCTAAATTATGATGTATAATAATGCAAAAAAAATTGAGCCTGTTCTATGGAAGTTGATTCTAAGAAACAAATTAATCATGGTGAGTAAAATAACGGAGAGAATCTACTTTCATACTTTCCAACACTATTAAAAGGGGTTAAGAAAAAAAAATACATAAATAAACAACAACGACTTATCGAAAATTGTTAATTGTTAATGTGTTCTGAAACCAAAAATAAATTTTTATCTGAATTATTACTTCGGATGCCTGTCCACACCTCTAGTTTTTACGATAAATCGTTCACTGTGGAAGCTGTTCGACTTTGGAATGCGCTGCCAGAGGACGTAAGGCGTGCTAAGTCCTTACCTATTTTTTAATCGCATGGTAAAATATCATTACCTTTCTTCCACCTAACACTGCTATTGATATTTATATTTATTTATTTTATAGTATTTATGTGTAGGTATTTACATAACATAAGTACACATAATATATACTGGGTGGCGCAAAAGTAAAGACCCTATTTGGTTCAGCTATAACATTTTTTCTAAATTAGAAAACTAGATTTAGGTTTTTTTAAATGTATATTTGTGCCATTAAATTTCGTACCATTAGGATTTAAAGATGATGTCTTTTAAATGGTGACCTCCAGAGTTGATACACATTTGAGCCCTATTTATGACATTTTGCATAACTTGCCGTAACACTTCTCAGGGCATGTCAATAAGCAGAATACTCGGTTCTGGGGCACTGATAATCCGCGCATTATTCAAGAAACACCTCTACACCCACTAAAAGTTACTGTATGGTGTGGCATCTGTGTTGACAGAGTGATCGGACCCTATTTTTTCGAAGACGCTGGAGGCAATGCGATAACTGTCACTGGAGAACGCTACAGAACCATGTTACGTGAGTTTTTGATACCCAGTTTGGACGAATTGGGGCTGGAGCACATCTGGTTTCAACAAGACGGCGCTACGGCACACACAGCGCGCGACACTATGGACTTAGTGAGGGACGCTTTTCCAAGCCGAGTTATCTCTCGTTTTGGCGATTTGCCTTGGCCTGCAAGATCACCCGATCTGACCAGTCCAGACTTCTTTCTTTGGGGTTTTTTGAAATCTCGGGTGTATGTGAACAAGCTACAGACTCTCGCAGCTCTAAAAGAAAACATTCGTCAAGAAATAACGAACATATCGCAGGAAGTGTTACGGCAAGTTATGCAAAATGTCATAAATAGGGCTCAAATGTGTATCAACTCTGGAGGTCACCATTTAAAAGACATCATCTTTAAATCCTAATGGTACGAAATTTAATGGCACAAATATACATTTAAAAAAACCTAAATCTAGTTTTCTAATTTAGAAAAAATGTTATAGCTGAACCAAATAGGGTCTTTACTTTTGCGCCACCCAGTATATGTATATGTAAAATTGGTTAGGTAGTCTATAGAATATATATTTATTATATAATTATTATATAATTATTATTTTATTATTATTACTGTTGTTTGTATCAATTACATTAAATACTGATTTTATTATCAAACAGATTTTCTGCTGAGTCAATTTTCCATTTATTGTTGTTTTAAATTTGTATTAATTCTATTTATTATACTTATTGTACACCACCGTCTGCTCCTACTTCATCCAATTACTGTCCATCCAAAGGTTGCCTGGAAGAGATCGCTTTTAGTGATAAGGCCGCCCATTGTCATACCTACTTTAAGTCGTTATGTACATATCATTAATTAATTTTGTGGTATACAAAAAGGGGTTTTTGTATTGTATTGTATTGTATTATTCTGTAAATCATATATTTATTTGAATTTAAGTATCAAGTCATTTCAATCTACTTACAACAACTTATTATGGCAACATCTACCCATTACTAACCTATGGGGTCATTTTTTGGGGGAACTCAGTCAATGTGCAAAAAACCTTTCTCCTACAAAAAAGAAGCATTAGATTTATATACAGTAAAAATAGCGATGAAACATTACGCCTGTTATTTACAGAAAAAGAATATCTTACATTAACTGGAATATATATATTAGAATTATGCTTATTTGTAAGAAATAATATTCACATGTTTAAAAAGGTATCACAAACACGGCTGAGGAGTGCCCCTTTAAGAGGTAGAGATTATCTTTGCGTTCCTCTTGTCAAATCAATGATTTTTGACAAAAGTACCTATATTAGTGGCATTCGTATTTATAACTCGTTGCCGAATACTATTGCAGACATTTTAAAGATTAATCAATTTAAAACAACACTGAAGAAGTGGCTAATTAAAAAAGTATTTTATGACATTAAAGAATTTATTAATAGAGATAAGTCTACTGACATGTTGTGAATTTTGATCTGAAATGTAATATCATATATTTTATAGTATGTAATGACTGCTTAAAAATGTAAGTGAGAATGAGCTATGAATACTATTATTAATTGATATTTATTGACATTTAATTTTTTGATTTTTTAATAAATTTTTTTCTCTACCACGGCATCTATTATTTCAAGTCTTGGGTTTACAACATGTGTTATTATTACAATTTGATTATATTTTGCGTTCGGATCAGTGATGTTATTAATAATTTCCATTTATATTTCCACATTCTTGAAAATATTGAATGCCCGATGTGGGTAAATTGATCTTGCTTTATTGCGCTATTACACCTAGCCAAACATTATTGTATCAATTATTCAATAAATTATTCTGATTCTGATTCTGATTCCGACTTACCCGTTAAAACCTTACCCGAAAAAACTGATTGCCATACGAAAAAGTTTTTAGGGATACCAATTTATTCCACTGCAGAGTACACTAAGCTACTATGAACAAAAATTATATCATGATTGGAAAATGTCCATCATGCAGTTTCAACGGAAACTAGACAAATGAACACGTTGAAAGCTCACTCCCGTATTCCGTTTACACTGATGGTCGCCATAAATATGTAAAGAGGACTCGGACAGCCCGAGCACTGAGCACTTGGAAATATGCATGGGTTTTAGGATGGTATCATCAAAGGAAAATAGTGTTTGTTTGTTTAGAATAAGTGTTAAAATGTCCAACTGCCAAAAGGTCAAGGATATAATGGACCAGTCTGTGAACATGTGACTGTCAAATCATCAAGTCTAAGTGTTAAAATGTCCAAGTGACAAAAGATCAAAGATATGATAGACCCGTTTTTAAAATGCGTGACTGTCAAATCGTAAAGCCCAAGTGTTAAAATGTCCAAGTGCCAAAAGATCAAAGATATAATAGACCAATTTTTAAAACGCGTGACTGTCAAATCGTTAACCCAAGTGTTAAAATGTCCAAGTGCCAAAAGGTAAAATATATAATAAACCAGTTTTTAAAACGTGTGATTATCAAATCGTCAAGTGGTCAAAACGTCAAGTTACCGAAACACCCATTTGCCAAGATCGCGCCTTGCCGAAACGTCCGGTGATCAAAAGCAAAAATTCATGTCAAAATACCCAATTAACACTCAGAGTCAGCCATTGCAAAATCTCGACTTCTACATTTTTTCAATGATACAGGCGATATTTTTTTAAAAATAATTTTAAATTTTTAAAATGTATGATTACTATCCAAAATTAAACACAGGAATAATAATTATCAAATAGCTAAAAACCGTAGAAACTACCATTAGTCTAGGTGGACCGACGATCTGGTGAAAGCTGCGGGGAGCCGATGGATGCAGTGGACATCTTCAGGCTGTTGATGATGACTATGATAATGGTGGTGATGATGAAATATCACAGAGCAGGAAAACAAATCACGCTCGCGCCCTGATAGAGGCGAAAGTAATAACAATATTAGTGTCGAGCAGTAGGCGCCGAGCGCAAACACTAATGACAAGACTGGACACATTAAGGCTGCTATGTACGCGAATCCACTACTTCTCACGCACAATGCGGCATTTTTGAAAAAAAAAATTTATATATACCGAACTTAACTTTTTTTTTTCATATTTTTTTACATTTTTGAATAATAACTGAATTTACGAAAAATCAGGCTAAACTTTTTTCTTGTGAATAACACTACAAATGTTCAACAAAAATATCATATGAATCCAAACAGGAGCGCGAGTGCTAATGACAGTACTAATTATATGACGTATACTCAAACGAGGACTGTGACCCTGCACTTTGAATAAACATTTTCGCCTCTTCACGCGAAGATATTGTGATTCCAATACATCAATACACTGACAGCAATATATCACGATCACACAACGATCTTAAATCATGCGATCACGATCTGATATACGTGATCGTTATTACGAAACTAGAGGTATGAGTGATGGTAAAATTAACCTGACGAAATGAAATATCATCGAAGTAAATTATCTGTGATGTACCTGAAAACGACGTACCTTCAAATTAGTAACCGTTTTTACAACACCGACGAAAGAACCTAAACTCTCCAAAAAAAATCAAGTTGGTGATTTTTTGGAAATAAAAAAGAAAATTCTAATTAATTACCGAAAGAGCATCACGTTTTTATAGTGTGTAGTGAAAACTATAAGGGCAGTGATGATGATAATGATGCTGTAAATAATGATAATGATGTCAGTGATGATGAAAATGATGACGGCAACAATGATCGTTCTGACCGCAATAAACTCAAAATTCTATTCATTTTAATATGAGACGCAATGATTTACTTATTTATATCGGATCCTGTCATTTGAGTAGATAAATAACATTACGCGGCTCAGCGGAGCTGAAAATTGTTCGTGGTAAAGGTGGCGCGTAGATATAGCGGGGAGCGGTAATGTCAGTGAAAGCAATAATTAATGACGGTACTAGGAAAAATAGAGCGATGGTGGCCGAGCGGTAGCATGTGCGCTTCGCAATCTTACGGCACCGGGTTTGATCCTCGGCTCTGAACCAATTACTTATCTAGCAAGTTATATGCAGCCATCGCTCCATGTCTCGGAGAGCACGTTAAGCCGTCGGTCCCGGTTGTCATAAGAACATCTATGCCAATCGTTACGGGTAGTCAGACGCGTGATAGAACCTGACGTCTGATCTAACCATCTCTGTTACTGGTTCCTTATGGGTTGCGAGGTCAGATGGCAGTCGCTCGTGTAATTAAGATAGCTTGCCGCTACAGGTTAGATTGGGAGCCGACCCCAATAACAAATGGGAAAAGGCAAAGAGGAAGATGATACTATTAAAAATGGAAAGAGCGCGGTAATTGGCGTGAGAGGAAAAGGTACTTATTAAAGCAGTGGTTAATATTAATGTTAAACTATAATAATTAATATAAATGGAGTGGAAGTTGGTCCAATATCAATCACAGAAAGTAGATAATGATGTTTTTTTGTAATTGAAAGACGTCTTTTGTGAGTTTACTAAACTTGATGGTCAATTATTATTATCATCATCATCATCATAATCGACAACAATGATGATGATGATGATGATGATGATGCCTTAAGACGTTCACTGTTCAACATAGACCTCCCATATAGAGCATTAATTTGAGCGTAACTGCTTGCTCCTTGCATCCATCGGTTCCTCGCCATTTGGCAGGCATCTTGGTGATCATCACGGTGACGTTTTTCTACCTTTTGAATGTTATTCGAATTTGGTAATTTTTATATGCTCACGAACTCAATTGTCGCACGTGTAGAAAGCAGAGCGATGGCAGTCATCATCATCATCAACAGCCTGAAGACGTCCTTTGCTGAATATAGGCCTCCCCCAGAAAACGCCGCTTTGAGTGGCTGCTCGCGTCTTGCATCCATCGACTTCCCACGGTTTTCACCAAATCGTCGGTTCACCTAATAGGGGGCCGGTCTACGCTGCGTGTTTGGGTTCATGGCAATAACATTTTCATATGCCTGGATGGTCATCTGAAATCGCTCTTATAGTGACCATGCCCTGTGTTGTTGGGAGCTTTCGGAGTTTCGTTTGCAAATAATCTTTTCGGTTTTATTATGGCCTCTGGGATGAATGAAATTGTGTTGTTTTGCCTACTTGATGTTTTTTGATGAGACACAATTTGTGATATAAGTTTTTAAATGTCTGAGTTAATTTTGTGGTAGAGTAATTTTAGCATGACGGTAAAATGTTATTTAGTGTGCGTTTATGGAGGAAATGATTATGAAAGTATTGTTCGCCAAAATTATTTTCATGATAAGTTGGATATTATTTCGTAACTTGCTATATTTTTAGGGATCCGTACCCAAAGGGTAAAACGGACCCTATTACTAAGACTCCGCTGTCTGTCTGCCGGTCTGTCTGTCTCTGTGTCTGTCTGTCTGTCTGTCCGTCTGTCACCAGGCTGTATCTCATGAACCGTGATAGTTAGTAGAATAAAATAAATATTTATGGGGGCTCCCATACAACAAACGTGACTTTTGCTCGTTCATCGGATAAGTCATAGATGGCGCTGCTTTAAATAGTAGTACTACTACTCAACAATAGATGGCAGGGATAGATAATGGTACGGACCCCTTCGTGCACGAGTGCGACTCGCACTTGGCCGGTTATTTAAATAGCGCCATAATCTATTTATGCTTACTAATTTATAAAAAAGTAAAACGTCTGTTCATTATAAAATAATGCATAAGATATCGCGGTTAGTCTGGCCATGGCCTTCACATAAGGCTTGAGACAAAGCAAAACTTGCACACACTTGAAGTGTATAAACAATATTCTCATGTATTCTTGGGTATATATTTATATAGGCTATTATCCTGATCATCCCTATGGTACAGATCAAATAAGTAAATATTTAATCCCCTTGTGTAATCGTGTGAAGTAGACATATGAATGATTTCAGGACTATTCTCTCAATCCCTACTTTACTAGAATATACATATATATTTATTTGTCTGGCCGTGTGGTCCCAGCGATATGAAAACAGAACCATCCCATCTCTTCCCGTGGGTTCCGGCTAAAGGAATACCCAGAGAATGAGCAGCAGCATTCTCCTCAGTACTTTAAAATCTTCTGCTATCACCAAGGTGTCAAACGTGGTGATTATGGCAAACCACATGATAAGCGTCCAAATTGGCGTTTTATGGGGGAGGCCTATGTTCAGCTATGGACGACTTCCAGCTGATGATGTTGGTGAGCGTGGGTAAGGGTGTGTGCATCTTGTGTCCGGTTGTAGAGGCGGATAGATGCGGCTTCAAATCGCATTTGCGATGCAATATTTTCCTTTATATTAAAATAATAAAGTTCCAACGCACTTTTCATCCCGGTAAATTTAGTTTCGTCAGAGATTAATAAATAATTATGTTAGTAGGATATTTTGCCATGAAAAAGCAAAGTTCTCACTAGATCATGGATGGGTTGGGGGTAAAACCGCTCGATGACCTTATAGGTTTTTTTTTATAATTATACTCTGTGGTATTACATTGGAAAGATCAGCCGAGCCGTAATGATCTTTGTATTTATCTTCTTGTTTAAAAATACTAAACATGTATGTACCTAGTCTTCTTTCATTTAAGAGCTAAACTCTTGTCTGTGGAGTTTCTTCCATTCTTCTCGATTTTCTGCGAGCCTTTTCAGCTCTTGATACGATATGACATTAGCTTTTTCTTTCAGTTGATCCACAAATGTTCTTCTCAGTCGTCCTCTTCTTCTCTTTCCTTCTACTTTCCCTTCCATGATGGTTTTTATGAATTCGTCATGTCGTACCAAGTGGCCAAACATCTTTCCTCTTCCGATTCATAAATAGTACTGAGTAAAGTTCTTTCTTCTCCTACCATGTCTAAAACTTCCTTGTTGGTTTTCTTTTCAGTCCAGCTTATTCTTTTCATACGCCTCCAGCACCACATCTCAAACGCTTCTAGTCTTTCTATGTCTCTCTTGGTCATCGTCCATGTCTCGCAGCCATATAATGCAATGTACCTAGTAAGTATACAAATTTCTTTAATCTTTATTTAAAAAAGTCGTTCAAGAGCTCAAAGCATAGTCTTGAAGAACTCACACGTCTTCCAAACTGCGCAAAAACCAGCACATTACGTGAGGGCATAAATACCACGTCACACTGGTAAGACTTAACTGCCGTTTCTTGTTTAGTAAATATCAGTTTTGTAACGCTATAAATAAGGTTGCGATTCCCTTAATGGTTTTAGTAAGACATTTGCCTATACTAAATAGATATTTTGTTACGCTTTCAGTATTTAAGTAAACAGTACCTTGACTACCTGAATGAATCTATTGAATGTATCTATTTAATAATTTTTAGCCACTTTTAATTTGTTTAAATATATAAAAAATAAAAAAACGGCAATAGACTGAAAAACCAAGAAGAAAATTGTTTATTGCCATTTATCGCTAAACCAATGATATCTAGGAGATACTTTTAATCGTTATTTGTTGATACATTCTATTTATTTCCGCAAAATTAGTTTTCATGTAATCACGTTGAGTAATTAAGCTATTATTGGCAAAAGAACGCAAGAAAATTTGAATTTCCCGCGCGAGTGTAACGTTCCACCTTAAATAATAAAATATAATCACCAAGATGCCTGCTAAGCGTGGTGATTACTGATTTTGTCCAGTAGGTGAACTCAAAGAGTTTGATAATGTGATGATGATGTGATCAATACGGCCATTTGCTGAAAGCTAGGTCACTGACTTACACAAACAGTCGCTCTGATTTCGTTGGCATAAAGAGTGGAGAAATATTGCGCGGCGAATGAGAAGAGACAGCTTCGTTGTTTCTTGCCAAATATAAGGTGTGATTGTGGGATTGCTTCAAATGGAACTAGACTTTGAAAATCGTAAACAAAATAATATTACGGTAGAGTTATGTGAAAAGAATCGATTTTTCTGTGAACAGAATGTAAGAATTATCTACTACAGTAACTTCATCATTTTCTTTGGTAATAGAACTTATAGTCATAACTGTTTCGATTAAAATCAGATTATATAACTTTTTGATAGACATAGCTCTTAGAATAAGCAAGTTGTAATGGGCAGGCGACACCGCTCGTAGAACTGACAATCGATGCGGTAGACGCAGCGTAGGCACGCTAGGTGGAACGACGATCTGGTCAAAACCACGGGGAGGCTTCGGATGCAAGAGGCAAGCAGCCGCTCAAAGTGGCGCTCTGTGTTGGAAGCCTATGTTTGCCAGTAGACATCTTCAGGTGGTTGATGATGAATAACTTTTTGAAATAAAAGGAGAAAACTGTAAAATTTCTACTTTAATTGATAGAGGGCCAGTTCTCCAAGGTCAATATATTCAAGATGTTCAAATCAAATCAAATGAGGACTTAATTACTAAGCATGGTCTGAAATATTTTCGAGAAGTTATTAGAATTCTTTAGGTGTACTAAAAAAGGGTCTTTGAAAGTTCCACCTTTAAGAAAATCAGATAAGTTGGTCCATATTGTATAATGAAAAGTGAATGAAACCAAGGGTTTCATCTGGACCCTGCATTATATTTTTTTTTGTGTAAACGAATGACCTGATGAGCTAGTTGTTCACCTGGTGTTAAGCGACACGGCCACCCATAACAGATTGCAGTGTCACTTAGAACTCAAAATTAAAGTTTCGCGTGACACTGCGCACTTCCACGTCATCCTAAGACATCACACAGTCTAAAAAAGTATTCTAGACTGTGAGATCAGTTTGTAAAGTCTCTTTTGCCCAGTAATTTTCCTAGCTACAATGCCCTTCAAATCGGAATACAGTAGTGCTTGCACACTACTGCTTGGCGGCAGAATAACTGCCAAAGCGCTGGTACCTACCTAGACGAACTTTGCAGAAGAGTCCTGCCACCTAGTAAAAAATGATTAAATTGTACATAGTATTCGAACCAGTGATCGAGTCTCCTTGTTTTCTGTCTCTCTCCCACATCGACCTCTTTGGGTTGATGCGTGAGAGATAGAAGATGAATGGAGGACAACGATTTACAAGTATACGGTGTTACACTATTGCCTAATTGTAGTAAGAAGGGAGAAATAAAACAAAAACATTGAAGAAGCCGTTTTTTTTTCTACGAGCCCCCACATACATATTAATTACTAGTAAGAACGTAATGATCTCTTCCCCATACAGATAGCAAACACATTATTATTGCATGTTTGCGTCTAACACCGGATATTGGCTGATATACAAACACGAAACACAATACTTCTGGGAAATTAAGATAATTCTAAGTGGGGATATAAAGCTATAATATGTAAGGATTCGATATCGAATGAGGTGTAGGCGAGTAAAGGTTGCCAGCTAAGCGATTATGTTCCTTGATTATAACAGATTAAAACTTATATTCGTATGGATTTGAAAGTTTATACATGGTTACTATAGAAACATTTGAGTTAAAATAAGAGCACTCATTACATTAGGTGGTAGGACTTTTCTGCAAAGTTCGTCTAGGTAGGTACCACCGCTTTGCCAGTTATTCTGCCGCCAAGCAGTAGTGTGCAAGCACTACTGTGTTCCGGTTTGAAGGGCACTGTAACTAGTAAAATTACTGGGCAAATGAGACTATGATCTGATCACTCGGTTAAGTAAGCTGATTACTAGACTGTGTGTGTGATTTCATTAACCGCTAGAATCTCGGCACGCTGCAAAACAATACGAATAAAAATTGAGCATCTCGAATCAATATTACTTTATTCTTTAATTTATGTTTAAGTATTATAAATGAACTGAGGAGATCCGCAAAAGGACTAAAGTGACCGATATAGCTCTTAGAATTAGTGAGTTCAAATGGCAATGCAGTGAGTTCAAAAGGCAGGCCACATCGCTCACAGAACTGACAATCGATGGGGAAGAATAGTTCTTGAGTGGCGACCATGAACAGGAAGACGCAGCGTGGGCCGGCCCCCTACTAGGTGACCGACGATCTGTGGAAAGCAGCGGGGAGCCGATGAATGCAGCGAGCAGCCAAGGTGAGCAGCCGCTCAAAGTGGCGCTCTCTGGGGGAGGCCTATATACAGCAATGAACGTCTTCAGGCTGTTGATGATGATGATGATTATTATTGAATTATGTATGTCAATATTTTTAATCTATCTAATCTTTTTAATACCCATAAAATACCTATTCTAAACAACAAAAAAAAAAGCAAACCAAACCAACTTCTAAAAATTTAAATCGCCAAGAAAAAACAACGCAACGCCATTGAGTCTTAAATTCTGGTTTGAAAATTTCAGTAGCCACTTACGGCTGTGAATTTTTCATCACCTACTTAGAGATGTGCCAAGGAACACCTGTCGTAGATAGATACGTGATGAGGATAATATTACACTGGATGGGGTATCTTTCTAAAATGGTGATTGTTCTAGTAGGAATAAATAATGGATATTTTTATAGATATCTTTGCATTTACAACAATTTCAGGTGATTTAAAAATATAGGAATTAACAAAATTGTATTATTGTGGAAGGTACAAATTCTAAAACCATTTCAAGATAATTCTCTAAAGAGCTCATATAAAAACAGAGAGTATATTCACTGTTAATCAAGGTACTGTTAAAAAATAAAATGAGGCTAAATGATAATCGACAGGTAAAGCCACCTTTGTGTCAATGGCTGCCATATCACGGAATCCAAAATAAAGGCGTTCAATTTTTTTTTATTTAATCGAATTTTGCATTAAGTAAATTAAAAAAAAATCTCTACTAAGTAAATAAGTAAATAATAAAAGAAATACAAGTCTGTTACTTTACAAATAACTTTTAATAAAACTAATAAAAAGAGGGGGTAATTTGAAATGTTGTCAACTACGTGGGTTTCCGTGTATAGGTTTTTCACAGATAAGAGAGAAATAAATTGACTATAAAGTTTTTCCAAATTGAAATGGCAATGGGCAGGCTACATCTCTCGTAGAACTGATAATAGATCGGGGAATACAGGTTCTCGAATGGCGACCACGAACCGGAAGACGCAGCGTAGGCTGACAACTTGGTCTGTACTTGGCCTGGCCAGTGTTTACTTAATTGGTATTAAGTCGCTGGTGGCTGATCAACAATATAAAAATATTTAAAAAAAATATTATTCCTCTTTTTGGCCATAATGTTATGTAAAATTTAGTTTTTTTTGTGTTTACTAAGAGCTGTGGAATAAATAAATAAAGAAAATAAAATAAATAAAGTAGCGCGGGGAGCCGATGGATGTAGGAGGCAAGCAGCCGCTCAATGTGGCGCTCTATGGGGGCCTATGTTCAGCAGTGGACGGCATTAAGCTGATGACAATGATGACGATGAACAGTTGCAGTACCACACAAAATTCTAAAACAAAGTTTCGCGTGACATTTCACTGCACAGTTGCACACGTCATCCTGAGACATCATAGACAGTCTTATACTATTGAAATCAGGCCATAAAATCTCACTTGCTTAGTAATTAGAATACGTGATGACTGTCAACTCCAGCGATAGTACCAACTCAGATTAGAAAGAATGAAAGAAAGAAAGAAAAAATATTTATTCAACACTCACAAAAAACAGATAAGTACAAGTATAATATACACAATTAAGTAAGAATGAGCCGTTTGGTGTTGAGACCCTGGGTCCGTGGGGACCGGGAGCTCATCGCGTTTTCCAAAGTCTATCAGAGCGCCTGGTCGATGCGACGCGTGACCAAAATGCTGGCACTTATTTGGCCCAACGCATCAGCATTGCAATTCAACGTGGCAATGCGGCCAGCATGTTGGGTACGCTACCTACCGGTAGTGGGCTGGAGCACTTGGACTGTCTATAGGCCATCGCGGCTATTATACAGTCCATAAGTGTTCTTTGTAGTAGGTAGTGTAGCTAGTTTAGTTTAGCTTAGTTTAGTTTAGTTTAGTTTAGTGTTTATTATTGTAGTAGTTAGCTTGAGTAATAAAGGCAATTTGCCCGTTAAAAAAAAAAGTAAGAATAGTAGTTATGAGAAGAATAATAAGAAGTGTAGATATTATATAGATAAAGTGGTGTTGAAAAGGGCTTAACTCAGCATTCATGCCGGTGTACTCAACACCTAGCGCTGATTTTCAGTTAAACCCTTTGGTCGACGGGTAAGGTATAGTTGTCAGGTGACCATAATAAAAACAAACACAAAATAAAATGTATAATATATACTTACATATATAATATACACAAGAAACGTATAAAAAAATAAATAAATATAATAATAACAATAAAAACACTTGGAAGAGTAAGATAAACTACAAATGGTTATGTGATAAAAAAAAAATAGCTTCATCTCTCTCACTCATCAGAGACAAAGACTTAAAAAAACCCACGTTTTGTGATACTACGCTTTTATAACCACACACCTGTCGCGCTAACAAAACGTGAGCCCCATCTAGCCGAGATATATCCTTAGAGACAGTGAGGTCGGGCCTGCAATCACCTAAAGTGCCTTGCCGCAGAGACGGCGTGGTAGGGTGCCCATGATTTGAGTTCGAATTCAAATCAAATTCAAATTCAAATTATGTTTATAGTAGTATTACTATAAACATAGTTTGAATTTGAATTTGATAAACATAATTTATCCCATAATAAAATAATAGGTATCTATTATTTTATTATGGTATAAATTATGTTTATTTTAACATGAACGGCATACCTACCAATTATACATATTACACAATAAAAGATCAACATATTATTACAATTAATTATAAGAATTAAAACAATGTCAAGAATTAGAACGGAAATAACATAAATAATAAGTTGAGTTGAGTTGGGATAGTTGTTGCGTTACCGTTGTCGGGGCGAGATAGTGAATGCTAGCGCGACCCTATCTCGCCCCATGCCGGCGGCGGACGGATCACGGGGGAGTTTTAGTGGGTTCAAGTCCCACATACCCCCTGCCATCACCCCCGTGGTGGCAGGGAAGTGCGAGGGCATTTCAACCTCAAAAAAAAAAAAAAAAAGTTGTTGTGTTACCGTGAATAGATAGATTTAGTATAGGACAACTTGTGGTGAGAAAAAGCGATGAAATACGCAAGGTGCATAGTAACTGGAAGAGTAGAGCTGGATGAGAGCTTAGTGGCGTGCCTTGGGAGAGGATTAGGTCCAGTACTGGACTAGTGTAAGCTTATGATGATGATGATGATGATTTGCTGCTTTTACATAAATTTCGTAGTGACTGTTAGAATGTTGTCTATTATATTAATTAAGAAATTAACCTTCAAAATTTTTCGTGTTCGTTGATTTTCAACCAATTTAAAAAAAGAGGAGGATATTTTGCTCTTCTAACTAAAAAAATTAAAAGAGGTCCTTAATTTGGTTGTGTTTTTGTGCAAACATTTTAATCATTTGATAAAAACAATACTTTAGCAAATAGCATAATTTTTATGTCAAATTAACGGCTCGCCTTCGATCAAAGTTTTAATATATAACCTACCCGTTTTAAGGAAATGCTACCTTTTATGGTCACCCGTGGTCCTCGCGTCCACCTGCTTGCTCACATTTTTTTAATTTCTGAGAACAGCTCATGACAAGTTGTAAATAATATCAAAATCCCAAAATTTATTGAAATCCTGGTCACCCTACAGTTTCCACAAACACGCTCTTGAGTGATAAATGCGTGACATTTCGCGAAACATTCGTTACCATTACGTCCGTTACCTGCTACGCGTGATGTTATTAATTGATTTATGCACCGTAGCAGCCTACGGCGTAGCGATGTAGCTGCTACGTAGTAGCGCTATAGCTGCCTACGCCATAGTACTGTAGCTCCAGAAAGTTAGATTAGTCAATTGTTTTTCTTTTAATCTGTGAGCTAGATAGATAGATAACTAGATAGTTAGATAGATAGACAGATATATATATATATATAATATAGATAGATAGATGCATGGATGGATGGATGGTTGGATAGATAGATAGATTTTTAACTCTTTAAGGTTTTTAGGCTGACAAACGAGTTCGAGTTTGATCTCAAACTTCGTTATGTCAGAAATTGAGTCTAGACTCAAACTCCAATCGTATCGGCATTCACAGTCGAGTTTAGCATAATGGAGTACGAGTCAGCTATGAATGAGACGGGCTGAGCCGCGAAATCGGTGACTCGAGCCGTGCTCAGACGCCGCCGTCTTTGCTATCACGCCTGTTTTTAAATACAATGCTGTTTAGAATCAATTTTTAAGATGGTTATTGTAAAGAAATTAGTTTTGTATTAAAATAAAATTAATAAAATACGAAATAAAATTGAGTAATAATTTTATTTAAAATCAAATGGCTGAATTAGAGTTGTAGGTTGAAATAGTTTCGATAGCAGTTGTTATTAAGAACTATTTTAAATTAACTCAGTCGTACAAACTTCAGGTCATAATGTCCCACTGTTGGGATACAGGCCTTCTCTCACAATGAGGTCATAATTCACTATGCTGGCCAAGTGCAGGTTGATACACGATGTAACATGCCAGTTTTCTCACAAAGTAAGATCAAGTTTGAATTCCAAATATAAATTGGAAAGTCACAGGTGCAAGGCTGAGCGGGGTTCAAACCATGTTGCGTGGTTTAAAAGCCAATCAAACTATCACTTAACCACACTCAAGATTATAAACAATTAAACTAAATTAGTTATTACTTTGCTGGTTAATTAGCAAGTTGAAGTGGCAATGGGCAGGCCACATCGCTCGTAGAACTGAAAACCGATAGGGAAGAAAGGTTCTCAAGTGGCGACCTGAACCGGAAGACGCAGCGTAGGTCAGCCCCCCACTCGGTGGACCAACGATCTGGTGAAAGCCGCGGGGAGCCGATGGATGCAGGAGGCGAGCAGCTGCTCAAGGTGGCACGCTC
Organism: Ennomos quercinarius; assembly: GCA_910589525.2. Lineage (NCBI taxonomy): Eukaryota > Metazoa > Arthropoda > Insecta > Lepidoptera > Geometridae > Ennomos > Ennomos quercinarius. The sequence continues at coordinate 2,902,520 of OU342512.1, forward strand.
TGGGGGCGGCCTATGTTCAGCAGTGGACGTCATCAAGCTGTCGATGATGATGATGATGAGTTATTACTTACATCCTATCCTAATATAACATTATAAATGCGAAGTTTGTGTGTGTAAATGTTTGTTACCATTAATCTCCGTAACTACTAAACCGATTTAGATGAAATTTGGAATACAGATAGCTTATACGCTGAATTAACACATAGGATACCTTTTATCCGCGGGTTGAACCACGGGACGCATCTAGTAGAATATAATATAGACATATGTAAAAAATGAAAAAAAAAAAAATTGAATTGAATGCCTGTAGGTAGGTATATGTGAATCTGTCATTCCAACACATTCTAGGGTCGTCTAATCTACGTATAACAAAATTACAAATTTTGTTAGTAGTGTGAAATTGTAGCAGTTATTTATTTAATATCTAAACGTACATTGCCCAGAGAGCGTAGCAATGCGGCTACGCTCCGTAGCCGCGTAGCCTCGTAGGCCCAAGTGCTACGGTGGCGTTAAATTGAATTGCTCAGCGTCGTATTAGATGCGGGTCTTCTATTATCCAATATAATAATACCATATAATATTTAGATATATAATTTATATTAAAAATTGCTACTTATTTAGATTTTATTATTCATGTAAAAGTATTAAAATAGCCTATTTGCAAAAAACATGTGAGTTCAACTTTATGATCAAGAATTTTTATATAAATTTAAAAAAAAAAAATTGAATATTCCATTTCTGAGGATGTTAATGATTGTTTTCTTAACTATTAAATATTTTAGATTCATTGTTTTATAAGACATGGAAAAATAAAAATAAATAAATAAATAAATAATAATTTATGAAAAAATGGATTCTGTCAGGTGGCTCTGAAACTAGATGGCTAAATATGATAAAATAAAATAAAAACCATTTTATCATAATATGAAATTCAGTTTTCAATAAAGTTCACGAGTGGTGAGAAGCACGGGGAGCCGATGGATGCAGGATGCGAGCAGCCGCTCAAGGTGGCGCTCTGTGAATGAGGCATATGTTCAGTTGTGGACGTTTTCAGGCTGATGATGATGATAGCACTACTTTCAGTCGTAATAATAATATAATATAATTTATAGTCGTATAATCCAAAAACCAAATTTTTATTAATATTATTTATAGGCATAGTTTTGATAACTGTCTCTGATGACGCGATATAAATAAATAAATAAATATCGGCGATAATAAATGTCTCTAAATGTCCAGCATTTAGAATACTGGGCATTAAAAAAACTGGAAAGTTTGGTTGATAATGTTAAAAGATATTACGGGACCGTGGGGACCAGTGCTTTTGAAATAAACAGGGACTTGGCAAAACTTTTGGTGGAGGCGACCAGTGACCAGAAGGCTGGCTCTTATTTTGCACAAAAAATCATCATTGCCATACAGCGTGGCAATGCAGCCAGCGTTCTGGGAAAAATCCCCTCCACCTCTTCCTTTATTTGTCTTTTTGATAATTTTTGACTATATTATCTATAATGCTATGCTATAATGTTTTTTTTATATAAATAATAGATATAAAAAAAAGGTATTATAATGTATTTCTGTCTAAAACGTTTCCACAAATCTCCATGCAACATTATTTTGTGGACAAACCAAACAACAGAAAACAAAAATATATCGTTTGTTATGGTGAAAGGTAAATCCGAAGCATTTAACATGTAAATTCCGATGGATCAGATGCAAACGAAATATTTCGCTTGTAATTAGGTCAAAGGGGATGATATTCGTAGCGCAAGCTACGAAGCTACGGCGTAGCTGCTACGGGTCCATCTACTCTAGCTTATTTGATTGAAATTGGATACTGATAGTATTGGTAAATGAGAAAATATTGATGAATTTTTTAACATGAAAAATTCATATTCAAAAATTTTACATCAGTTATAGAGAGTTTTATTTTAATCATCCAGTTTTGAGAGTTTTCATATTTTTTTGATAAATTATTATTAAAATATACACATTAATGTTACTGAAAAACCTGAAATGGTAAATCTTCTTTTTCTGTCTGCTCCACTATCAAATGTAAAAATAACGATATACTACTTTTAAAAAAGGGGCCAACGTGACTTTAGTCGGGGTTTTTCGTGAGGTTTGTTAAGAAACCAAACCTCACGAAAAACCCCGACAGCCGACCCCTGGTAGGTCCCTAAATAGCATAAGTCTCTTTAATCATCATCATCATCATCATCATCATCATCAACAGCCTGTAGACGTCTACTGCTGAACATAGGCCTCCCCCAGAGCGCGCCACCTTGAGCAGCTGCTCGCCTCCTGCATCCATCGCCTCCCCGCGGCTTTCCCCAGATAGTCGGTCAACCGAGTGGGGGGCTAGCCTACGCTGCGTCTTCCGGTTCGTGGTCGCCACTCGAGAACCTTTCTTCTCCATCAGCCCATCGGCTATGCTCGGTGTTTCCCTGCGAGACAAGCTCCGGAAAGAGGCGATCCGCAGGAGAACTAGTGACCAATATAGCTCTTAGAATTAGCAAGTTGAAATGGCAATGGGCAGGCCACATCGCTTGTAGAAATGATAAGTCTTCTTAGCCTTTTTTAAAATAAGAATTTTTTGCTTAGCCCCAGGTGATGTTGGAAGAAATAAATAAATGATTATTTTCAATTAAATCACTCTATACACCTTTTCTCTTGTGAAAGATTAAATCCTACATTTTCCGCGTTTCACTTGGACGTGTAGAAATGAATTTTTAATTAAAATTTTTACACTTGCAAGTAGGATACATATGATATCTTACTTACACGGTATAAGTGAGATATCACGTGTATTTATCTTTTCGTCACTCACCAGGGGTATAACTTGGTGATGCTCCGTGATTTTTTTTCGTATTCCCTCCCCGCCGTTCAAGCCTCACGTGATTTATGGACGATCCCTTACTGTTGTACGTCCATGCAACAGCTTGGGCATGTCATCGTATTTAAAAATGTAATATACATTAGTTATTATTATATAACTATGGCATTGTCAACTACTTTTTTGGTGGGTAGGTAATGGTGTGCGTGGGGGCTCGTGAGTGTTGGAATACGTAGAAACTAATTTTAAAAAAACACCTCTCGGGAATTTTGTGGTCAGTCGTACTAAAGTTTAAGTTACATCCTAACTTCCAATCATTCTGTGGGAACTTTCAATTATATCATTTAAAATAAGAGTGATCTATAGTGCTAAAGGAGGGAATCTGATCTGATCTGTAACTATTAATACTCTAGAATTAAATATGATATGAGTGTCATTCCTAATTATCTTAATCGCCGCTTTTGATCATTATTGCAATATGTAAATTTTTGTGCCTGTGTCTATTTTTTATATATATATTATATTCCTTTTTAAGTTATAACTAAAAGTAGTCAACATGTGTAATTAACAGTTATACGCCTGCATATCGTTCCGGCAACTTTTGTAGTAAGGGGCTCCCAAGATACAGGCTATGCCTAGTTTGGGGCCCGTAGTAAATAGTCTATCAATTTAATAATTACGCCATAACTTGTAATACTGTATAACTCATCGATATTTCTTTTTGGATAATAAATTTATCTATCTATTATCTATCTAACCAAGGCATAATAAGTAAAGTATAAGTTTGACAATAGGTTACATTAAAAAAAAAATAACTCCTTTATTACCTTAGTCAGTTTTACATTAACTTTTCTTAATATACTTTTAAAGGAATTCATCATTTCATTTTACTTTAAGCAATAATAATGAAAACAGTTAATCTTTGATAGGTCAAAGTTTGTTCTTATATTTTATGGAAAAAAATAATCGACTTTTTATATAAAATGTTTTATTCATTAAATTAAATTTGCGGGACTTAAAAGCCTTTTTCACTTGAAGTTACTTTTGAGTTCCGGCATAGCTTTAAAGTTACTGGAAATGCCAGAGTTGTGTTACTGAGCTGGCAGCACATCGATAATGCTTCTAGTGTTGCAAATAAATAGATATATAGATAGATAAAACTCTTTATTGAAAGCACCATATTACAGAAAAAAAACAGAAATCAAAATCTTTTTATAAACAATGGGCGGTCTTATCGCTTAAAGCGATCCCTTTTTAGACAACCCAGAAGTACAGAGCGATGATGAACACGGACGGTGGCTATCAGTTTACAAAGGTTATTCATCTAAAGAACATACAATAAGGTGAAAATAAAGATGTTCATAGGCTACATTTACTGATTTCCATCAAGCGAAACTTATTTATCGCTCATTAATTAAAAAAAATAGTCAAGGTGTTGTTCATGTGAAAAACCTTTAGGTCGATAATGATCCAAAAACCACTAAACAACAAGACAGCCCCAATACATGTAAATAAAAAAAGTTAAAATACAGCTCATCGAATTAAAGCCGATACACTACAAAACCTTTTAGATAATTTGTTGTTGCCTGGCAACTCCAGCTTCATATTTTGATGTAGAAAACTGCAGGTGACGCTAGCGCCTCCTCAATACAGACGCGAGTTTTATGTATACGTTAAGTTGGTTTGTTAAGGGGGAACGTCACACTCGCGCGGCAAATTCAAATTTTCTTGCATTCTTTTGCCAATAATAGCTTAATTACTTAACGTGATTACATGAAAACTAATTTTGCGCAAATAAATATAGTGTATCAATAAATTACAATTAAAAATATCACCTACTTATCATTGGTTTAGCGACAAATGGCAATAAACCGTTTTCTTCTTAGTTTTTCAGTCTATTGCCATGTGTCGCTAAACCAATGATTTGTAGGTGATACTTTTAATTGTAATTTATTGATACACTATATTTATTTGCGCAAAATTAGTTTTCATGTAATCACGTTGAGTAATTAAGCTATTATTGGCAAAAGAATGCAAGAAAATTTGAATTTGCCGCGCGAGTGTGACGTTCCCCCTTAATTCGTGTTTTTGAACGTACTTTAATTCAACCAATGAGAGGCCTGCTGAGCTGCTATTAGTGACCGAATTGGTGTCCGGTAAAAATGGCGGCTCAGGAGGAACGTTTGCTGGTTTTTCATTTTCGTTCGGCAGTTGAGTTTGATTCGGGATTCGTGCAACATCGCTTAGTGTTGTTAGGATATTTTACCGCACAAGTTTATAGCGTGTAGTATAGTTTGTACAGTAGCAGTATCTTATTTATGTATTTTTACTAGGTGGTAGGACTTTTCTGCAAAGTTCGTCTAGGTAGGTACCACCGCTTTGCCAGTTATTCTGCCGCCAAGCAGTAGTGTGCAAGCACTACTGTGTTCCGATTTGAAGGGCATTGTAGCTAGTGAAATTACTGGGCAAATGAGACTTTATGATCTGATCACTCAGTCTAGTAATCTGATTACTAGACTGTGGGATGTCTCAGGATGACGTGCGCAGTGCAGTGTCACGCGAAACTTTATTGTTTTAAAGTTCCGAGTGACACTGCAACTGTTATGGGCAGCCGTGTCGCTTAACATCAGGTGAACGACTAGCTCGTCACGTCATTCAATAGCATAAAAAAAAAAATTATGTTTAAAACGTGTGGAATATAGACTGTGGATTTTATTTACTTACATCGTTACCTTGTTTTATTTAAGGGCCACTACAAATCACTGGCCACGATTACCAAAAGACAGGCCAATTGCTCCATTACCGTTGAATTGCAACGCTGATTCATTGTGGATTGATTTTTAAGTGTAAACCACACTTCAGGTATATCTATAAAGATATTATAGTTCTTAAAATTTTAGCAACGAGCGGGATTTGCAACCCGCTTTTGTTTTTTTGTTTTTTTTTTTAAACCCGCTGGTGGTGGTATATCTTTTGCTGATTCATAGTTCCAAATAAGTTCCAGCATTTTGGTTACGTCAGCGAGTCGCTCTGATACGAATATTATATGAGTTTTCATAACCACTGTAATATTAGGAATTGCTATAGGCTGCTGTTTGACACAGAAGCATATCCGTGTAAACAGACCCTAAATTGAGACTTGATCGAGTAAACACACCTTATTGATTACAGTCCACTTTATTATCTATGCTATCGAATGACATTTAAAAACCTATCTGTCAATGGTTGTTGTCTCTGTCTCTTACAATAAAACCATCGCCGTAAGCACACGTTCATTTTCCATCTTTTTATTTCATTTCCCAGCCAAGTGGTCCCATCGAGTTTTCTGGCCCAAATAGTTGCGTTATAGTTACTGCCGCCACGAACCATACATATTTACGTTATAAAGTGCAACATTATTGGATACTATTGTGCGATTACGACAGATTACATTGCGCCGACGCCGGCCGGCTCCATGTGCTGGCCGCCATATCAGCATCTAGCACGTATGGGAAAAATATGTCTAAAGCCGTGGGCGTGGGTGATGCCCAAGACAACACAGAGGAGCTGCGTAAGCTGCGCGCCACCGTTGGACAATGCAAAGCTGCATTCACGCGATTCGAAATGTATGTAGCGGCACACAAGCACAAAGTTTCAAAGACTATTTTGGCAAACATGAAAGAAAGGCTAAAAGTTCTCGAAGGCGTATGGGGCAAATACAGCGACACACAATTGGAAATAAATGTTCTTTCAAATAAAACTTCGGAAGATGATTTCGCAGATGAAATAGAAGAAAGGTACTTTAAGCTAATGGAAATAGTGAACTCACTTGCACCCACGAAGACCGCCAGTGATGAAACTATCGGTTCCGAGCGCTCAAAAAACAATAAATTGCCAAGTATCGATATACCTGTCTATACTGGAGAAGACATAACCAAGTACAGACCATTCATACAGCTATTTTCAGCAGTGGTTGGTAATGATGCATCACTGGCACCTGTTCAGAAACTATACTACCTCAGAAGTCACCTGCAAAAAGAAGCATTATCATTGATTGAAGGGCTGCCTCTAACAGATAATTCATATGAAGATGCATTATTCTTACTGAAAGAACGTTATGACAACCCATGCGTTTTGATCACAAGCTATGTGAATAATATTTTGGATTATCCGCATATTCAAAGAGGAACAGCAGCGAGTCTTCATGAATTTGTTTCCCATGTAAAGCAACAGCTTGGAGCTATCAAGAACATGGAGCAACCAGTGGAATCGTGGGACATGTTGTTGCTGCCTATTTTGCTTCGGAAGCTAGACCAATATACTTCCAGAGCGTACCATATGGAAAGAAATAAAAGCAAGCTTCCAACGGTAGCAAACCTAATGGAATTTCTAGAACAACGCGCTTCCAGCTTTGAAGAAAGTCAACGTTTGGAAACAAAACCAGCAAGACAATTGAAGGCAGTCAGCTTAGTTACTGTAAAAAGTTCATCAGAGTGCAGGTATTGTAATGATAGTCATAAACTTTATATTTGTCCTAAATTTAAAATGGCTTCTCTCAAAGAAAAATTGGATTTTGTAAGAGCAAAGCAATTATGTAATATCTGTTTAAATCCACATAAAAATAAATGTAGGTACAGATTTAAATGCACAACATGCAATTCAAAAGAGCATAATTCTCTTTTACATAACAATGATGTGTCTGTAAATGCTTGCATACCTAGCTTATGTCATGGTGTTGTTCTGCTGCCCACGGTGAAAGTGAAGGTTGCAAAGGCTGATGGTTCCTTTGTGATTGCCCGTGGACTGTTAGACAGTGGCAGCCAGACCTCATTTATAACATTAGAGCTCAAGAATGAGTTGGATTTAAAACCTTTCCAAAAGAGGTTGAATGTCACTACACTGGGGCAGCAGTGCAATCCTGTGTCAGAAGCAGTGGTCATTAATTTAACTTCAAAGGTTGATAGCTCATTTACTCAAAGTGTTGTGTGTTCAGTGGTAGACAAAATAACTTCACCCTTGCCACAGTATAAATTAAATTTAAGTCAGTTCATTCCTAATGTCATTATGGCTGATGATGAGTTTAACTCACCCAACAAAATATCACTGCTTCTAGCTGCTGATGTATTTTTCAGTATACTTATACCTGAAAATAAAAGGCTCAACAATGGGCTTATCCTTCAAAACACAAAGCTGGGTTATATTATAGCGGGGGGTACTTACAGACAATCTAGCGTTAAGGCAGAAGACTCCGCAACCAATTGTGTAACTGAAGATGATCTTCGCCCCATTATGGAGCGCTTCTGGGAAATAGAAGCCTTAGAGGACACCCAAGAGCCCACACTCACTAGTGAAGAGGAGCTGTGCGAGTTGGATTTCAAGAAGAATGTACAACTTCTCAATGGTAAGTTCCAAGTATCATTGCCACTTAAAAAACCACTTACAGAGCTAAACTTGGGTGATTCATTTTCTATCGCTATTCAAAGATTAAACAGCTTGTATAAAAGGCTTGTTCAAAATGAAATCTTGTATGCAGAATATTCAAATTTTATTCATGAATATGTTAATTTAGGTCATGCAAAACTGTATGATATAAATAATAAATTTGAGTCCATGTACTTCTTATCACACCATGCTGTGATAAGGGAGGATAAAAGGACAACACGATGCCGTGTTGTTTTTGATGGTAGCCAAAAATCTAGATCACAAATAGCATTAAATGATGTACTGTACAATGGAAAAATTCCTCAAAAAGATTTATTTGACATTTTAATAATGTTCCGCACATATGAGTATGTCTTCATGACAGATATCAAGAGCATGTTTAGGCAAATTAATCTGGATCCTTCTCAAAGACACTTGCAGAATATTCTGTGGAAAGAGGATATTAATTCTCCAATTAAATGTTTACAGCTGCAGACGGTGACCTACGGGCTGAAGTCATCGAGCTACCTTGCCACTAGATGTCTCCTTGAGCTGTCCGAGCGCTTCCAAGCTGAGCTGCCTCTGGCTGCCGATGTGTTGAGGTATAATACCTACATAGATGACATTTTGGCTGGCTCACAAAGCCTAGAGCAGGCCATTGAGGTAAGAGACCAAGTTATTAATCTTTTAAAGAAAGGTGGCTTCGAACTCCATAAATGGTCAGCTAATAATCCAGCTTTGTTGAAGGATATACCTCTAGAAAAACATCATTTTAATGAAATAGAAATGTACAATACAGAAACAGCTTGTCTGAAAGCATTAGGTATTTCATACAATGTTCAAACTGATCAGCTTAAAATGGCAGTATCCAATGTTAACAAAGAAAATGTTACTTGGACTAAACGTCAAGTATTAAGATTCATAGGTAGCATATTTGATCCTTTAGGTGTCATCGCACCGATTGTACTTAAAGCAAAACTATTTATGCAAACAGTATGGCAATGTAAATTACACTGGGATGACACTTTGAGTGATGAGCTACACAAAAAATGGTGTGAATTCTATGATAGCTTGTCCAACATGCCTCCAGTATATGTAAACCGAAACATTATGTTTTCTAATGCCACAGTCATACACATAGTTGGTTTTTGTGATGCATCTTTTCAGGGATATGGAGCATGTATCTATGCCAGAATTACAAATAAAAATGCTGTACAAGTGAATTTACTTTGTGCCAAGTCAAGAGTAGCACCTCAGAAAAATAAAATAACTATACCTAAACTAGAGTTGTGCAGCGCACTGATGTTAACTGAACTTGCAACTAGAGTAACAAAAATTTTAAATATAAATAAAATCAGTTTGTTCACTGACTCAATGGTAGCGCTGGCATGGATACAGTCCCACTCAAATAAGCTTGAGCCCTTTGTAAAAAATAGGGTTAATAAAATTAAATTACTTACCTCTCCTGATGTGTTTCACCATGTGCCTGGTCTGCAGAACCCCGCTGATCTAGTTAGTAGGGAAGTGGATCCACAGAGTCTGGCATCAAACAAACTCTGGTGGAATGGTCCAAGCTTTCTTTTAAACTCAGATTTTGCTGATTATCACAAGTCCAATGATACTGAGAAGCTTGAACCTCCTTTGGTGCCAGAAACTGCAGTAGTTGAAGTACATACAGAAGATAGTTCAGGTAGGGGCAGTGTTCTTCCAATAATAGAAAATTGTTCTAGTATTTCAAAAATGCAGCGTATAATAGCTTATGTCTATAGATTTTATAAAAATTGTAAAAATAGTGTAAAAATTAAAACTAATAAAAATAACACTAAAAATAAAAACCCGCCTGACCCTGTAACTTCAGAAGAATTAAAAATGGCACTTGTAAAAATAATTAATTGTATACAACAAGTACATTTTGAGAAAGAGATTAATTCATTACGAAACAAGCTGCATATTAAGTCACACTTGTTATCACTGAGTCCTTTCATTGATAATAAAGGATCATTAAGGGTAGGTGGCAGGCTTAGTAATGCTGATGTGCCTTATGAGCAAAAACATCCCTTATTGTTGCCAAAAAGTTGTCACGTTACAAATTTAATCATACAGCGTGAGCATCTGAATTTATTACATTCTGGGCCCAAACTGACATTATTTAGTTTGACCCAAAGATACTGGCTAGTAAATGGAATCCGTGAAGTAAAGAAAAATTTACACAAATGCGTTCAGTGTTTTAAATTAAAGGCAGACTCTGCAGCTCAGATGATGGGTTCACTTCCCTCTAGTAGACTTCGGATGGGTTCTCCATTCCAGACAGTGGGAGTAGATTATTGCGGTCCTTTTGATGTAAAACAAAAAAGATGCAGAAAACCGTTAATAACTAAGGGTTATATAGCATTATTTGTATGTTTTGTAACCAAGGCAATACACTTGGAACTTGTTTCTGATATGACCACAGAGACCTTCTTAGCTGCATTAAAACGTTTTATTTCACGAAGAGGCTTACCTAGTCATATTTATTGCGATAACGCTAAAACATTTAAGGGTGCTGAAAATCAATTAAATGCTCTATACAAATTAACCAGAAGCCATGACCACATAAATGAAATAACAAGTCATTGTGCTTCACAGGGAATAAAATTTAATTTCATTCCCAGCTATTCTCCCACCTTTGGGGGTTTATGGGAAGCTGGAGTCGCTAGTTCAAAATACCATCTAAAGAGAGTAATGGGAAAGTCAGTTTTTACCTACGAAGAGCTCCAAACAATTATTACTCAAATAGAAGGTATATTGAACTCTAGGCCCCTAGCACCTGTCACACGGGATCCATGTGATTTCACTTGCTTAACTCCTGGGCACTTTTTAATAGGTAGACCCATTACTTCATTTCCAGACTGCGACTATACATCTGTGAATGAGCACAGACTCAAATTCTGGAAACAATGTACTCAAAAGGTTCAGAGCTTTTGGAAGCTATGGCAAAATTGCTATTTAGTTCAATTGCAAAATAGACCCAAATGGAAGTTACCAGTAAAAGATTTAAAAATAGGTCAGTTAGTCTTAATTAAAGAGCAAACTTCTCCGTTGTGGTGGCCCCTGGCTAGGATTATTAATGTTTTCCCCGGGAAGGACAACAGAGTAAGGGTTGTTGAACTATTACTCCCAAATAAAAGTAAAAAGAAAATAGCAGCCAATAAGGTCTGTCTCTTGCCTATATATGATGTAGATGATTAGTTTATTTTCTTTGTTAAAATAATATCTAATTAGTTTAAGTAAGCTTAAAATATATCTATACCTATATTAAGATAAAACCTACATGAAAAGTATAACTATTGTGTATAGTTATAATATAATAAGCGCATATGTATAAGTAATAGTTTAATGTAACTTTAGTCAGGCTATGTTATGTTATCAATGTCTATATGTACTATGTAACTATACAACTTAAAAACAATATAACAAGAGGTACATAATTAACTAGCACTAGTCTCTAATCTGGTGTACTAATGTCATAGTTTCCTTATTATTATGTACTAATTTAGGCCACCTATTCAGGTGACCTGTGAGTTATGTATTCTCTGCTTGAAGGAGTGTGGATGAGTAATATAAACCACGGCACACGATATAGGTTGAGTATATTGAAAATGCCCTTACAATAAATTAATAATTACACGACAACAATCGGAACAGTTAGTGCGCGGTGAAAGTAATGGGCGAGCGATACGTGATTCACGTTTGACGTCTGGGAAGCACTGGCGGGCGCGGCGGGCGACCGCCTGCTATATGCGACTGCGCTGGGCGCGGGGAAGACCGGTGTGAACCGGATAGTAAGTGTCGCGCTCCTCGCTGCATACAGTACTTGTCTCGAGTGTTTCCAATGCACGATAATGACGGGATATTGAAACGATCGAAATTAATTTAATCGGAATATAAATAAAGAAATGTGTTTAGAAAGTATTGCTAATTAGGTAACTATTTTATATTGTGATTAGTGATTAAATTTTGTAGTTTATATATTAAGTGTAAATATAAATATTAGTTTGTAGTTTTGTATATAATTTAAGTAGTACATAAATATTATATTCTTTAAGTAGTTATATTATTTATTATGTTTGTATATTTAATTATTATAATGAAAGTGTAAATGTTTATTTATTGTTATATACAAAGATCTGTATGAAACGTATATATTATAGGTCGATTTAATATTATGTATGTAAGTATTTGTGATGTTGACTTGTATGTATTTATGTATTTGTAAATGTAAATATAATGTAGTTATGTAAGTAGCCTACATCACTCCCCCCCAGAGACCGTCACTACGGGCGATAGAAGTTAGGAAATCGAACAGTGCGCCCATAGCGAGTCTTCCTTACATTGTCCTGCTGAGATGGAACCGGAGCTGGAGGTGGGATATCCTGCTGCTGTACTGGTGTCGGTGAAGGTAAGGGAAGAGGGGTGGGGGTAAGGTAAGTTGTAGGAGATGGGTCTGCTAGCAAGTACGCAGGTTTGAGCCGGTCTATGGATACAGTGACGGCTTTGCCCTTCACTAGTATTTTATAGACCTTATCATCTCGCTCGAGTACTTCGTGGGGGCCGGTGAATGGAGGTTGTAGAGAGCCTCTCACTGCATCGTCCCGTAAAAATACGTGACTCGAGTTGACTAAATCTTTAAAAATAAAGATTTTATCTTTATTGTGACGTGTGGCGGGAGTGGGTTGCAACTTAGCTGCAAAGTGACGTAGGCGAGTGGTGAAGTCCGAAATATCGGTGGTGGTGGGAACGGTTGCTTGGAAAAATTCCCCCGGCAAACGTAAGGGCTCGCCGTACACCAACTCGGCCGATGATGCTTTGAGATCCTCTTTAAAGGAACTCCTAATTCCTAGAAGCACCAAAGGCAATGCGTCAACCCAGTTTCTGTCCGCGTGGCACATTATTGCTGCCTTTAATTGGCGGTGGAAACGTTCCACCATTCCGTTACACGCTGGGTGATACGCGGTTGTTCTACGGTGTTTGAATCCAATCATTTTTCCAAGATATTGGAAAAGCGCCGATTCAAACTGTCCGCCGCGATCAGTGACTATGTCGGATGGTGATCCAAATCTGGATATCCATGACATCAACGCCTTACCGACAGTTTCTGCTGTCATATCCGGCATTGGCGTGACTTCGGGCCAGCGTGTAAAACGGTCAACTGCGGTGAGGCAGTATCGATGGCCCTGTGATGGAGGCAAAGGCCCAATAATGTCCACGTGGACAAAAGCAAAACGTGTGCGGGGTAAGTTGAAAGTGCCCAATGGTGATGACACGTGGCGACTTACTTTCGCACGTTGGCAAGCCAGACACTTTCGTGACCACTCTCGACAGTCCTTGCGCGCCCCAGGCCAAATAAATCGCTCGGCTACCAAATTAGCGGTTGCTTTAGAGCCTGGGTGGCTAAGATTGTGGAGGCTGTCGAAGATTTGTTTCCGAAACGGCTTCGTCACGAAAGGTCTTGGTGAACCTCTACTGACGTCACAGTAAAGTTCTGTATGGCTGTTGGGTATTTTCAACTTCTCCAGGCGGAGTGAGGATTCACCACCCAAGAGTTGAGCCATTTCTTCGTCTGTTGCTTGAGACGAAGCAAGTGAGTTCCACTCAATTGGCATCTGCAGTTCCTCGATTCTCGACAACGTATCTGCCACGAGGTTATCTTTGCCAGATATGTGGAGAATATCGGTCGTGAACTGTGATATATAATCGAGATGACGGAACTGACGAGGCGAGCAGTTCGCTTTGCGTTCTCTAAATGCAAAGCAAAGAGGTTTGTGGTCCGTATACACCACGAAATGTCGAGCCTCCAACATATGACGAAAATATTTGATGCTGTCATATATGGCCAACAATTCGCGGTCGTATGGTGAATATTTTTGTTGCGCAGGACTCAGCTTACGTGAAAAGAACGCAAGAGGTTGCCACGTGCTGTCAACGAGTTGCTGCAAAACTGCACCCATTGCCAAATCAGACGCGTCCGTCACTAACGCGAGTTTGGCCTCACAATTTGGGTGTGCGAGTAATGCGGCATTTGACAGGCTCTCTTTGCTCTGGTTGAAAGCCAACAGGGTATCACCAGACAGGTCGACGGGATGAGACGCTTTGACTGAGCCAGATAGCAAAGCATTTAGGGGTGCTTGGATTTCTGCGGCGTGAGGTATAAATCGCCTATAAAAATTAAGCATCCCTAAGAATCGTCTCAGTTCTTTCACTGTCTTTGGTGCTGGGAAATTTCTGATGGCCTCAACTTTCGCATGAGAGGGTTTCGTACCGGACTCTGAAATTGTGTATCCCAGAAAAGATACCTCTCCAGCCCCGAAGACGCATTTCGCTGTGTTGACCAGAATACCATATTCCTTCATGCGGGTGAAGAGCTGCTGAAGGTGGGTCTCGTGTTCTGCCTCTGTGCGCGAAAAGACCAAGAAATCGTCCAAATAACAGTAGCAGAAATCGAGACCCCTGGTCATCTGATCGACAAAGCGTTGAAAGGTTTGGCCTGCATTTCGTAACCCGAAGGTCATGAATGGGAATTCATACAGGCCAAACGGTGTCGAGATGGCGGTCTTCTGTATGTCGTCTTCGTGGACTGGGATCTGGTTATAGGCGCGGACGAGATCAAGGGTAGAAAAGACCTTACATCCAGCTATACTCTGGGCAAAGTCCTGAATATGCTTAATAGGATAACGGTCCGGAATAGTGCGCGCGTTAAGCAATCGATAGTCGCCGCAGGGCCTCCAACCGTTATCCTTTTTAGGAGCAAGGTGTAAGGGTGAAGCCCAGGGACTTTCTGAAGGACGCGCTGTACCATTATTGAGCATAAGTTCAAATTCCTGCCTGGCTATCTTTAGTTTATCGGGAGCTAGTCTGCGGGGTGTGCAAAAAATAGGTGGTCCGGGTGTGGTTCTGATGTGGTGTGTGGTGTTGTGCTTTGGAATCACTGGAGTGCCTGAAGGGCGCGTAATTTCAGGAAACTTACTAAGCAAAGCGTGAAATCTCGTGTCACCCATCCAGGTTTTTACAGAAAATACATCAGTATTGGCAACAATAGCATCAGAACTTAATGTGGTTGTATTATCAATTAAGCGTTGGTTACGGCAATCTACAATCAAGTTATAAAAACTAAGAAAGTCAACGCCTATAATCGCTTTAGTAACATCAGCTACTATAAAACGCCATTGGAAACTACGCCTTAAGCCTAAATTTAAGTTGAGTTCCAAGTAGCCGAAAGTGTCTATACTGGACCCGTTTGCTGCACACAGTTGGAAGTCGGTCTTGCTCCGTCGCTCTCGTAGCGCAGATCGAGGGTAGACGCAAAGGTCACTGCCGGTATCCACCAGGAACTGGGTATTCGAGCTGCGATCGGTAACGAAGAGGCGACCATTTGAAGGAGGGCAATCGTCAGTCGCCATCAGTGACTGCCCGTGGCGTTTCCCGATTTCTCGAAATCGCACGGCTTGACACATCGGTTGGCCTTCGATCCATGCTTGGAGTGGTACCAGCAAACAGGGTATTTGCGGTAGCTGGAGTTCGATCTAGTCCTCTGGCGCGATGATGAACGACGCTGCTGCGGTCTGGAACGGTTATTCGGCAGTGAGCGGCATGATGTCCGTGTGTGCTCATCCAGCTTCAGTGCAAGGTGCTCCACCATCTTCTTCAGCTCCGCAATCTCATTCGTTGGGTGGGGATGTGCGGCAGTTGACGACGTTGCTGCGACACTGTATGGTGACGTCAGCTCTTGAATGCGGTCGGCCAAATCCGAGAGCTGCTCCAATAAATGTGTGGGCTGGGATGCAAGCACGGTCTGTATATTGGCTGGAAGACGATTACTCCAGATAGACCGAATGAAATCTTCGGGAACAGAAGGCCCAGCTAAGTCTAGGAGGTGCCTCAGGAACTGTGAAGGCTTTCTGTCTCCAAGCTCTTCATGCGTAAGCAACTGCTTAACCTTCTTCTCGTGCGAAGCGGACAGACGTCGAATCAGCTCGTTTTTTATTTTGACGTAACGGTTCGAAGCTGGAGGGCTGACAATAATGTCCTTTACAGCTTTCGCGTGCTGCATGTCTAAGTTAATGATGACATTATTAAATTTAATTGCATCGTCAGTAATGTTATGGCTATCAAACTGACCTTCCAGAAGTGCGAACCATATTTCCGGGTCATCTGGTGAAAACGGTGGCACTTTGAAATTCACGTGACGGTGTTCCAAAAAATCTCGTTCTCGTGCATTGGAAACGCACGCTTTTTTTTTCCGACGGGTGGTAACATTACTTGCGGTTTGTACTGGCACTGCTGATTTTACTGACCCATCGTCGCTGCTGCTATCACTCATCTTTGATTCTTCGTGCTCTTCTCGGGTCACCAGTTTAGGCCACCTATTCAGGTGACCTGTGAGTTATGTATTCTCTGCTTGAAGGAGTGTGGATGAGTAATATAAACCACGGCACACGATATAGGTTGAGTATATTGAAAATGCCCTTACAATAAATTAATAATTACACGACAACAATCGGAACAGTTAGTGCGCGGTGAAAGTAATGGGCGAGCGATACGTGATTCACGTTTGACGTCTGGGAAGCACTGGCGGGCGCGGCGGGCGACCGCCTGCTATATGCGACTGCGCTGGGCGCGGGGAAGACCGGTGTGAACCGGATAGTAAGTGTCGCGCTCCTCGCTGCATACAGTACTTGTCTCGAGTGTTTCCAATGCACGATAATGACGGGATATTGAAACGATCGAAATTAATTTAATCGGAATATAAATAAAGAAATGTGTTTAGAAAGTATTGCTAATTAGGT
Source organism: Ennomos quercinarius (assembly GCA_910589525.2). Lineage (NCBI taxonomy): Eukaryota > Metazoa > Arthropoda > Insecta > Lepidoptera > Geometridae > Ennomos > Ennomos quercinarius. The sequence continues at coordinate 2,919,578 of OU342512.1, forward strand.
AACTATTTTATATTGTGATTAGTGATTAAATTTTGTAGTTTATATATTAAGTGTAAATATAAATATTAGTTTGTAGTTTTGTATATAATTTAAGTAGTACATAAATATTATATTCTTTAAGTAGTTATATTATTTATTATGTTTGTATATTTAATTATTATAATGAAAGTGTAAATGTTTATTTATTGTTATATACAAAGATCTGTATGAAACGTATATATTATAGGTCGATTTAATATTATGTATGTAAGTATTTGTGATGTTGACTTGTATGTATTTATGTATTTGTAAATGTAAATATAATGTAGTTATGTAAGTAGCCTACACTAATAAATCCGTATTTGTAGTTGTATCTATCTAGAGTCATATATTAGGATAAATAAAAATTCATATATTAACAAGTTATGTACAATATCTAACACTAGCATTCATTTGTGTACTGGTGATGTAGAAAATTATGTATCTTACCTAAACTTTATTTTTGTAAAATTAATATAAGCATGTAAACAGAATCCTAAATTAAAACAAGTTCATATTTGCATATCTTACCTTGAAATTAGACTCAATTGTGTAGAAAATCAGCTTAGTTTATTTTTATTTCAATGTAAATCTGCATAAATTCTATAAAATCATTATCTACCTTTAAAACTCATTATTGTATATTATGTACATGCCTACTAGCATTGTACCTAAAGTTTTTATGTATTTTAGCTAAGTACTTACCTTACCTGTAGAGTATAAACCTTTTGTTAATAGTAGAGTCCATTAACTTAGTACCAGTAGAGTAGTAGAGACATACCAATGAATTGTTCGGTAGAGTTAAAAATCTTTTTCACTTAAAATATTTCTTTATTTTGTTATCAGCATAAAAATTTGTTCATTATACAACATCAAGGCTCAATTTACAATAAAGAAGTTTTGTCATAGTTAACGGTTGAGATCAATGTAAACTTTAGTAAAATCTTTCTTAACTTATATTTTCCCCGGGAATTATGTTTGACACAGAAGCATATCCGTGTAAACAGACCCTAAATTGAGACTTGATCGAGTAAACACACCTTATTGATTACAGTCCACTTTATTATCTATGCTATCGAATGACATTTAAAAACCTATCTGTCAATGGTTGTTGTCTCTGTCTCTTACAATAAAACCATCGCCGTAAGCACACGTTCATTTTCCATCTTTTTATTTCATTTCCCAGCCAGCTGCTATTTCTATTAAAAATCTAGCAAATCTTGGGCCATCCAGTTATAATACACTAGATGGCACTACTAAATATAGTAAAAACAATTTATTGATGTTTTATAAAACAGTAAATTGTTACTATAGTATGCGTTATTTCAAAAGCATATCCAGTAAAACTGTAGATCTTTTAAGTTCTACATTAAATGCTACTTATAATTCAAAATTAAATGAATTTTAGTTGTTTTTTTTTCTTATATTTTGGCTCCACACATAGTGTATTTAGCCAGTGTCAAGTATTGTAATTATTCATCGAGTTATAGAATATTTCACGTGTAAAGTCAATTCTTCAAGTCTTAGTCACAGTCCAGTCTAAGTCAGGTAATCATAGTCCAGTCTAAGTCATACCCTAGTAAAGTGGTGGCGACTTTAATATAAGCTTCTATGGAATTTTGGAAGCAACACGAAAAACCACGTATCACTACATTATATCACTTGCCCACACTCATGCTCGTAATTCAGCACTTAATGCGTAAAACACCACCAATTTTAACCATTAACACTGGAAAAAGCACAAGTTTAGAAAAATAATACAATGAAACGACGTGAACTTTTTCGAGTTCCCGCCAAAAAAACCTGAATTTTAGTTACATAAACAAAATTGCAACCATAAACCAATTTCCGCGGGTTAGATTCCGATAGTGGCGCCATCTCTCAATTTGAGCTCAAACTCCTAACCCAGACTCATTACAATTTATTGAGTATGCTGTTTTATAAAACAGTAAATTGTAACTATATTATACGCTATTTCGAAAGCACATCCAGTAAAGCTTTAGATCTATAACATATCAAGTCGAATATTGAAATTTCCGGGAAACTTCGCGTCGCGCTCCATGTTTGACAGTCAAGCGGCGGTTGATAATTAAAAATGATTCTCAAATGGCTTTCATCGAAATTGAAAGTATTTGAGAATCTCTGGAGGACAATAGAGTGACAGTGACAGGTGACATTAGGTGAGTGAATATGAATTTGATGTTTGGATGTTTTGGCCGTGAGGTCCCAGCTCAGATTAGAGGAAAAAACAAGTACATAGCATTAGATTAGTATTGTATAATAGCCTAGTGGTTTTAAGCTCTTTAGTCCTGGCAGTGCCAGTGTAAGAATAGGCCACCGTATGGTTCCTGTGGATGCCGTAAGAGCCAGCTAAAAAGTGGCGGTTTATGGGGTAGGCGTATGTTCAGTAGTCAACATATTACGGAACACACTCAAAAAAAAAAATCTTTTTGTATTTAAAACTTTAAAACACTCAAAGTAAATGCTTATTAATTACTTAAAATTCACAAATAAGTTTGTCTGTATTCAGTCTCAATGATAAGTTTTCTATGAGAAGTTAACTTATTATAAAGATCGATTAGAAATCGTTTTGGTTTCTCCTCTGCAAACTTCTACGTAACTACCGAGTGAGTAAGTACAGAACAAATACCTATGTTCATCACACAAATGTTTGTCCTGGATGGGAATCGAACCCACAACCTATAGTTCAGAAGGCAGAGCTACTACCAACTGACCTATCAGGCCAGTCAAAAATACAGCAACTATAAAAAACACACACAACAATGTCGAAGTTCAAAAACATAATGCCGCAGAAAAAAACAAACAAAATATCTTCACGAAAACCTATTAAAATCCTCAAGAGCAAAATACAATCGCAAATGTAACCCAAAATGTGTATAACTGTCAATAAAATGACAGTACCCTCGTCAAATACGGCGAAGTATTTTGACAGGTTAAAATTTTACAATTTCGGTTTCGCCTTTGGGCTGATTTTAATCACTATCGATGGACAGTATTGAGTTCTTTCCGATATAATGCTTAGGATTTTCCAATATTCCGATGTTTGATTATATATATTATGTATGTTTGAGTGGGGATAAATTGGTATTGACATTTTAAGTAGGTCAGACAGGCGACTACCTACATTTGAAATTACTCGTACATTTGGAAGAATATCCTTGCAATTTGTTTTGTCGTAAGACGTTTTGGACATCATCAGCCTGAAGACTTCCACTGCTGAACATAGGCCTCCCTCAAAGAGCGCCACCTTGAGCGGCTGCTTGCCTCCTGCATCCATCGGCTCCCCGCGGTTCTGATCATCTGATCACTCCGATCCATCCTGCATCCATCGGTTCCACGCACCGATGGATGCAGGATGGATCGTTGGTCCACCTAGTGAGAGGCCGGCCTACGCTGCGTTTTCCGGGTCATGGTCGCCACTCGAGGACCTTTTTCCCCCATCGGTTGTCACCTCTACGAGTGATGTGGCCTGCCCATTGCCATTTTAACTTGCTAATTCTAAAAACTATATCAGTGGTATTTTTTAGGTAGTTAAAAGTGAAAAGTTGTATGTGCCACTGGAGAGCAAAGCTTTTTGCACCTTGTGCCTTCAGTGCTTGAAGCCAAATTCAACTTTGCTCTCTTGTCGCACATATAACTAATGATATAATATCGTCGATTAGATAGTCTACCTATCAAGTCATTAGTTGGCACTCACGCCCTTGCATCGGCAATTTATCGAACAAATACTTAACGAAGGGTAAAGGAGAAATATAATAAGACAATGTAAAACAATACAGTTATAGATTTTCACACAAAACAAGCTTGAATGTAAAATTAAAAAAACAAAACAAACGTCAGGAGAAACAGACCCTGGCGACTAGGATTCTTTACTTTCGTTTCACTAGCTGCTCCCTGCGGTTTCACGTGCATATACATTTTTTCTATGTGTTAAACCGTATAAGCTACCTTACCGTGCTGGTGTGCGAATAAGACAACCCCTTTCCCCTTTAGTGTTCTCCTACTAGGGGAAAACCCCTAGGAGGCCATAAAAGCCGGCCAAGGGAATATCCAGGGAATTGGCAGCAGTATACTCCTCGGTGTTCATTATAATCTACTGCGATCACCAAGCCGCCTGCCAAACGTGGTGGTTATGGCAAACCCTATGTATGATAAGCGTCCAAAGTGTCGTTATATGGTGTGCCCGGCTGTTAATGATGATAAGCTACCTTTATTTCAAATTTCATCCGATTCCTCTCAGCCTTTGCCAGGAAAAACACACACACAAACTTTTTCTACACAAACACACACACAAACAAACACAACACAAACAACACAAACACAAACACAAACAAAAACAAACACACAAACTTTACTTTACTTATTTACTTTACTTTTTTTTTCTTACACTAACTTTTTCTTTTCTTTTCTTTTCTTTTCTTTCTCTTTCTTTCTTTTCTTTTTTTATTTCTTTTTTCTCTTTTTTTATTTAAAACAAACTTTCTCATTTATAATAATTAGTGTCACCCTTAGTCACACTCTCTAAACCCCTTAAAATTTAATTTTAGTATACCGTTGTCTTTGGGTGCCCGCCCATCAGCAAAGCTTGTGGCTTTGCTGATGGGTGCCTATTCTCATCTGCATGTCTCGGCAGTATAATTTATATTTTTTCTGTGTAGACATAGTCTCAGTTACAATACAGAACTGAATTATTAGTATGTCTACCTATTTTGAAAAAGTCATTGGTTGTAATTTGTTTTATGGACCTTTATGTATCATCATCATCATCATCATCATCATCATCATCATCAGCCTGAAGACGTCCACTGCTGAACATAGGCCTCTCCCAGAGCGCACCACCTTGAGCGGCTGTTCGCCTCCTGCATCCATCGGCTCCCCGCGGCTTTCACCAGGTCGTCGGTCCACCTAGTGGGGGGCTGGCCTACGCTGCGTCTTCCGGTCTATATATAGGTATATATATAAATAAATAAATAAATAAATAAATATAGTGTGAAGTGTAACGTGCGATAATGTGATAGTATGAAATGTGATTTTCTTCAAAAAACATAAGATTACGTACTGCAATAAAGATTCGTTTTCATGTATCCTTATTCTAGCTATCATCCCAAGTGGCCGTTCGGTAGGGCGAAACAAAAGGGACTTAAATTGAGACTCAATGAAGAAAAACACGGCCCCTGTTTGCCAGGCCCTTGGCTTGTAACGAGGCTGGTACACTTAAGGACATGATATAGTATAAATTAAGTAGGTATGTTATAGCAGACCGTACAGAAAATGGGACACATTTTGTTTACACGACTTGGAAGGGCTGTATAGACTAACCATGGATGTACATTGACTGGCCTGTTAGCTCAGTTGATAGCTTAGTTGGTAGTTGGGTTCGATTTCCACTCAGGACAAACATTTGTGTGATGAACATAGGTGTTTGTTCTGTGTCTGGGTGTTATATTGTATTCTATGTATGTATTTACAAACGAAAAGTATCTACCAAGAGTAGTAAGTATTGTATCAGTTATCTGGCTCCGATAGTACAAGCTAAGCTTAGTTTGGGGCTAGATGGCGCTGTGTGAAATGTCCACACACATATTTATTTATTTTATTTACCTAATAAAAAAGGTAAGGAAAGATATTCTTGAAAGTGATCCGCCTAAATTAGGTGTAATGTACAATCGAACTACAATATGCCATTTCTTAAATTAACATTTTTCTTTTAACAGATAGATTTTTTATAACTTTTGTGTGTGGCTTTCGTAACAGAACAAAGAGATCACGCCCGTTCCAAGTTGAAACATGGTTCCAACACAATCAAAACAAACTCGGCAAGTCATTACAAAACCAATTCATAAAACTTAGTCATTCAAACTTTTTTAAAAATAATGCCGCACGAAAGAAAAATATAGCGGTCTCTTTCTTTGGAATCTTTGAGTTTTACAGATAACATTTTTGTATCTTTTAATTCCTGGAAACGAGAACTTCTTGGCTTTAATATTTGATTTAGGGCTTTGAGAGTGGGTTTCTTTGGTACCATAATATAAGTAAGTGTATATTGCTTTGGTTTACAAAGAGTGGTTTCTGTCAATAATCATCATCACCATCATCGTCATCATCAGCCTGAAGATGTCAACTGCTGAAAATAGGCCTCCCTCAAGAGCGCCAGTAAGAGCTGCTGCTTGCCTCCTGCATCCATCGGCTCCCGCGCGGTTCTGACCAGGTCGTCAGTCTATTTAGTGGGGGGGTAAATGTCAATAATAAGTAAATATAGAGCCAAGTTGGATATTTGAAAGCCAGTCATCATCACCATCATCATGAACAGCCATTGCTGATTGTATAAGAGCTATATCGGTCACTTTAGTTCTCCTGCGGATCTCCTCGTTCCGGAGCGTATCTCGCAGGGCAACAGAGAGCATAGCTCTCTCCATAGCTCATTGCGTGATTTTGAGTTTACTAATGAGGCCAACAGTAAGAGACCATGTCTCAGTTCCATGAGACATCACTGGCAACACACACTAATTAAATACACAATGAAGAGTATTGTATTATATTTTACAAAAAATGCGTATGTACTTATCACGTTACCAGCGTCATTGTTTCCTGACAGGTATAACCTGGGAGTTTTTAAGGCTAGAGTGAACCGGTATCTTCTCCAAGCGTGATCCATCGTCGACCGCGTCGTCACTTACCATCAGGTGCAGAGACGGTGGTCAAATGAAGCCTATGATAGAAATAACCGGCCAAGTGCGAGTCGGACTCGCGCACGAAGGGTTCCGTACCATTATCTATCCCTGCCATGTAGTGTTGAGTACTAATTAAAGTACATTTAAAGTACTATTTAAAGCAGCGCCATCTATGACTCATCTACTAAACGAGCACAAAAATTATATTTGTTGTATGGGAGCCCCTTTAAACATTTATTTTATTCTGTTTTTAGTATTTGTTATTAAAGCGGCAACAGAAATACATCATCTGTGAAAATTTAAACTGTCTAACTATCACGGTTCATGAGATACAGCCTGGTGACAGATGGACAGACAGATACACACACAACAGATAGACAGCGGCGCCTTAGTAATAGGGTCCGTTTTACTCTTTGGGTATGGAACCCTAAAAAACAGTAACACATGGGAAAATTCGGCCACAATAAAAATCGGCTCCCTTTTGTTTGCCCGCTACTGTACAGCAGCTTGTTAAGGTACAAGGACAGTTTGAGACAAGTGGCCATTGTTGTAGCCATTACACTAGCAGCTAGGAAAAATGGCTAAGCTTAGAACACAATATTGTATGAAAAGATGGCTTTCGTGGAGCGAGGTCAAGTTTAATAAAAACTAGAGTATGTACCTCATTATCCTCTTTGCCTTTTCCCATTTGTTATTGGGGTCGGCTCCCAGTCTAACCTGTAGCGGCGAGCTACCAGAATTACACGAGCGACTGCCATCTGACCTCGCAACCCATAAGGAACCAGTAACAGGGTATTCATCTGTCCCTTCAGCCGAGACTTGCTTTTGTTGATTATGCTATATGGCAAAACTTTTGTAAATCAACAATCTTACTAGCAAAGATAAACAAAATGAATTTGAACCCTCATACATCCATCCCTTTATCTTTTTGTTTATTACGCTAAGTTGGCGAAACTTCAGTAAATCAACAATTATCTAGCAAAGATAAACAAAAAGAATTTGAACTCTCATTCATCCATCCCTTAGTCACGGAATGCATCTACTGATTACGCTAAGTTGGCGAAACTTAAATCAACAATCTTTACTAGCAAAGATAAACATAAAGAATTTAAAGTCTCATTCATCTATCCCTTAGGGTGGGTTTTTTTCACCAATAGCTAAGGTAACCAATGGTTAAAAATTCTAACAAATTTTGACCATTGGTTAGAATTTGTTAGAGTTTTTAACCATTGGTCACCTTAATTATCAGTGAAAAAACCCACGCTTAGTTACGAAATGCTTCTGTTGATTACGCTACGTTAGCGAAACTACTGTAAATCAAAAATCTTCCACCATCATCATCATCATCATCAGCCTGAAGATGCGTCCACTGCTGAACATACGCCCCGCGGTTTTGACCAGGTCGTAGGTCTACTTAGTGGGGGGCCGGCCTACGCTGCGTCTTCCGGTTCGTGGTCGCCACTCGAGAACCTTTCATCCCCATCGATTGTCAATTCTACGAGCGATGTGGCTGCCCATTGCCATTTCAACTAATTCTCAAAGCTATATCGGTGACTTTAGCGCTCTAACGGATCTCCTCATTTTGGATCTTGAAAAAATCTTTACTTACTGGCAAATACAAACAAACCTATACAAGAAAAATATTAATATTATGGCATATCGCTGGTCATTTTATATCTGAGACCGTTCGATTTCCTCCTCATTTCCGTTATTTCTATGCTCTACGTATCGTTAGGACAATGGAATAGTAATGTCATGGATGAATGGGTTTTTCCATCGGAAATTAATAGTATAGAAAATACAATCCCGATGTAAAAATAGTAGAACGTACGTATGAAAACTGACACGGAGTTTCGTACAAATTTTAGAATAAAAGAAATCATATACTAGAGTTTCTTATGGTGTCTGTCTAACATCATCAGCCGGGAGACTTCCACTGATGAACATAGGCTTCCCCCATAAAACACCACTTTGGGCGTTTATCATAGGGGTTTGCCATAATCGCCCCGCTTGGCAGGGGGCTTGGTGATCGCAGAAGATTTGTACCGAGGAGAATGCTGCTGTCAATTCGGATATTGCCTTAGTCGGCTCTTACGGCACCCACGGGAAGAGATGGGGTGGTCCTATTAACACACCGCCAGGACCACAGGGCCCGCCGGTTTGGTGTCTGTCGGTTTGTCTGTAAAGGCTTTTATTCTCAGGAACGCCTGAATTGATATGATATTAAAAACTTAAAATTATCAATGTATCGCGTGAGTCAAAAGTCAAAACTATCTAAGGAATAATTTTAACACATCTTATACAAAAAAAAAACCGCCGCCTGTCTGTTTGTACGTTTGTGTGAGTTTCACGCCAAAACGGCTGATCTGATTTGGATGAAATATTTCACACAGGTTCTTAATACTACCGAAATCAACATATAATATATTTTATCTCAGAAAAAAAACAGAGTTCCCGCGGGAGAACAGATAAAAGTGGAAGAAATCGTAGTATGTTTCTGGACTATAATAAAAAAAAATTGGAATTCATTCATGATAACGGAAAATCAGAATGATTAATCATAAACCTATACATGCTAACTAGTATTCTTAAAGAAATCTTTAAATAAGTATCGACTTAAGTTTAGACATTGAAAAAGATCCAATGATTTTTATCACACCGCTGCTTGTTCTAGGCATTTATGCCCTCGTTTGTTTGTTCATTCATATGAAACTCATTCACTCGATTCGATTCTGCAGAATTTACGTTGTACCCAAATATCTACAAAATAATTCTAAATTTTTTTTTTTTTTTTTTTTTTTTTATGTGATTGAATGACGTGACGAGCTAGTCGTTCACCTGATGTTAAGTGACACGGCCGCCCATAACAGTTGCAGTGTCACCCGGAACTTTAAAACAATAGTTTCGCGCGACACTGCACTGCGCACGAACCAGAAATAAACCAGATTTCATATATCAACAGCAGAAACATTCATTTAACTTCCCGTCATAACTAGAACTGTAATAAAACAAGTCATTCCAAGTAATCCCTCAATTTGACTCTGAGTACAGAATAAGAATAAACCAGAAACACTGGAAGGCGGTCCTAACTGAGGCAACTAAAGCTGAACTGGAAAAGAGTGGTTTTAGTTCGGAATTCAGTCACTCTGTCAGCAATTATAAATTTTATAAAAGTAATGAACGGGAGGCACCAGTAAAGCTTATTTTACTCATCAGCTCTGGAGTTAGGCCCTTCTTACACAACGCTACGCAAAATCTTCGATACGCGACGACTTTAAAAACTAGGCGACTACTACTAAACAAACGGAGATCATCCTCTTTGCCTTTTCTCATTTGTTATTGGGGTCAGCTCCCAATCTAACCTGTAGCGGCGAGCTACCAGAATTACAAGAGCGACTGCCATCTGACCTCGCAACCCATAAGGAACCAGTAACAGGGATGGTTAGATCAGGCGTCAGATTCTATCAGGCATCTGACTACCCGTAACGATTACCATAGATGTCCTTATGACACCCGAGACCGACGGCTTAACGTGCTCTCCGAGGCACGGAGCGATGGTATTGAAAACTGCACAAAACTTACTAGATAGGTCAAGCCGTGGGGAGCCGATGGATGCAGGAGGCGAGCAGCCGCTCAAGGTGGCATGCTCTGGGGGAGGCCTATGTTCAGCAGTGGACGTCTTCAGGCTGTTAATGAATGGATGATGATGATGAGTTGCTGAAATACCGAAGTCAAGTATCAGATATTTGCGTAGTTTAATGTGTGCAAACGGCCATAATCGTGAAATGTTATTCAATAAAGTATTGGTTACAAATCTATGATGGTAAATAAAAATTATACGGCAATTTAAAGCGATGGCGCATTTAGAGTGGGAGAATGGACATCTTTAAATGTGGCTTCAGTGAGCAAACACGCATTATGACCGAACATTTCATCTGGTGTACTCTTACATCGATGGCTCAGGGTCCCATTAATCGCCTAAGTTTAATACGAACTTACCCCACAGGAAGGTGGTTAGTTAGCAAGAACATAGATTAGTATAATTACAGAGATTTTAGTGTAAAATGGAAGGAGTAAACAGAGTTGAGTTTTTGAAAACCAAAGATCCATTCCTAGTTTACAATTCGTAAACACTATGTCGATGAATTCGTATACTGTGACAAATGATATTGTTTATTAGGGTTCCGTACTCAAAGGGTAAAACGGACCCTATTCATAAGGCTCAGCTGTCTGTCTGTCCGTCTGTCACCAGGCTGTATCTCATGAACCGTGATAGTTAGACAGCTGAAATTTTCACAGATGATGTATTTCTGTTGCCGCTATAATAAAAAAAACTAAAAAAACAGAATATAATAACTATTAAAGGGGCTCCATACAACAAACGTGTTTTTTTTGCTCTTTTACCAGATAAGTCACAGATGGCGCTGCTTTAATAATAGTGCTACTCAACACTAGATGGCAGGGATAGATAATGTTGCTCGTTTAGCAGATGAATCATAGATGGCACTGCTTCAAATTGTGCTGCTACTCAACAGCAGATGGCAGGGATAGATAATGGTACGGAACCCTTCGTGTGCGAGTCCGACTCGCACTTGTTGCTTTTTATATAACCAACTAACAGCGTAGGCGGCGTTACCTCTCATTTATCTATCATTTTATTTGAGAATAACTCTAACAGGCAAAGTTGAAAGCTTTAATAATTTATATTTAGCTTAAAGGTTGGTTGGCATGTGCTAGGTAGGTATAACTAGTAGAGGATAAATGGAATAGTGGTTTCTGGACAATAGCTACATTATTTATTTGCATTTTGAATTTGAATTTATTTACTCCAAAAATACCTACCATAACCGCAATGAGCCGTTAATAGGCGATTTGTCGACACACAGTTCAAGAACCGCTAATGAGAACAGTCAATTAGGATGTTTTATGAACTAACCTAATGAGGAATGAGAAGATCCGCAAGAGAACTAAAGTGACCGATATAGCTCTTAGAATTAGCAAGTTGAAATGGCAATGGGCCAGCCACATCGCTCGTAGAACTGTTAACCGATGGGGAAGAAATTTTCTCGAGTGGCGACCACGAACTGGAAGACGCAGCGTAAGCCAGCCCCCCATTCGGTGGACCGACGACCTGTTGAAAGCCGCGGCGAGACGATGGATTCAGGAGGCGAGCAGCCGCTTAAGATGGCGCGCTTTGGGGGAGATCTATGTTCAGCAGTGGACGTCTTCAGGCTGATGATGATGAACTAACCCGTCAATAATACGTCATCTGTGGCCCCTGATGTCAATAAGCAACGGTGAGAAGTTACCGTCAGGTGCGCAGTCTGCTTGCTTGCAACTCATAATTCCTCAAATTAAACACCATTCTTCCGTACCAATATATAAAAGAGAAACGTCTGTTTGTTAGTTTGTTTGTTTATTTATGTTCACGCGGTTTGGTTGTATGGCGTTCACGCCAAAACGACTAAAAAGATTTACATAGAATTTAGCACACATATTGCTTATACTAGTTGATCCGCCCCGGTTTCGCATGGATTAATTAGTTTTACGTGTTAATCCTGTTTATGGTTAATAGGGAAGCGAAAAAATATAGGGGAAAAGATGAATGGATGGGACGGCAATAGAAATGAGTTAGGCGAAGCCTGCCTTCCTTCGCCGGCTCATCCATTTATCCTTTTCCCCTGTCTTTTTCCTTTTCCCTTCATCTTCCCTTGGGCCCGATGAGTATAAATAAAAAAAAAACAGTAAACAGAAACAGAAAAATTCTTGCATAAAAATTACATACATGTTTCTTTGTGCACCGCGCACTTGGCCGTTTTAGAAAACAAAAAGTATTCTAAATGTTATTCTGAAATATTAGCTATAACAATATCAAATTTTTAGCTAAATCTGCTCAGTATATCCAGCGTGATGCGTGTTCAAAGGGACAGACAGACAGATAGACGAAAAAATTAAAAAATAACTGTTTCTACGTCTGTATCAATAAAGAAGGGGCTGTTATGGGCGGCCGTGTTGCTTAACATCAGGTGAACGACTATTTCGTCACGTCATTCAATCGCATAAAAAAAAAGAAAAGAAGTGTAATGCAATAAAAACTTTCAAAATATATTCAATGTACAGATGTAGCCCATTGACAATTTTATTATATGTAAGCATAGATTACTGGGGTTAACAATTATAATACTTTTCATCCCAGAAAATTGTTTGTTCATGCGAGCATACGACTAAGCCGAGGGTGAAACAGTGGAACACCCTCTAGCATAAAAAACTCTACGTTGGTTGAGGCGTAATGAGATTTAAAAAAATTGATTACATATTCACATGACTTTAATCCAAAAGAGTCTTTCAAAAATCCTTTTGATCCGTGCGCCATTATAACCTACAATATGGTACGTCCACTAACGATGCAGGATACGAATTGTTCTAGGTCCTTAATGAGGCAGTGTGTGCCTTCCTTTGGCTCTAGCCTTTACCCTTTTCAACTTTTATTCGGGCTTACGTCAAAGGCGTTGAAAATTTAGGATTTCAGATGCTGTACCTTTAAGAATTTTTGATTGTGATTTTTGTGGCCTTTTCGGAGTTATGTGTATCTTTTTTTTGTTACGATTAAGTAGGATTTATTATTATTTAGTAAGCGCCTATTTTTATGAATTTTGGTATTTTGGAAAGCCAAATAAATATTCAGTCGATGGACAGCTTGTAAGATCACCCTTTTTTATGTAAACGAATGACGTGACGAGTTAGTCGTTTGCCTGGTGTTAAGCGTCACGGCCGCCCATTAAAAATTTTAAATAAATACACAATGCCCTTCAAACCGGAACACAGTAGTGCTTGCACACTACTGCTTGGCGGCAGAATAACTGGCAAACTTATTCCTCTGTGACGTAGGTACACAAATGCATTGAATACCTACTGTATAGACATACAGTAGGTATTCAATGCATTTGTGATTTGTGTGTAAGACTACAGGGATAACTGAAAACTTGGAGCTGGCAAAGTTTAGTACAGACGGTCTTCTTTTTCTTCTCGTGTGGGCAAGTGGTCAGCCCTGGTGTCAGATTTTTGAGGCCGCCCAAAGGCTTCTGACTAGGCTTAACGACTATTGTCTTACTATAACAGCTGGAACCTACGGCTTAACGTGCCCTCCGAAGCACGGTAGCGCTCAGTTGTAAATACCATTTTTTGCTGCAGCGGTCACCCATCAGAGTAGTGACCACAGTGAGCTTTGCTTAACTTTACAGATCGGTTAGAAACGGCTAGTCGTGCTTTGCTATGAGCACTACAAAGTGACTGAATCCTTTTTCTGTTCAACCACCCTCCTCGAGTTTTGGCGGGAACTCGAAAAAGTTCACGTCGTTTCATTGTATTATTTTTCTAAACTTGTGCTTTTTCCAGTGTTAATGTTTAAAATTGGTGGCGGTTTACGCATTAAGTGCTGAATGTACGAGCATGAGTGTGGGCAAGTTATATAATGTGGTGAAACGTGGTTTTTCGTGTTGCTTCCAAAATTCCATAGAAGCTTCTAGTAAAGTTGCCATCACATTACTAGGGCATGACTTAGACTGGACTGACTACCTGACTTAGACTAGACTATGACTACCCAGACTGTGACAAAGACTTATACGTGGATATTCCATAACACGATGAAAAATTACAATACTTGACACTGGCTAAATACACTATGTGTGGAGCCAAAATACAAGAAAAAAAAAAAAAAAAACCACCCTCCTCCTCTGATCCAATCACGCCCCAGTCAGTGCTGCCAACCAGAAAAAACAATTCAACCAGCCAAAATTTTAAACTTATGACAGTCCTACTAATGTATAATCATGAACATAGTATTTATATAGGTAGGGAAGCTGGGGACTAGTTAAAACAATTTTTGCGAAATTGTTGATATTATGAAATAATGTGATTTTTTCGTGTTTATACCTGTACCTCACCCTTAGTGACACTCCCTAAACTCCTCAAAATTTAATTTTAGTATACCGTTGTCATTGGGTACCCATCAGCAAAGCTTGTGGTTTTGCTGATGGGTGCCTACTTTCATTTGCATGTCTCGGTAGTGATTGTGTAATTTATATTTTTTCTGTGTACACATAGTTTAAGCTACAATCCAGAACAGATTTGTTTGTATATTTACCTATTTGGAATAAGTCGTTGATTGTAATTTGTTTTGTGTACCTATATATAAATAAATAAATATAAATAAGTACCTAGTTATGCATCCCCCTCGCCCTCCTATATTGTAGAGAGAGGGCAAACTCAGCATTAGCCATGCATTAATGCTGACTAGGTTAATTAGAGCAGTAAGATAGTTGTAAGTTTTTAAGGCAGAATAAATTTGGCCTCCAGATCGGCTGGACGTATTTTCACTTTAATTTGTAGTTTAATTTTAATTTTTAAAAAGCCAAATACCTAATACGCAAGTTTGACTGGCGCAGCCGGATCGGTATTAACTATTATAGAAGCTGTGCCGTGCGCCTCGCAATATTCGGGTGTCTAAATTCGCCTGATTCCGGGAAACGCGGCGCGATTATAGCTTTAAAAGTGATACCGCGAACCAAAGAAATAAGTCAACGGGATACGAGGCTGCTGAGCATGGGAGCGATCGGTTGGTGAGTACCCTTTTTCGCCATCCTTACCATTTCCTCCCCATGTTTTCATGTAAATTGTGTTATTTTTGAGATAAGTCTTTGCTCATTATAACGTACATCTGGTGACTTGATATAAACCTCTATTCAGTGTGCCACTAGCGATAAGGAATAGTCATAACAATAAATGCATAGAGCTAACAATATATAGACAGGACAAAGTCATAAATAATTTTAATTGAATTAATTTGAGTATAAAGTAAAGTTATATTTTTGGTCTCAATATTGATCAGTGTGTTAATTTTAAGTGAAATGAGTGTAACTAAAGTGAATTGATATTTTGGTAGATTTCATATAATTTTACAACTTTTACAAATTTGCCTAAATAGTGTTCATAATTAATCGATTTACTTTATTTGTGCTTATACTATTGTTTTATTGTGTTTTTATATGTGTCTTTATTTTGTGTGATTTATTTACGTGTACTCTCTAGACATATGAATCGCTCTGGCGTAAGAATGGTTGAACTTGTAAGTACGCTCGTACATATCCCTCGCGAAATTTTGAACTTAATCCCCGTTTACGGAGGAGACAAGAGGCTTTTAAACCTATTTTTACGGAAGAGTGAATATGTCATAGAAAAATATAGAGGTAATGACGTTCAGAACTTATACGTGTATCATGCCATAACAAGTCGACTCGTAGATGACGCAGCCGCGCTCTTATCGGAACGCGAGGATGTTTTGTCTTGGCCTGTCTTGAAAGAGTTGCTAAAACAGCATTTCGGAGACCCGCGCAGTGAAGAATGTATTAATATTGAATTAGAGTCAATTAAAATAAAATCTGGTGAATCTTATTTAGATTTTTGCAACAGAATACAGAGTATTAGATCACTATTACTTTCAAAGGTAAATGCTTCAGACGATGCGGAATTAAAGCGCGCTAAAACTGCTATATATAATAACACATCTTTAAATGTTTTTCTGTACAACTTGCCTGAGAACTTAGTCAGGATAGTAAGATTAAAATCACCTTCGACCTTAGAAGATGCTCTGAGTGTTGTACTGGAGGAGGTGAATTTTCACGACCAGTATAATTTGCGAAATAAAATCCACGGTAGCGGTGCCAGCACCTCTAGGCCGCCTCTACCAGCGATTCAAGGTTTTAGGTTTCCCACTCCATCACAAAATACCACGCCACCTAAATTTATTTTTGGCAATCAAGCTGCAGCTGTACCGTACAAAATGCCCCAAGCCGCACAAGGTCAACAACAGAATTTCGGTTACCGCCCACAGTTAGGCTACCGCCCGCCTCAGTCCGGTTACCGTCCACCACAGTTCGGTTACCGCCCGCCTCAGTTCGGTTACCGCTCACAGCTAGGCTACCGCCCACAGTTTGGTAACAATCAGCCACAACCATTAGGCTTTAGACAGAACCCTAGCATGACGCCACAACAATTCGGGTACAAACCACCTCAGGTTCAAGCCCCGTGACTACAGTCCTCTGACGTAACCATGAGCACAGCGCCTCCATTGCCGCGCGACGGTTTTAGACTAAATGAGCTTACCTCATCTGAGTGTGACGTAGGACAGTACTACGAGTACTACGGTGACATTGAACTTGACAATCACGACAACATGTGTTACTTAGATGACATGAACTTCGAAGGTCAAGGGCATGACGATCATATGATGTATGAGACACCACAACATACTGACTTAGTTCAAGTTCAAGGTCAACCTGAAAATTTTCCCATACAAGCCTCAATACGAGACAAGAAATGATAGAGCAGCACTGTGACCCATCACTTAAGTTGCCATACATTTACATACCCGAAATAGATGCAAAAATGATGATTGATACAGGTAGTACAAGGTCATTTTTGAGCCCCCACAAAGCTTACCAGTATTTTAGTCAGGATATTAGGCACGAGCCTTTTGAAGTAGTTAGCACCCACGCGTCTAGCAGACACAGTGAGGTTATACACATACCACTTTTACCGACTTTCAAAAGTGATGATAGCCACAAGTTCTATTTGTACGAAGTTGATTCGCGCTATGACGGATTAATTGGTAACGACTTGTTAAAACAATTGGATGCCATAATTGATCTCAAACACCTGGTTCTAAAAACTAAAACCACTTGCATCCCAATTGTTAACAACAACCTGGATTATGTGATTAGGCTCGACCCGCGATCAGAGCACCGCGTAAAGGTACCCACAGACCAACATTCGGGTGACGCTATTATGGACTACAAAGAGTTTGGTTCTGGTGTGCGAATGCCAAGCGCTCTGGTGAACTGTATAAATGGCTACGCCACGACAGTAATCCAGAACGCTCTAGACAAACCTATGGTATTGACTATTACACAACCTTTAGAGGTTACGAAGCATCAAAGTGTAGAATGCGAACTTAACTTTACGACTGACACAAACAACATACAGACGGACAAACTACTTGAACAAAACTTGTGTAAACTCAGACTAGACCATACTAATGATGAAGAACGTGACAAAATTTACACCCTGTGCTTAGAATACAAAGACATTTTCCACTGTGACCAATTACCTTTAACCTTTACTAACCAAGTGAAGCACAACATCCGTACAAAGAACGAAGACCCAATCTTTGTGAAACCTTACAGACAAGCCCCGACACAGGCTGACGAAATTAATAGACAAGTACAAAAATTATTACAGGATAATGTAGTTCAGGAATCTCATTCTCCATGGAACGCCCCAGTGCACTTAGTGCCTAAGAAAATGGACGCGTCCGGAGAACAAAAATTTCGGATGGTTATTGACTACAGACGACTCAACGACATTACCATTGACGACAAATAC
Organism: Ennomos quercinarius; assembly: GCA_910589525.2. NCBI lineage: Eukaryota > Metazoa > Arthropoda > Insecta > Lepidoptera > Geometridae > Ennomos > Ennomos quercinarius. The sequence continues at coordinate 2,937,727 of OU342512.1, forward strand.
CCACTACCCAACATAAATGACTTGTTTGACAAACTAGGTAAAAGCGTATACTTTAGTACAATCGATTTAGCCAGCGGTTACCATCAGATCGAAGTTGAAAAACAGGATAGACAGAAAACTGCCTTTAGTACGCAGAACGGACATTTTGAATTCTTAAGAATGCCTTTTGGTCTAAAGACAGCACCCGCGACATTTCAACGGACTATGGACAATGTATTACGACGACTGACAGGACTACGCTGTATGGTTTACCTTGATGACGTAATAATTTTTTCGACCAGCTTAGAACAACACATACAAAAACTGCGACTAATTTTTGACCGACTTAGAGAGACAAACTTGAAAGTTCAGTTAGACAAATCCGAGTTCTTACGTAAGGAAGTACTTTACCTCGGACATACCATTACTAAAGACGGACTGAAACCTAACGACGACAAGATAAAAGCTGTAATGAACTTCCCACTACCCAGAACAACGACAGAAATTAAAAGTTTCCTAGGACTTGTAGGATACTACCGCCGCTTCATACCCGACTTTGCTAAAATTACCCAACCACTGACGACATGCCTGAAAAAGAGAAATAAAATCATCATTGACCAAAACTACCGCGACGCATTTAATAAGTGCAAAGAACTATTGACCCACGCACCACTGCTACAGTACCCTGACTATGACAAACCGTTCATACTTACAACAGACGCATCGAACATAGCGCTGGGCGCAGTTTTGTCCCAAGGTCAAGTAGGAAATGACAGACCAGTAGCGTACGCTAGTCGTACCTTAAGCGACACGGAGTCTCGGTATAGTACTATCGAACGTGAATTACTAGCAATCATTTGGGCAACCAAACATTTCCGGCCATATTTATACGGTCGAAAATTTTACATATATACTGACCATAGGCCCCTAGCGTGGCTTCATTCCTTGAAGGACCCAAACAGCAAATTGACCCGTTGGAGGCTACGGCTTCAAGATTTTGACTTTGAAATCATTTATAAAAAGGGCAAGCAAAACACCAATGCAGATGCCCTCAGTAGGATCAAGGTCAACGCCCTAGGCTCAGATGATGATGGGAATTCGATGAGAGTGAATGTGGATGAAAAAGAACGAAAGCTTCAGCAGGACATGGATGACGTAGTTCAGCGGATAGTACAGTTGACAAATGACAAACCAGAACGACATAACTCTTCAACTATAACCATATCAGACTCAAGTAGAACTACTTCTATTAGCCCCGTAGGATCTGCAACAGATTCTGCATCAGAAACCACTGAAATAATTTCACATGAGGTCCCTGTATACTCGCCTTCAGCACAAAGTAGCAAATCGCAGACTATTCACTCAGAACTTGACCTAGACTCTACAGGAATACCAATTTTACATGAGGCTATTGACAATAAGCCAAATCAAATTTTAGTCTTCTCCTGGTTTAAAAACGACATCCAAGTAAAAGACCTTTCCCGAGAAAAACACAAAATTCTAGAAGTTTTCTTACCAACCAATAATCCAGAATTAGTAAAAACCTTTTTGAAGGAATACGTTAGACCTAAAATAAAATACTTCATTTATTTTGAGGAAAATGAACACCGTAGACAATTCAGTAATACTGTTATAGGTTTATTTAAGAAAGATACAGTAAGGCTTTATGAATGCACGGAACGTGTGGTATATGTTGAGGATGAAAGTGAGCAGAAAGCTATTGTATTAAAATATCATGAGGGAAAGACCTGCCACCGTGGCATAAAAGAGACGTTAGTAAGGCTTCGTAGAAGTTACTGTTGGAGTAAAATGGAAGAGACAGTTACAGCAATAATTAATGCATGTGAAGCTTGCAGGAAAATGAAGTATGACAGAAAGCCGTTAAAACCTGTAATGCAATTAACACAGACTCAAGATGCCCCCTTTCAGGAACTATTCATTGACCTCTTTTCAATTGAAGGCAAGAACTACCTGACTTTAATTGACGCATTCAGTAAATTAGGACAAGCCATAGAAATACCCAACAAATCTACACCTGAAGTAGTTAGAGCCCTTTTGAAATACTTTTCCTTCTACGGAATCCCTAAGAAAATAAGCTCAGACCCAGGAATGGAATTCAATAATGAACTCATGAAAGAATTCCTTTGCCTGCATAAAATTGGGAGGCACATAGGCACCATTAATAATCCAAACTCAATGGGTTTGATTGAGCGCTTTCACTCAACCCTTATTGAGATATACAGGCTAGCAAAGTATGAGCAGAAGTGCACCGACGCAGCATCGGTCATGACCTATTCAGTCATGAGTTACAACCACACAATACATTCAGTCACGGGCTTAACCCCATTCGAAATAGTATTCGGACACACAGACACAGACAGTCCCTACAACATTGAATTCGAAAAATCATACACACAACAATTAGTAAAAGATCATGAAAAGCGCACTAAGTTTTTGTACAAGCATTTAGCTGAAAAGATGGCAGCAAGCAAGGAAAGAATAAGGGAAAAGAAAGGTGGTGAAGCAGATATAGAACTTAAGCAAGGGAAGACTGTGTATGTAAAGGACGTGAATAAAAGAAAGAGTAAGGATAAAGCTAGATATAGAAAAGCAAAAGTTGTGAATGAGGTTGAAAGGAATGTGGTTCCACTTAAAGTAGGCGACAGAATTACTAAGGCTCCATTAAAAAATATAAAACGCCCTCCGCAGGTGGTGCGTTCTGATGCTAGCGGCGTCAGCAGTCGCTCTCCAACTGCAATCACTTGAAGGGAACCCCGGGATCCTGCCTGTAAAAGAAGGCCAAGCTTATGTCCAAATAGACAGCTGGACTATTATAAAAACAATTAATTTAGAAAAGATTTATAATGACTTAAACTTTATTATTATTAAATTCAACGAGTTCAAACTAATGGCGCTAAACAAACCGTTCCCTCATGATTTTGTCAGTATGTTAATGCACGCAGAGTATCTACGCGACTTAACCGTGGAGAAATTTAAGCAATTAATTCCGCAGCGTTTTAAGAGAGGCATTTTAAACCCATTAGGATCAATTATAAAAATTGTAACTGGCAACCTCGACCACGAGGACGCCCTCAAATATGATAAAATAACGTCTGAAATAAACCATGACCAAGTCATTGTCTCAAAGAAATTAACGATAGTCTCTCAAATGCTGGATAGCTTTATTAATACAACCGAAGTCATAAAACAAAACTCTATTATCTTAGACACACGCCTTAGAAAAGTCGAAACAGCCTTGCAGGACGTGGTCGCTAAAGAAAATAATTGGATCCTATCCTCATACATTTTAGGATTGTACAGCCTGTTCATAAGTAACTTCCGCACTGTGTTTATTAAGTTAAGTGAAATTGAGACCGCATTAGCATTGAGTAAAAGCTCTATACTACACCAGTCCATTGTGAACTCTACAGAGCTATTGTATCATTTAAAATTAATATCTAATATTGGCACTTTGATATATGAACCTAATGAATCTAATTTGATAAAAATTGAAGAAACTATTTGTGTAAAATCATTTATAACGAAAAACCAGATTACGTTTATAATGGAAGTCCCTCTTACCGATAATTGTACTTACAATTATTACAAAATATATTCCTTACCTGTGTTCCATGCACCTGATAATATAACCTTAGCAATATTTCCTAAATACCCTTACCTTTTGGCGAAAGGGATAAAATACTTACCGGTTGCGAAACCCTGTCACCCTCTCGCCGCTGGAGATCATTTCCTATGCGCTGATGACAATAGAGCTCTATACCCTGGGCTCACCTGTGAGGAGCAGCTCATGAAGTTTGATAAAAACCTTACCTGTTGTAAGCAGCATCCAATTCACATAGAAGATGTGAAGGTACAGAAAATTAACTCAAACAATTGGATACTCTACACGAAAACTAAGACGACGCTCACGAAACAGTGTGGTGGCGAGATCTCCAATTATCCTGTTCTGGGGACTTACGTCATCACCCTTGACGAGCCCTGTGACGTGGTAGTCACAGGAATACGGATGCGGCGCCACCGTGTCTACACGGAGACGGAAGCGGCGATACCGCTACCTATAATAAACCTCCCGCAGTTGCCGGCGAACGTGAGATTAACAAGTGCGCGTGCACTTAACATGCGTGATGTTAACCTCGACGAGGTGAAGTATATGTCATACGCGTTGAAAAATAGTGAAGTGATTGAAAGTGTTATGAATAGAGAAACGGACTCTACATTCAGTGTACTAGTTTATGCCACTATGGGCCTCGTAATATTAATTCTTACTGTGTTTCTGATTTATGTGTTTCGTAATAGAATTGTACTGTGTCTAGAAAGTTATCGGAAACATTCTCAAATCGAACATTCCGATAACTTCGCTCTTAGGGAGGGAGGAGTTATGCATCCCCCTCGCCCTCCTATATTGTAGAGAGAGGGCAAACTCAGCATTAGCCATGCATTAATGCTGACTAGGTTAATTAGAGCAGTAAGATAGTTGTAAGTTTTTAAGGCAGAATAAATTTGGCCTCCAGATCGGCTGGACGTATTTTCACTTTAATTTGTAGTTTAATTTTAATTTTTAAAAAGCCAAATACCTAATACGCAAGTTTGACTACCTATTAGTTCATAATATGCAACTGTAAAATAGTCAAATAGTTGATGCGTTTTGGCACAAGAGGTATTTTAGCACTGTTACAAGAAGCCCCTAGCTCCCCTACTACATATTATTATGACTATACAAACATGTTAGAATGGAAAGCTTAACACACTTTCCGAAACCCCAGTCCCTAAACTTGATCACTTAGCACAGCCCATATAATCCTGATAAGTACTACACAACTGTTTGACCCCCTCGGGATTCCGCGACCACGGCCTCTAAACTTTGCTAATTAACGGCTTTACCCTGTCTTGTATTATATGTCTGCGTGTAGAAGAGTTGAGTAGGTGTTTTAGTGGTTAGGTAATATTAATACAGATTCTGGATTTTGAGACTGGTTTTGGTCGATTTCTACCGACCTCAAAGTGGAGGTATTAGGTTGTATATTTATATTCCCTTTGGGTACGGAACCCTATTACTAAGGCTCCACTGTCTGTCTGTCCGTCTGTCGCCAGGCTGTATCTCATGAACCGTGATAGACAGTTGAAATTTTCACAGATGATATATTTCTGTTGGCGCTATAACAACAAATAACTAAAAAACAGAATAAAATTAATATTTAAGAGACAATAAACGTGGTTTTTTTGCTCGTTTACCAGATGAGTCATAGATGGCGCTGCTTTAAATAGTACTGCTACACCAGATGGCAGGGATAGAAATTGGTACGGAACCCTTTGTGCGCGAGTCCAACTCGCACTTGGGCGGTTACTTACATTTGTTAATACCTCAATATCCATCATTAACAAACTGATTTTGAAAATCCTTTGTTTATTTCAAAGGGTTATTGATGTTTTGCTTGTTTTGTTTGTTTTTTGTATTTCACTAAGGTTAGGTTTTTAGTCCGTAGTTACGGTAACCAATGGTTAAAAACTCTAATTCTAACCAATGCGTAGTTGATCTAAATCATTGCAACGTAACTGGAAAATACCGCAGATTCTGAAAACGAAAGTTTTCAATCAGTGTGTGTTGCCAGTGATGGCTTATGGAACTGAGACATGGTCTCTTACTGTTGGCCTCATTAGTAAGCTCAAAGTCACGCAGCTAGCTATGGAGAGAGCTATGCTCGGTGTTTCCCTGCGAGATAAGCTCCGGAAGATCCGCAGGAGAACTAAAGTGACCGATATAGCACTTAGAGTTAGTAAGTTGAAGTGGCAATGGGCAGGTCACATCGCTCGTAGAACTGACAACCGATGGGGAAAAAAGGTTCTCGAGTGGCGACCACGAACCGGAAGACGCAGCGTAGGCTGGCCCCCCACTCGGTGGACCGACGACCAGGTGAAAGCCGCGGGGAGCCGATGGATGTAGGAGGCGAGCAGCCGCTCAAGGTGGCGTGCTATGGGGGAGGCCTATGTTTAGCAGTGGACGTCTTCAGGGTGTTAATGATGTTGATGATGAACAGGAAAATTATATAAATCATGATCATATCTCAGAGCATCGTTGCGAACAGACGTGTTGAATTATTACAATTAAACAAATAATATTAAGCTAAATCGTGACCTTGTTTTTACCGACAGCCGGTAGTAACGTATAACTATGTCATATTTTTATGCATAGTTTGTGTCAACTTTTTTTTGTGGAAATGTTCAGTGAACAAGACAAGTAAATTACTTGAATAACTATGGACGGCAGCCCCTTCAGCCGGAGCGACAGGACTGCCCGCTCCCCGCCACCCTCACACGCACCTTCACCACCTGCACCTCGCCCTCAGTCGTCGAGTCAAAGTGTTCCTGAAGTGGTCTCTACTTCGGAAATACAAGGCTGGATGACCTCAATCGAACAATGGCTTAATGAGGTATGCAACATCGCTTCTGAGGGTAAACTGAACTCTGAGCAGAAACTCCGCATCAACTCATTATGCCGGAAAGTAGGTCACGGTACTTCGCAGATGGCAGTACAGTATCAGTCCTTAAAGCTTAAAGCGATCCAAGGCCACTCTACTATTCAAACCCTCAAAGGCCAGCAGGACTTATCACAGCGCTTACAGGATCTTAAACTGGCTATTGAAGAAAATCCTAAGCCTGCTTCGGGTGCCTCTTTTGCGGACATGGTTAAAAAAGGTGCCAACAATTTCATTCAGCCCATTCATCTAAATTCAGTGGCCATTTATCCCCACGATAAATTGAAGACAAGCGACGACACGAAAACACTTGTCCAAAAGATTATCTGCCCAGAACAGATGAAGCTCCACGTGAGGGGCCTGCGCAAGACCAGGAATGGTGGTGTCATCATCAGCACTGACTCGAAAGACGACATCGTGAAGCTAAAACAATCAGAGCAGCTCATGAACTCAGGCCTTATAGTTGACGAACCTCTTAAGCGGAACCCTAGAGTGGTGATCATTGGAGTACCCTCATCAATGCAGGATAAGGAAGTTTTTACCTGTTTGTACCACCAGAATCTTGCGGACAAACTTCAGGACTCTACCCTGGAAACATTTTTGACCTCAATTAAACTAAGCCATAAGTCAGGCAGGAAAGACGCTGAGACCTGTAACTATGTTATAGAAGTATCTCCAGTGGTACGTAAAGCTCTCATAACTAAAGAAAGAGTTTTTGTGAATTGGTCATCTTGCCCCGTAAGAGATTTCACTTTGGTCACTAGATGTTTTAAGTGTCAGCAGTATGGTCATGCGGCCAAGTCATGTCGGCAGACTACCTCCACTTGCGGCCACTGTGGTGATCAAGGTCACCCTATAAAAGAGTGCCCGAAAAAGACAGAGGAAGCAAAATGTGCTACTTGCTTGCACTTCAAAAAACCAAGCAATCATACCACCGGTTCTATCGAGTGCCCAGCAAAATTAATGGCCGAAAAAAGGTATATAAACTCTGTTAACTATGAGGGCGCCTAGAGCGCCGTTTATTTCTAGTTGTTTCTTGCCGTTACTAGCGTATATTATCTGAACTCATGGCCGATGAATTAATGAATGACCTAGATAATACTTGTATTTATGAGTCAAAAGTGTGTGACACCGAAAACTGCAAACAATATCTTTCTAAGTATAAAAGCCCTTTAACTGTACTAACCCAAAACATCCGTAGTATTTATAAGAATATAGATAGCCTTAACGTTTTCTTACATAGGCTTAACATTGAGTGTGACGTAATGGTCCTTACCGAATGTTGGCTTTCAAATCGTGAGGGGGCTCTTCCTGTTTTACCAGGGTACAATAGTTTCTGCACTACAGCATCGTTCAACCAGAACGATGGTGTGGTGGTATATACTAAAAAATCCTTACTTCTCACAGTCGAGGAGCCTAATGTTCATGAATGCAATTGTTTAGTCATTAAAGTTGGTGCTGAAGTCGCAATTATTGCTATATATAGACCTCCTTCTTTTAAACAATTAGATATTTTTCATAATAGTCTTAATACGACATTGCAAACTCTATCCTCGTTTAGAAATATCATATTAACTGGAGATATTAATATAAATATAAACTCGGAAAATAGCGATGCAAGCCTAAGTACCCAGGATTACCTTAATGTATGCGCCTACCATGGACTTTTCCCCTCTCATACTTTATCAACACATCAAAGCGGTTCTTGTCTGGATCACGTCATGCTCAAGGCCAGACTTCCGTGTTTAACACTTGTAACTAACTCAACAGTAACAGACCATTGCGCTGTCCTACTAACCCTCGATTTGTCGCTGTGTAAGCACAAAAATCGCCCTCAGCAAAAATCTAAAATAAACATGCGTAGTCTCGAACGTGATTTATGCAACCTTGACTTTAATCCAGTTTACAATACTGCTGATGCTAATATTTGTTTATCATATGTAATTCATAAACTGCAAGAAGCCATTTTGCATAACACAACGCTTATTGAAGTTAATAAGAAAAATTATTCTATAAAACCTTGGATTACCCCGGGTCTTATCAGGTGTATACGGCACAGGGATAAATTGCATAAGAGAACAAAGCAACGTCCCGATAATTCTATTTTACAGTTATCTTATAAAAGGTACAGAAATTTCTGCAATAGCTTATTGAGAAAATTAAAAATTGAATATGATAAACAACAGCTGCTTCAAGCAGGAAATAATAGCAAACAACTATGGAAAACCATTAAAAATGTCACATTTACGTCAAATCAGCAAAAGTCAGATTCGAGTCTATTGCATACACACACTTCCCCGCTTACCTCCGCTAATAACGTCAATTCCTTTTTTGTAAATGTCGGTAAAAGTCTGGCTGAAAAGATTTTAAATAAAAATGACAGCCATTCCAACGATTCCGCAACGCCACTAACCCTGACCAAGCTACAAAGTGGAAAGTCGTTTGCTATGTTAGGTCTGGATGAAACGGAAGTGGATAGGGTTATTTCTAGTTTGAAAAATAACCAATCAGCCGGGTGGGATAATATCAGCAATGATTTTTTAAAAAGGTTTAAACGTATTCTTGTCCCCCCTTTAACGCACATTTTTCAAATATGTCTCAATGATGGGATTTTTCCAAAATCTCTTAAGAAAGCTGTAGTTATTCCGATTTATAAAGCTGGTAGAAAAGAGCTCGTTACAAACTACAGACCTATCTCTTTATTACCATCACTCTCTAAAGTCTTGGAAAAAATAATTAACAACAGATTAGTAACGTTTTTAGAAAATAATTCCCTCTTCTCCCCCTGGCAATTTGGTTTTAGATCTACGTTATCTACAGCAGACGCGGTACATCACTTAACTAACTACGTCACCGAGGAACTAGGAAAAGGTAAAAGAGTAACAGGGATTTTCCTCGATCTGGCCAAAGCTTTTGACACAATTTCTGTTCCGATCCTTCTTAACAAACTAGAAGCACTAGGAATTCGAGGCTTGCAGTTGAAACTTTTTGGTGACTATCTGCAGGATCGGTCGCAATGTGTCAAAATAGGTAATATCATCAGCACCGACATGAAAATTCCTCCTTTTGGGATTCCCCAAGGAAGCATCCTTGGACCTACACTTTTCTTAGTCTATATAAATGATCTCTGTAATTTAAATCTAGATCATGGGAAAATAATTTCATATGCTGATGACACTGCTTTAATTTTCTCCGCTGACTCCAGCACAGATGTACATATTTACGCGCAACGAGGCTTTAATGTTGTAAATAGCTGGCTTAAACGTAACCTACTAACGCTTAATGCTGATAAGACGAAATTTATGAGTTTTTGCATGCGGAAAATCCAGAGCCTTTCTAACAATAATCAATTATGTGCACACTCCTGTGATAACACCCTGCTTGACGTTTGCACTTGTCCATTTATTGATAAAACTGTTTCCATTAAATATCTTGGCATTATAATTGACGACACCCTTTCTTTCAAAAAACACATTTCCACTCTAGCTAACAGAGTACGTAAGTTAATATTTGTTTTCAAAAAGCTGCGCTATATTGCGGATAAAAAAATAATTATTCAAGTCTATCAAGCTTTGTGTCAATCTGTTATTCAATACTGCATTATGTCTTGGGGCGGCGCTCCAAAAACCACTATTTTACCTATCGAACGTGCCCAAAGAGCGGTCCTGAAAGTAGCCACGTCCAGACCGTTCCTTTTCCCTACACGCCTACTTTATGAATGTTGCAATGTTTTAACGGTCCGACAACTTTTCATAATGTACACTGTCCTAAAACAGCACACCACTCAGACGCATAATGCACTGCTTACTAACACTAAGAGGCGGAAAGATATTGTATGTACTTCACTCTCTGTGTCTAAGTTTGTTTTCACAAACCGGTTCTTCTTTTTCCTAGGTCCTTTTCTGTACAATAAACTTAATAAGGCATTATCTATCTATGACCTCAATTATTTTAGTACTAAATTAATACTGTATAAGCATTTACAAGGTCTGACTTATGATCAGACCGAATTACTGTTACACATTGATAAATAAGTAAATTAGTTTTTTTTTTTTTTTTTTTCCTTTTGGTAAATTCTAATATACTCTGCTTAAGTAATTGATACGTAAATTATGGTAAATACATTTTTAGATAATACTTTTGTTTGTTAAATAATTATTGTAAGCTTGTCTATAAATAGAGGTTTTAGTTTTAATGTAAAATATTGTTAATAATTTAATTTTTCACGTGTATATACTCGTATTGCTGAATGCTAGCACTTATGCCGCCTGTGACACAGGTTTATCCTAGTACAGGCACCGTGCTTTGTTAGACTTATGTATAGTTCCTAAGATTCATATTGTATAGTATTTTAGCATAACGTAATTTTTGAATAAATATTATTATTATTCACTCATTTATTCATTTTTCTTAGGTTTAGGTTTTTCTTACAATATTGTTATAAAAATACATTACAAAAATACTATCAAAAAATCCTAAACCTAGAGTGCCGCCAGCAGCGGGGCAGGGCCCAAGCTACCGGTGGTCAGGGCTGCAGAGTGAGGAACCTCCTGACAATACGTGCCGTGTCAAGGAGTACTGCCTTCTGAATCTGGCCCTTGATCCAACCGTCTAGCGAGAGCCTCTCGAGGTGTTGGTCGAGGCTCTTCGCTATAAGGCCGTTCGCCGAAACGACTATCGGGACAATGCTTGTTGAGTCAACATTCCACATGGCGGTTACCTCGTGAGCCAAGTCAAGGTACTTGCTGAATTTGTCCTTCTCAGCCTTCACGAGGTTCTCGTCATGCGGAATGGTGATGTCAACGAGCACTGCCCGGCGTTGGGATCGGTCTACCAGCACGATATCAGGCTTATTGGCTACAATAGTCCTGTCCGTGATGATAGAGCGATCCCAATAGAGCAATGCACGGCCATTTTCGAGAACCGGCCCCGGTGTGTACTTGTAGTACGGCACCTCAGACTCCACAAGGCCGTATTATTATTATTATTATTATTATTATTATAAACATGGTAATATTATAATTGCGATAGGTGGTATGACTTTTTCTGCCAAGTTCGTCTAGGTAGGTACCACCACTTTGCCAGTTATTCTGCCGCCAAGCAGTAGTGTGCAAGCACCACTGTGTTCCGGTTTGAAGGGCATTGTAGCTAGTGAAATTACTGGGCAAATGAGAATTTATGATCTGATCACACAGTCTAGTAATCTTATTACTTTACTGTGTGAAGTCTCAGGATGACGTGCGCAGTGCAGTGTCACGCAAAACTATATTAATTTAGAGTTCCGAGTTGTACTGCAATCTATTATGGGCAGCCGTGACGCTTATCATCAGGCGAACAACTAGCTCGTCACGTCATTCATTTACATAAAAAAAAGTCAGTGAAGCCCCTTTTATAAAAGAGTGTTATTGTGAATGAAAGCCCTTCTGTCTAATAATATTTCCTGTTCTGGCAATCCTGGCTCAGTTTTAGTTGTATTTCTCATGTCTGAGGGTCATGACCTTTCATCATGGCCTTGTTTATGATGTCACACCATCTTCTAGTTTCAGGTATCATTAGTGGTTTAGTGTTGTGTCAGTTTTGTTAGACTAGCTCATCGAGCGATTGTTTTCTTTTACTTTTCTGATCACTACTGTTCTTTTTTAATTTATGGTTTGTTTTTAATTAATTAATTTAATTTTTACCTTAATCAACATATTACTTTTTAAATGTAAAGAAACAAGTTAAATAACAGGCTGAGTGCGAATAGGGCTCGCGCACGAAGGTTTCCGTACCGTTATCTATAAAACGAGCAAAAAAAACATGTTTGTTATATGAGCTCTCATATAACAAACATGTTTTTTAGTATTTGTTGTTATAGCGGCAACAAAAATACATCATCTGTGAAAATTTCAACTGTCTAACTATCACGATTCATGAGATACAGCCTAGTGACAGACAGACGGATGAACAGCGGAGCCTTAGTAATAGGGTCCGTTTTACCCTTTGGATACGGAACCCTAAAAAATTAACTTCACTACAGTGTAGCAGGCGTTACACAAACCCTAACCAGTAGATCCCGGTTTAATCCTCGGTTGGTACGAACGACTAATATTAGCACAGGCTGTTTAGTGTTCAGGCTGTTTAGTCTAAACAAACAGGAGCCTTGTTTTCCTGCGTATAGCTTAGGCCTCGTGTGTGGGTATATGCTTGACTGGAATTATGTTTAATGTAGATTTCAGTAATTGAATAAACGGCCCATGATTGTAACTGTCTTTTGTATGTCTTTTTTATGTTAAAGGGAGCAAACAAGCATACGGCCCACCTGATGGGAAGTGGTCACCGTAGCCTATGGACATCTGTAACACCTGAGGAGGCATCATCAATGCGTTGCTTACCCTGTAGGACTCTTTTAACCCTCCTTTTAAAGTACTTCATGTTATAACTCTGCGGAAATACCGCTGGCGGGAGCTCGTTTCACAAGTTTTGCAAGTGTACGGCAAGAAACAATGCATGAATCGAGTCGTATGAGATTTACACGACCCAATAATATGTTTATTGTCTGTCTCACCATCAGCCCTTACGTAACCACTGTTAGAACACGGGACTTCTCTTACAGAAAGAGAGAGGGAGTGTTGGCTATATATTCCACCACGCTGTCAAAGTGGGGACTGTTTGATGAATCTTCAATGAGGAACGTTGTGCTGCTGTTTAACTTACTCCCGGCACCGCAATTTTATAACCGCATACCTACTGTCAAAAAGCTTATCCAAACCTTGTGGACCTATGGAAAACTCGCACAGTTCGTTTATTGCGACAATTTCTGCCACGTGCCTGCAAGATGTGGAATAAGCTAGTGTTTCCACTGAGCTACAATATGGGGCAGTTCTAAACTATAAAGTATTAAAGGGTAATCATAACGTGGTCTCTTACTGTTGGCCTCATTAGTAAGCTCAAAGTCGCGCAACGGGCTATGGAGAGAGCTATGCTCGGTGTTTCCCTGCGAAATAAGCTCCGGAACGAGGAGATCCGCAGAAGAACTAAAGTGACCGATATAGCTCTTAAAATTAGCAAGTTGAAATGCCAATGGGCAGGCCACATCGCTCGTAGAACTGACAAACAATGGGAAGAAAGGTTCTCGAGTAGCGACCATGAACCGGGTGACGCAGCGTAGGCCAGCTGACGTCACCACCTGGTGGACCGACGATCTGGTGAAAACAAGCCGCCGCTAAAAGTGGCGCTCCGTGGGGAGGCTTATGTTCAGTATTGGACGTATTCAGGCTGTTGATGATGATGATGATTATGATGATGATGAAAGGGTAACCAAGGCATCAGTAGCACTTTTGGTATTGCAGACATCTATAGGCAACGGTAACCAGGCCGTCAGCTAGTTGGTCTGTCCATGTTATAAAAAATAATTGACCCATGAATGGAAGCTCAATCCACATCTTAGAATATTGTAATCATGACAATCATCAAAAGCAAGTCTATTTATGACATAAATCAGAAAGAAAAAGAAACTAAACCATTAAATAAGTTAACAAATAAAGTCGACAGTCACACAACAATCTATATCCAAGAGAAACAAACATTATCTCCATGTGAAGTGAAATACAAGGCGAAAGATATCTACTACACCGAAACTTTGATCGCTTACAAACTGTCCAGCAAACTGAAACTTCAACTACAATCTAACAAAACTGAAGTAGCACTTAGCGGCGTCGTAGATTGTTGAATTCAGTACATAAACTACTGCATCCGTAAAAACGTTGTAGCTTTTGATTAATTACACCATATTTTGTCTTTTTTGATCGCTTTCAATATTCAAATGTCAAAAAAGAACAAAAGCTGAAGTATCTAATCTAAAACTACTACTCGTTTATGAGGCCGCTAGAGGACGCTACTTTGAATGGCTATTTTACTCTTGCATCAACCCACAAACTAAATTGGTAGATACATTCATGATTAATGTCAATAGCATAGCATAAAGAACTTCTTACAATTAATTTCAATGTGAAGAATTTTTTTTTATTATGAACAGGACTTAAACCTGCATCGATCCGTCGCTAAAGCCGGAACAAACTTTACTTAAGCTACCGTGACAATTGACTCATGTCCTTTATCTTTCACCCTTACATTTTTTCCTTTACATTACAATTAATTTGTTGAAAAGCGATTTTCGCAGGTAATGTCATTCCCATACATTTTGAGTTATCGTTTGGCATTAACGCTAATGGAATGAACATCTGTGCTAGACGCCCAGATGTTGCGGCGTGAAGAAGGAACAAACACGCGCACACACAAACATTTGCATATATAAAATTAGTGCGATAGTGATGTGATTTTTATAAGCAATAATTAATATTTTTTTGTATTATATTTAAGTTTATGACTTTTGTTATAGTTGATTTGAATATGTCTGACATAATTTATATGCAAAACTTATCTACTGTTACAACTCACACTGTGACCGTGTCAGCGTTATACAAACTTTTTGAGACAAAACAGGTATATTAGAGAAACTTGTTACATTTCAGACGTAAGAACTGTTTCTTATCTTGGAACGGAAGAGGAGCAAAGTTTTAAATAGGTCGTAGGTATATCCAAGCTTAGCAGTTTTATCTTAGACTAAAATAACGATGTAGACGACGCCCTTTAGTTTCTGAGATCTGTGAACAGCGCCGATGGGGAAGAATGGTTCTCGAGTGGTGACTATGAACCGGAAGATGCAGCATAGACCTACCTAATTTGACAGTCTGTCCTAGGTAGACATATTTGTCGACAACTTCGAGAGTATCGTTCCTTACAATTACCGGTATAAGTGGAATATGGGCATTAGACATGACTTTCTTCTTGTCCATGCTCATGTTAAGACCAACCCGTTGGAAGACTCTACTGAGGTCATTGAGCATGGTGCTAAGGTTCTCGAGCGATTCCGCCATTATGACCATATCATCGGCAAAACGAAGGTTAGTGATGCACTCGCCATTTATGTTGATGCCAGATACCCTCCAGTCTAAGAGTTAGAAAACGTCCTGCAATGCGTTTGTGAATAGTTTCGGAGAAATAACGTCTCCCTGTCTCACACTCCTTTGCAATGGGATTCGTTCCGTGCTCTGATCCTATAGTCGGAGTGGGTAAGTAGATACTTCTAAAACATTATATTTACGACTATCAATATTCTGTATTACAAATACTTTCATTATTTAAGTGTATTAGTTAAGAGACAAGACATTTAGTTAAATTACATTTTTAACATTGTTTTATATAAAAATGTTTCTTTTTTAAGCTTTCTGTTACTCGTTCTATCGATATTAATGATTTTTTGTCTAGCATAAATAAAATAAATAAATATGTGTGGACATTTCACACAGCGCCATCTAGCCCCAAACTAAGCATAGCTTGTTCTATGGGAAACCAGATAACTGATGTAATACTTAGATACTTTTTGTTTGTAAATACATACATAGAATACAATATAACACCCAGACACAGAACAAACATCGATGTTCATCACACAAATGTTTGTCCCGAGTGGGAATCGAACCCACAACCTACAGATCAGAAGGCAGGGTTACTACCAACTGAGCTATCAGGCCAGTCAGGTTGTCATCATCTGTAATTGTTGTGGCATTTGGCTTGTACTACTTTTAGTATAATAATAATATAATATATCAGTGTACACGATGTTGATGATCGAATAATTAAATAAATAAATAATAAGAGTGTTTATTAATAATACAATTTTAAATCCAAAGTCTGTACCAAAAATAAATTGATATCGCGTTCTCAGATCAGTAATTTCAAACCCACTCAATTTTGATAAAGTAACTGTTTTTCAACAAAAATAATATTACAAATAATCTAAAACCTGTACCAAAGAAACGTTATCAACACCCAAAATAATTTATCACAAAATCTTTGAACAATTTGTACTGCCAAGGGAATGCTTAGGTAAGTATTTAGGGAATCCACCCCGTTTGTCCTTTGATCTCGGGGTGGATTTACCCCCATTATCGAGATAGGGGTCGAATTTCGCGATAGGCTGTGAAACCTTAAAGTTTAAGGGTAGGCCTAGGAATAGATTGTTTCAATTGATCGGCCGAAGTTTATATTACAAAGCTGTGAGGCATTTAATTTTGTACTTTGTGGTACAATTTTGAAACTATTTTTTAAACTTTTGTATATAACAATTCCTATAGCCCGCACTAAGCGTTTCGCATCAAACTTTATAGTGCGTACAGCAAATTAGTGGAATACCTTGCCGTCGTCCTTGTTTCCAGCTAACTATAACCTGGGAGTCTTCAAGTACAGAGTGAACAGGTATCTTCTAGGCATGCATGTACCATCGTAGACTGCGTCATCGCTTAGGTACCATCAGGCGAGACAGTGGTCAAATGATGAATTATAAAGAAAAAAATATTCAATTATTGATTTTTTTTTAATTCAATATACACAAAATAATACAATCGAAATAATTTTCAGTTATAGTAGAAAATTCAAAAATATTATAGTTCTAAGCTACATTCAAATGTAAAGCTGAAGCTTATTTCCGGATTCAAACCCGCGACATATCAATCACAGTCGACGCCACTAACCTTTGAGCCACTGTAGCTGTAAAAAATTTGATCTAAAAAACCTTTCAAAACACAGCATTAAAATCCATCCATCAGCTCTCTACTAACAAGCTCCGCCGACTTTCCGAGAATCAATGTTACCAGCAGCCAGTCCTCGGGGAAATAAGCGAAGTTTGAACTACCGAATTGACTCTCGAGTGGAAACAAATAACGCGGGGATTGGACAAGACAGGAGCGTTCCAGAACGAGAACGCGATTCGAAATCTCGGGGATAATTCTCGGAGTAGCCCAGCGCACGACGACATCAGATCTCGTTTCACGTAAGTTAAATTCTAAACTCTAAAGAAGTGACATCACGTATATGGTTTTTGTATTCTAAATTCAAAAATTAAAGAAATGGACCTAAACTCTCGTTTAGACCCATTCCGGTTTTTATTAGTATAATGAGCTTTTCCAGGGCTACAATATACATCATTTTCAAATGAGGGCTAAAAATTATTATCACAGGGTAAGCAACGCATTTGTGGCACGTATATAATATTACAAATGTCCATAGGCTACGCTGACCTTTTCCTATCAGGGCCGTATGCTTGTTTGCCTTTTTTGGAGTAAGATGAAGTTAAAGAAAAAATAAAAATATTTACAGTACTATTTATTCCCAAATGAGCAGTGATCAATTTTTGTTTTCTAGAGTTCTTTTGGGAATAATTTAGATGTTCTATCCATTGGGCCTCTAAAAACCGTTCATCTTTTGTTTTACGGTCAATTCCAGACAGATTTCTTTCCGACATTTAATATCTTTTAAAAAATGCTGCGATGCGCAAGCAAGATAGAAGTCTCAAACATATTAGCGACAACGAACTAGACGTAAACATTATAATTCGCTTTATTCTTTCATGAATAACATGTAAAGAAAAAACTACATGTTTTTCTAGAGCTCTTTATTATGTTTTCATTGTAGCTTGTATTTACAAAGAACTACCAACCCTGTTACTTAGATGTATGTTTGTATTTTAGATACGATTATAATGTTTTTATACTGTGGTTGGAATTAAAGTTCTCTTACGCTAATTATTATGCCAGTCAGCTACGCATAAAGAGACAAGCAATGACGTAGGCAATGAAATAATAAATTTCCTGTTTTTTTTTTAAATATATTTTTGTTTATTTATTGACATAGGCACCTCATGGGCAAACGTGCTCCAACATAGACCGCATAATCACTTTCCATCAGGTGAGATGTTGTCAAACGTGAGCCCATGGCCCATTCAAGCCAAAAAAACGTCATGCCACCCAAAAAATCTTTCATCGTCACCACCAGCCTGAATACGTGCACTGTTAAACAGGATCCCCTATAGAGCGCCTTCTTGAGTGGTGCTTGACTCTTTCATCCAGCCAGCTGCATCCAGCTACGTCATCCGGTTCGTGGTTGCCACTCGAGAACATTACTTCCCCATCTGTTGTTGGTTCTGCGAGCGGTATTACCCACTGCCATTTCAACTTGCTTATTCTAAAAGCTATATGGTGAGTTTAGTTCTCCTGCGGATTTCCTCATTTCAGATGTTATCTCGCAAGGAAACTCCGAGCATAGTAGTTAGTAATTAAGGTCTAAATATTTGGAGCAAAGTTCGTATCACAACCATTAATAGAATTATCGTTAACCTTTTTAAAATAAAAGTACGATGTTCGGTACTTACTAAGCACACAGAGTTCAGTACAAAGACACGTCTGATGTAACAAGTTGGAAATAATAATACAAAGTTTGTAACGAGGTTCCTGAAAACAAGAGTTTTGATAACCAGAGATTGTCTTTCGTAACAAAAGCCGAGTTTGGGAGACTTGGTTGACAGTTGGGTGTCTGGTAATGACCGAGATTTTTAATGGAAAATTAAACAATTACTCCAGTTTCATGATAAAACCCAATTTCTATTTATATTGGTGACTGGTTGAACTGTGGAAATATTGATAGCGGGTACTCAGTACCCATTTGCATAATCTCTCACTATGAACACCGAAATTTCTCTCACAGGGAGAGTATAATAGTGTTGCCGAACTATCGATAGTTTTACTATCGATATTTTTCATCTGAAAAAGCCATACGATCGATAATATCGATATTATCTGCTCAAAGTGAGCCAATAATATCGATAGAATTGTTGCTTGACAAGAATTAACTATCGATAGTATCGATACTATTGATAGCCCTTTCGATAATGTTTCGATTGTTTGGCTATCAATAGTCGACTATCAACACACTAAAGTATAAGCCGCAATGCACCACGTCAGCCAAGTGCGGGTTAGTGGAAAACACAATCATGTCCGCGAATTTTGAGATTCTAGAACATGCCAGTTTCTTCACGATGTTTCGTTCACCGTTGTAAGAGTGAGTGCTAATTCCACTCATAATTACTAAACCAATTGGTCCAGCAGAACCAGGATGCATCAGTTTGGAAGTAGCAAAATGCAAATACTGAGCTAAATTCACTTCTAAACAAAGCATCTAAGTAACAAATATCAGACGTTTTCAGGGACGATAAATCTTGCAAAACCTCTGTCGTTTTAGCAGCTGTCCTATTCTAATTTCCCTTTGAAGTAGATGGGTACCTCTGACTAATAAATCTACGGAGTCTCGCTGTCACATAAAATACCGGAGCTATAAACTTACCTTTTTGCAATGATGCAAAAATGAAAAACCCAAAGGCAAATTGAACATCGATTACGTACTTTCGATAAGAGCTATAAAGGACATCGAGAGATTCAATTATAATAAAAATATTTATGGCTTGTTTTTCGAATGTAATTTTGACTCTGCCTAATTCATTACTCAATTTTTTTAAATATTTTTAACTGGCACAGTCCATTACTTAAAATGATAAAGTCATCGAGAGGTTCGATTATAATAAAAATATTTCTGGCTTTGTTTTACAAATGTAATCTTGACTATACCTACTTCATTACTCAATTGTTTTACTGTTTTTTAACTGGCAAAGTGCAATACTAAGGTATGCATGTATAAAGGTATGCTTTTCAACCGACTTAAAAAAAGAAACCGGTTCTCAATTGGGTTGTATTTTTTTATGTTTGTTACCTAATTCATTATTTTTTTCTAAGTCATTTCATTTACATTTTTTTATGGTTATATAATAAGGATTGGTTCCATAAATTTTATAAAAAGCGGTGCAGTTGTTTGGTTTTTAAAATCAAAATAACCGAAAAAAAAATAGATAATAGCAATATTCAAGCATGCCTAAGTATGAAATCAAGCTGATTGAACTCGGTTAAATCCCTTTTTTAAAGGATATTGTTAGATAAATAGCATTCTACCATCTAATCCACACAACTGGCGAAGAAAAAATCCTTCACCGCGTTTAGTCAATTCATATAATATTAAAACCGTCTCTTTAACTATCGCCTTATAGCGAAGAGCCTCGACCAACACCTCCAGAGGATCTCGCTAGACGGTTGGATCAAAGGTCAGATTCAGAAGGCAGTACTCCTTGACACGGTACGTATTGTCAGGAGGTTCCTCACTCTGCAGCCCTAACCACCGGTAGCTTGGGTCCTGCCCCGCTGCCGGCGGCACTCTATGTTTAGGTTTTTTTATAATATTTTTGTAATTGATTTTTATATGAATATTGATAGATATATAGATAGATAGAAAATGCTTTATTGCACAAGATAATCAAGTACATAGGCGAATTTAACGCTAAGTAGCATTTTCTTCCAGTTAACCTTTGTGTAGTGTGGAACGAGTGGTTGTGCTGGTTGAAAAAAGAAAAAGAAAAGATTACCCAAATAAAAAAGAAAGAATAACAATAAGAGGTAGGTAGATAGATAACAATAATGGTTTAGATATTATAAGGTTTTTAAATCATAATAAAATATAATACATACAATATCTTACATATTTCATTTACTTATATACAGTTTTATGATGTTTTTTATAATATTGTAGAAAAACTTAAATCTAAGAAAAAATACACCATCTCTTTAATATTTCTAATCTCTTCTAACTTATACGTTCACGCTCATAATCACAACAATATAGCAATTCATATAAAATATCTGTAGCTAGATATTTTATATGAATTGCTATATTGTCGTAATATCTAGCTACAGCTTCTATAAAACTCCAACTAGAACTGTCTTCATTAGAACATCGCAGCAGTACCTCATAAATATGCAGTGGTCTGCGCGAGCCCTGCATGTACGTGCTGTTAGTTAGCTGGCATTCGTTATTAGCTCTTGTATGTACAAGTAGAAATACCTAGGACCTATGTAGGGTGTAAATAGTTAAAATAATGTACAATATTTTGTTGTATATTTTAATGCGATTGAATGACGTGACGAGCTATTCGTTCACCTGATGTTAAGTGACACGGCCGCCCATAACAGTTGCAGTGTCACCCGGAACTTTAAAACAATAGTTTCGCGCGACACTGCACTGCGCACGTCATCCTGAGACATCACCCAGTCTAATAATCAGATTACTAGACTGAGTGATCAGATCATAAAGTCTCATTTGCCCAGTAATTTCACTAGCTACAATGCCCTTCAAAGCGGAACACAGTAGTGCTTGCACACTACTGCTTGGCGGCAGAATAACTGGCAAAGCGGATATATATGAATATATTATATTATGTATATTCATTTTTTTTTTTTTTATGTGATTGAATGACGTGACGAGCTAGTCGTTCACCTGATGTTAAGTGACACGGCCGCCCATAACAGTTGCAGTGTCACCCGGAACTTTAAAACAATAGTTTCGCGCGACACTGCACTGCGCACGTCATCCTGAGACATCACCCAGTCTAATAATCAGATTACTAGACTGAGTGATCAGATCATAAAGTCTCATTTGTCCAGTAATTTCACTAGCTACAATGCCCTTCAAACCGGAACACAGTAGTGCTTGCACACTACTGCTTGGCGGCAGAATAACTAGCAAAGCGGTGGTACCTACCTAGACGAACTTTGCAGAAAAGTTCTACCACCTAGTAAACACATATATACATAATATATGTATCATGCTATGTTAGATTATTATATTTATGATTTTAAGTGTATTTAGTACATATTATATGTACGTTAAAAAAACAATTATATGTATTGTTTTTATTTTCTTAAGTAATTATACTTTGTTGTATTATTGTTGTTCTTAGTATGTAAGTTGTAACTGTAATAACACCAACCGTAATTTTTGTGTCTTTAATTCCTGTCCATCCTAAGGTAGCCTGGATGAAATCGCTTAATGCGATAAGGCCGCCCGTTGTTCTGCCATTCTTATGTAAATTTTTATGTGCATTTTTAATTATTGGTGTTCAATAAAGTATTGTTGTATTGTATCGTAAAGGCTCATTTGCCCAGTAATTTCATTCATTAACTACAATGCCCTTCAAACCGGAACACACTAGTGCTTGCATGCTACTGCTTGGCGGCAGAATAACTGGCAAAGCGGTGGTACCTACCTAGACGAACTTCGCAGAAAAGTCCTACCACCTAGTAAAAATAATGTCAATAATGCTCTGTAATCTGTAGATAACGTATCACCTTATTTTACTAAGTGGTTTTTTTAATGCTATAATGGGCATACGTTTGACAACAACTCACCTGATGGTAACTGGTAAGTGACGAAGTTGTCTAAGACGGAGCACGTTTGCCCATGAAATGCCCATACACTCTTGACTTGAAAAGACCCAGGTTTATACCCAGGAGGAAACACTGTTGCTGGAAGAGCATTCCATTCCTTGGCCGTTCGGACTATGATGTGGTGAGAGTTTTCTCCAAAGATTATCTAGGTACCGCCACTTTGATAGTCATTCTGCCACCAAGTAGTAGTGTATAAGCTCTAATGTGTTCCGGTTTGAAGGGCAATGTTAGCTAGTGAAATTACTGGGCAAATGAGTCTTTATGATCTAATCTCGCAGTCTACGAATCTTATTACTAGACTATGTGATGTCTCAGGATGACGTGCGCAGTACACGCAAAACTTTAATGTAGAGTTCTAAGTGACACTGCAATCTGTTACGGGCGCCTGTGACACTTAACTTCAGGCAAAAGACAAGCTTGACACGTGATTCGTTTACATAAAAAGAAACCAAACGCGAATGTATAAACTTGATAATTAGAGGGTGTTATATTTTATAGCATAGGGGTGTTCTAAGAAAGGTTCTTGTAAATTCAACAACAAACCGGAAGGCGCAACATATAGGTCCCTGGTCCCCAATAGGTGGACCGACGATGTGGCCAAACCGTGGAGAGCCGATGGATAGACGTAAGCAGCCGCTCAAAGTGCTCTATGGAGGAGACCTGTGTTGAGCAGTTAAGAATCGATATGATTAGATATACAATGTGTTTAGTTACTGGTGTCAGAGCCTTGAGGGGGGTAAAATATGGGTAGTTTTATCGCTAAAACACCCCCATCAATTTTTTTTCTTTTTTTTATATTCATTAACATATCTTGTATACACTCATACGTACGCCCCTACACATATTTTCCTGCTAATCACTTAAACCGCTAGGTAGATTAATATTCTAGCATGTGAATATTAATCTGAATACAGAATTATTTTTGTTATAATATAATATTAACTAATACAAGATTATATTTAATTTAATTTAAGTTGAATAATTTTTGTAACCTAGCTTAGGCATTGTCTATATTGTTTCCGGCGAAGGAGGCCACCTCATAATACGGGCCCTGAGCCTAGTGTGGGATCCAGGGTTTCTAACTAAATATAAATGTTACCTACCTATATGCCTTGTCCAAATAATTGTATTTTTCATTTTTTCATTTTCATTTTAATTTCATTTTGGATCTTGTCTCGCAAAGAAACTCCGAGCATAGCTCTCTCCATAGCTCGCTGCGCGACTTTGAGCTTACTCATAAGGCCAACAGTAAGAGACCACGTCTCAGTGCCATAAGTCATCACTAGCAACACACACTGGTTGAAAACTAGAGTGACTGAACTGGTATTAGAGTGATAGAACCCACAAAGTTTAATGCAAAAAAGTAGTCTCGAGCATAGTACGTTTCCATAGCTTGGTACTAAAGTAATTTAATAATTAATTCGGAGTTCCCTACAGCAACCGCTCAATCACAATTACCTCGGCTTGTTTTATTTACCGACAAATAACGCCATATATTATTCATCGTATGTAAAAGTCACTCGCAGGACAGAGTGTGGTACAAAGCACAAAATTTCCTAAGGTATGCCTCAATCTATACCTTTTTTTTTTTAATTGTTTATAGGCAAAGCATTTGACCACTGTCTCACCTGGTGGAAAGCGATGACGCAGTCTACGATGGAACATGCTTGCCTAGAAGATACCTGTTCACTCTCGTCTTGAAGACACCCAGATCATAGTTAGCTGGAAACAAGGACGCCGGCAAGGTGTTCCACTCATTGGCTGTTCGCACTATAAAGTGCATAGCAAAACGCTTAGTGCGGGTTGATGGAATTTCAACCATATATGGGTGCCGTGTTTTTGTGAAAGAAAGGAGATGGAGGAATAAGATCGTGTAATATAATAAAACTGTAACAGGTCCAATTCTGTGAAATGGTGAAAGAAAAGGTGAAAGAAGGTGCTGGTGCACCTGCCTCCTTTCACCCTTCATCCATTCATTCATTTCCCTTATCTTTTCCCCTCTTCCTTCTGGACTGCATGGGATAAGGCGTAAAACTAATTAACCCGTGCGAAGCCGGGGTGGGTCAGCTAGTATAATAATAATTATATATTTTTGGTTCTGTAGCAAATATAACCAGCCTACTGCCATTCGATTTGCTGTAGGTTATATCGGTTACTTTGGTATTTTGTACCTACACCTTATAGTTTCTGATTTGATCCTTTAGAGAATTTCCAAGTATAGACCTTTCTATAGCTCGCTGAGAGACTTTATAACGGTGGACTAGACTACACGAACCCTGAGTGTCCACATCTTGGCTCCATATTTCATTACAAATAGAACGAACTGGTTAGACTTTCATCTTCAACCACTGAGGTATTTGCGACAAGACGACTCGACAAAGTTTCACCGAAGCTTCGCCGATTTTTATATTATTTTTAAACTCGTCTTTCTCTCTTAGCTTGCCCCAAACCCATACATAATTCACGTTTCGTCTGCCGCCTAATGTATTAGGAGCTGTTCCTAAATATTTATGTGTGATCTCCAATCTACTAATGAATTTTAGTGCCGGGTAATTGTTGGGAAACGAATGGGAACGAGCATGTATGAATGATTTATTTATAATCCGGGAAATTGGGGTGTTTGCGAGTGAAATTTAAATTCATCTAATTTAGTTTTTGATCGTGAATTAGTAATTTGGAAGCGCTTGTTTTGCTTTTAACGGGTCAATAAAGTAGCAATTGCTACTCATTGTAATCTGGAAGGGTGACCACTTTCTGTGAATTCAAATGACGACGTGACGAACTAATATCATGCCCGCCCATAACAGTTGTAACTAAACAACTAGTAACCGGCTAGCACTCACGTAATTTAGTCGAACGAACTCGACCGGTGTTCAGGCAATAAAGATGCCCATCTTCATGGAGTATGCGCGGCCACGGCGGCGGCTCTGCGGCATTGACATGCGCGTGTGCGCCGCTGCTCCAACAACTGAGCACCTGTCGCCGCGGTCTGCGTCCCCCGCACCACCCTCGCAGCGGGCGACGCGGGCCCTGGTCCGCAGTCAGCGCAGAGCCGCCGCCGTGGCCGCGCATACTCCATGAAGATGGGCATCTTTATTGCCTGAACACCGGTCGAGTTCGTTCGACTAAATTACGTGAGTGCTAGCCGGTTACTAGTTGTTTAGTTATGAATACTACTCCCGTTAGTTTCTATGATATCATAACAGTTGTAGTGCCACTCGGACTAGACTGTGAAATTAGATCATAAAGTCTCAATTGCCCAGTAATTTCACTAGCGACAATGCCCTTCGAACCGGAACACAGTAGTGCTTGCACCTACTGCTTGGTGGCAGAATAACTAGCAAAGCGGTGGTACCTACTTAAACGAACTTTGCAGAAAAGCCCTACCATGTATAGTTAAGTTTTGCGTGACACTGCACTACGCACATCATCTTGAGACATCAGCAAAGATTATAATTATGTTCTTTAGCCTGTGACATCAGGTTTTATACTCGCCACTCGCATTTACCTAGTACCTTCACTAGTAACAGTGCCCTTAAAACCGGAATACTGTAGTGATTCCACGCTAATGCTTGGTGGCAGAACTACAGGCAAGGAGTTTGTACCTATCTACCTAAACCAATTTTTGCAGCAACTTTTGCAGAAATGCCCAAGTGCCTTTAGAAACTTATAGAAAATACCATAACTTATGGTCAGAAAGCAATGTAGGTCTTTAAAATCTTGTAATTCAATTAGAAAAGACGAAAAGCGGTGACAATGTATATACAAAAAAACTGGCCAAGTGCGAGTCGGAGTCGTGCACGAAGGGTTTCGTACCATTATTTATAAGCACGAGATTAAAAAAATCACGTTTTTTGTATGGGAGCCCCTTCAAATTTTTATTTTATTCTGTTTTTAGTATTTGTTGTTATAGCGGCAACAGAAATACATAATATGTGAAAGTTTCAACTGTCTAACTATCACGGTTCATGAGATACAGCCTGATGATAGACGGACAGACAGACAGCGGCGCCTTAGTAATAGGGTCCGTTTTACCCTTTTGGAACGGAATCCTAAAAAGTGGGTTGAAATTATGCTACTTTTTGGTGTGCTGTTTGTTAGAAATGATTTTATAAAATAGCGTGACTGCAGATAAGTAGGTAATCACTATGTTTTATTCGTTTTACTGAACACTTTTATAAATAAACGTTACTCTATTCTTTATCCATATAGCAAACACACATATTTATTTATATATTTAAGCCACCACTCCCTCCTCCCTGTTTTTTTTCCTGACAGTAATCCGCGAATTTTATTTGGAGGCTGCCTAAACCCTAACGTCATATCACTCTGACATATTGAGTCGTGTTCAGTGACACGCAAAAAACAAAAGCTGTATGCGCTCGGTAAATTTTTTTTTTTTATAAAAACAATATGAATTCATATCACTTATACTGCGTGCCATAGTCAGATGATCACTGATTCAAATTGCATCTGTGATTGTTTAAAATAGTAAAGTGCCAATGAAAGATTTAAAAGTAACTAAACGAATGCCCGTCTGTACCTAAATTTGACATCTGTTAAGTACTTAGAAGCTGTCAAAGTTTAGTGCAGGTGGATCATCATCATCATCATCATTAACAGCCTGAAGACGTCCACTGCTGAACATAGGCCTCCCCCAGAGCACGCCACCTTGAGCGGCTGCTCGCCTCCTGCATCCATCGGCTCCCCACGGCTTTCACCAGGTCGTCGGTCCACCGAGTGGGGGGCCGGCCTACGCTGCGTCTTCCGGTTCGTGGTCGCCACTCGAGAACCTTTCTTCCCCATCGGTTGTCAGTTCTACGAGCGATGTGGCCTGCCCATTGCCACTTCAACTTACTAACTCTAAGAGCTATATCGGTCACTTTAGTTCTCCTGCGGATCTCCTCGTTCCGGAGCTTATTTCGCAGGGAAACACCGAGCATAGCTCGCTCCATAGCTCGCTGCGCGACTTTGACCTTACTAATGAGGCCAACAGTAAGAGACCATGTCTCAGTTCCATAAGTCATCACTGGCAACACACACTGATTGAAAACTTTCGTTTTCAGGCTCTGCGGTATTTTGGACGAAAAGATAGGACGAAGCTTCCCGAACGCTGCCCAGCCGAGTTGGATTCTTCGCACCACCTCTTTGTCGAAGTTGGACCTACCTAATTGGACAGTCTGTCCTAGGTAGACATACTTGTCGACAACTTCGAGAGTATCGTTCCCAACAATTACCGGTATATGTGCAGGTGCAGGTGGATATAAAATTAAAATTTCAATCAAAAGGTTTCAAGTTACAACAGCTTAGATTAGTAAAATTAACTTTACACTCAGATATAATTTACAATAATCCATCAGTCGTTTGATAGTTTTTTTTTTAATATTGGCTACTGATTCAGATGGATTACAAGACGTACTGTACAGCTACACGCCATCCATTTATAGTTCTTTCGATTTTCACAAAGAAGTTTGACTTGACATTTATAATTCGAGCAGCAAAGGAATGGAACACTTTACCAGCGTCTTTGTTTCCCGATAAGTACAATCTGGAGCTCTTCAAGTCGCGAGTGAATAGGTATCATCTAGGCAAGCATGTACCATCGTAGACCGCATCGTCACTTCCCATCAGGTGAGATTGCCGACAAATGAGGGCCTATTTCGTTATAAAAAAAAACTTTAAATAAACACGCCTAAAATCATTTGTAATAAAACGAAATTGGCTATTTTGTAGTTGTAGCATGCCTAAGAGGCCGGCAGCTGAGCCTTGTTAAATTTCCGTTCATTTATTCATTTTTATTCACGCCATCTTTCACACTATCCATCGATGCACATTGCACACTTCCTTCGGTCGCTACTGATAATATACACACCAACATAAAACATTATTACACACTCACTCACTATACACGATCTATTAGTCTGCAATACATCACAGACTGACAATGTAGGCCTCAATGAGGGTCGAACGCGGGTACGATCCCAAGTCCTGACAGTTAGGCTATAATCACGTGAATTATAGACCTATTGACTCTAATTATTCTCTTTCACTTAGTAATTGGTACGAAATTATAAGTTTCAGAATTCTAGTACCTACTTCGTTAGAGGTGTAAGTTTCTACTAAGGTCCAGAAGGAAGAAATAAATGAAAAAATCCGCAGGAGAACTATAAAGTCACCGATATAGCTCTTAGAATTAGCTAGTTGAAGTGGCAGTGGGTAAGCCACATCACTTGCAAAACCGACAATCGTTGGAAAAGAAAGGTTCTCGAGTGGCGACAACGAACCGGAAGTCGCAGCGTTGAACAGCCCCCACCACTTGGACTTGAGACAACTTAGTCAGAACCACGGGGAGCCGATGAATGCAGGAGGCAAGCAGCTGCTCAAATTAGGGCTCTATGGTGGAGGCCTCGGTTCAGCAGTGGACGTGTTCAGACTATTGATGATGATGATCGGAAAGAAGAAAGTGAAAACCATTCCCTGAGGGTTCAGGTACCTAACCTATTATATCCTGTGTTATAATTCTTTATTAACACAATAGTTCTGTATTTCTGATTTTATAGCAGTATCGCCTGCTCAGTGTAATATACAGCGTAACTTGTAATTTCTTTTGCACAGGCTATGTAACTTCATTCTTTAAACTATCTTAAACTATACACACCAACATATACACTATCTACTAAAAAGAAAATTTGGACTGTATACTAGCCGCGATGGCCTATAGACAGTCCAAATGCCCCAGCTCACTACCGGTAGGTAGCGTACCCAACATGCTGGCAGCATTGCCTCGTTGAATTGCAATGCTAATTCGTTGAGCCAAATAAGTGCCACCAGTTTGGTCACGCGTCACATCGACCAAGCACTTTTTTAATTATTTTTTTTTAATCATCCCGTTCGTAATTCAATTTTTTGCCTTTACAACAAATTAATTAGTACAATTCTGTTTTCCTCCTAAATCTCAAAATGAAATCTTTACACATTTCACGAATTTAAATATTTTTTCCTTATTCCGAATTGCTTCTCAAACATTACGTAATAATCCCCTAATCTCTCTAAATGGCATAACATAACGCCAGGTTGCCGCACCGGTCGTCCGTAAGTCAAGTCAAAGTCAAATCATTCTGACTGACAACCATAAGTCAGGTCGTAACGACTGACAGTCGAAAGCTCGGGACGGCGTAGCTTGTAGCGTGTGATATGGGTATGCTGTTTTGACAGGGTATTTTGTAATTTAGGGTTTGTACGATAAATATCATGCTAATGTCAGCCCCACAGAACATTAAAAAGAGGGCGAAGCGTATATTTCTTTTTGCTCTGTGGTTATCCCTCTTCCCTCGGCAAAGCACCTTTATTCTTTTAACTAACTACGACAATAATAACAACTTCTTACTAAATACTACCAGCTACACTCATCATCATCATCATCATCATCATCAACAGCCTGAAGACGTCGACTGCTGAACATATGTCTTTTGTTGTTTGTTACCTTAGTAGCTCAGTAAGCCGTCATAATTAAACCAATACAAAAAAATTGCGTTTATCGCCCATGGCAAGTCCACTTTAGCCCGGACGGTAGACCAAATTGTCTTTCCCCGTGTTATGTCACTTTCTTCATACTTGCTTATTTGTCAAGTGGAGTAAAACAGGGGAAAGGCAACTTTGTCTACCGTCCGTGCTAACCCAGCCCTAGCAGGGACGGTAGACAAAATTATCTTTAAGTTCAGGTTTAGTCCTTAGGTTGCCATAGCGGGAATTGGCGGAGTCGGACATACCTGCTGGGCCCGTGCCCTTCCGGGATCCATAGAAAAAAAAGCCCCTTTTCAAAAGAATATTTTTATGTTAGGGAGGGTAGTTTTGACTAAATTTAAGACGAGGGACAATAAATGGTAAAGGTGGCGCCAGATTATGCCTGAAATGGAAAAAGGCTCTCAAGTGAAGCCTACTGGAAACACCGTAAAGCTAGCTTTACTCGCAATTTACAGGTTTCCCCACGGGAACTGTAGATTTTCGGGATAAAAAGTACTTTACCTCTATTTTGTGCTCGGTAGTGTTAAGCTATTTGTGTTTGGTAAATTCCGAATCGGTTTCAACGTGAATACCATACAAACAATCTATCCATGTTTCACTATTATACATTTGTTAGTATAGCCGTGTAGTCACAGCGTAGGTAAGACCACTCCATCTCTTACCGTAAGAGCCGTAGTAGCCGGCTAGGGTAATATCCAGAGAATGGGCAACAGCTGCGATGACTTATGGAACTGAGACATGGTCTCTTACTGTTGGCCTCATTAGGAAGCTCAAAGTCGCGCAGCGAGCTATGTAGAGCGTTTCCCTGCGAGATAAGCTCCGGAACGAGGAGTTCCGCAGGAGAACTAAAGTGACCGATATAGCTCTTAAAATTAGCAAGTTGAAATGGCAATAGGCAGGCCACATCGCTCGTAGTTCTGACAACCGGTGGGGAAGAAAGGTTCTCGAGTGGGGACCACGAACCGGAAGGCGCAGCGTAGGCCGGCCCGCCACTCGGTGGACCAACGATCTGGTGAAAGCCGCGGGGAGCCGATGGATGCAGGAAGCGAGCAGCCGCTCAAGGTGGCGCGCTCTGGGGGAGGCCTATGTTCAGCAGTGGACGTCTTCAGGCTGTTGATAATGATGATGATGATGGGTCAGCAGCTTTTTCCTCGGTATACATTGTAATCTACTGCGATCACTAAGACCTGCTGCATACTAAAAACTACTGCTTGTGTCCATAAAATCTATTTATTTTATAATTAGTCACGCCTACCTACACAGAGAGTTAGAAACGAAAGGGGAGAAGAATGTTGCCACTTTATAAAGTAGTAAAATCTAAAAGGTGTTTCCATAGCAACCTGAAATGATGGGTAAAGTAGTAGGAAAGCGACGTGTTGGAAGAAGGAAAAGATCTTGGCTGCGAAACTTTCGGGAGTAGACAAATATTGCCAGCGTAGACGACCTGTTTCGCTTGGCACAGAATTGCAGAGCTGACAGCCAACTTCCAGTAGTGGAGAGGCACCAGAAGAAGAAGATAGCAACCTACTGGCCTGATAGCTCAGTTGGTAGTAACCCTGCCTTCTGATCTGTAGGTTGTGGGTTCGATTCCCACTTGGGACAACATTTGTGTGATGAACATCGATATTTGTTCTGTGTCTGGGTGTTATATTGTATTCTATGTACGTATTTACAAACAAAAAGTATCTAAGTATTCTATCAGTTATTTGGTTCCCATAGTACAAGCTTTGCTTAGTTTGGGGCTAGATGGCGCTGAGTGAAACGTCCACACATATTTATTTATTTATTATTTATTATTATTAATTTAATTTATACCATTTTAAATACATTTTATTACAAGCTTTTATTTTAAGGTGGAACATTACACTAGCGAACTGAAAAGATGAGAAAAAAATTTTTTATTGCCATTTGCCGCTAAACCAATGATATCTAGGAGATACTTTTAAGCGTAGTTTGTTGATACATTCTATTTGTTTGCGCAAAATTAGTTTTCATGTAATCACGTTGAGTAATTAAGCTGTTATTGGCAAAAGAACGCAACAAAATTAGAATTTGCCGCGCTAGTGAAACGTTCCACCTTAAACCAAGCCTGGTGATTACGACATATCCCCTCATGGGGGAGGCCTATGTTCAGCAGTGGACGTCTATCAGCTGACAATGATGTGAAATACGCTGCGTCTTCCGGTTCGTGGTCACCACTCGAGAAACTTTCCTCCCCATCGGTGGTCAGTTCTACGAGCGATGTGGCTTGCTGCTAGATAAGCCGTGTGACATAAGCATCTTCTACATATCTAAGGTGTTTCCTGACTCTGAACTTGAATAAGAAACACGTGAAAAACACCTTCCCACAAAAATGTTTCGTTTCCTTAAGGCTGCTTTTACATTTTAGCAAGCTCAGTACCACCCGCGCGGTACTGAGCTCGCAGCGTCTTTCGGATTGACCAAATATATCTAGTTTCATTTATTGATATATAAATAAGAGCATTACTTTAAAATTATGAAATAATTTGTAATAGTTTAGAAAAATGATGAACTTTATTTTGGTAACAATATTTTGTCGATGTAATATATATATAACCCTGGAGATATTTGACCTTTTGTTGAAGCCTTATTTAATAAAAAACTGATTCAATTCTTTTAAACTGATTTAAAGGTAAACGTCGAAATGAAGTACGGGATATATTTAGTGGGATATAATTTAGTTTGGAGACTTAAGTTGCACAGAATTTGCAAGAGCTCTCAAATCGGGTCTCTGTGTGTTTTTGCCAAAACAAACACCAGAAGAATGATGATTACTAAATAAATAGGTATTACCTAAAATTCGCTCTGTCATTATCGAAGAAGATGAAATGAAGGATATTTTTCACATAATGGCTAAGTATAGACATTAAAGCTATTAATCAAATACTGACGACGAAAACCTTGCAACTACGCATAATTTTGCAAAAGCAGCCTTAAAACAATTTTCTTTTAATACATCAAAGGAACAAATCTGAAGCAGATAAGGGAATACCGTCTTTGATAAATTCCCACGTGATATCAAGGCTCTGAGTTAATGTACAAAATAATAGCAATTAATTTTAAGATAATGGCTTTAGCTTTTAACAAATTATAGTTTTTGGCTGGAGATGAGTAAGCTGGATAGATTTTGTTGAAGATTATTTTTATTTTATAAATAAACTTAAAGTTTAACTTGTTCTTTTTTAAAATAAAAAATATTTTTTTCATATCTATCCACCTATATTAGTCCTGTATAGTTGTCTAAAATATTATACAGTACTAGGAGAAACTAAAATGTCGTGAATTTTGTCGACATTAAGTTTGGTGAATTATATTCTTAGGTTGGCAACACTGCCTGGTGATAGGAAGAGAGCGTGGGTGAGATGTTTAAGACGTGGTTGAGCCACGATCAGTCACTTACCGTCCTTCTTGTTTTCCACTCAATGCATTGAAACCTGAAAATACTTGAAGAGTAAATAAACTTCAATTTTATTCACCACAACAACTAAATTTCCCAGAAGAAAGCGAAGAAGAACATTGAAGTTTCCCATAAATAAATAGGGATCTGGGAATTTTCTATGCGAAAATCCGTTATAAGCTCAATGTGCCGTCGATGGAAATCTACTGAACAAACACACCAAAAATCCCTAGTAGTATAGAAAGTCAATGTAGATAGAACTAACATAACTTGGGACTTATTCTTTTTTATTCATGACACCAAAGTGTATTTTGAAAAGATAGAGCATCCCAAATATTCATGAAACATAAATACGGTATAAACTTATGGCACAACTGAGACCCCAAAAGACCTCTCTCAAAAGATAAATACCGCCAAAAATCCAAGAAATTCTTCTCTATTCACAGCACAAAATTCTTTCAAAATCTCGGGTGCCACAATACTGGATGAATACACGACGTATACATGATGTATAAACGTATAGTCGGTACGTACGTATGGTATATCTGCATACCGCTAGCGCTACGCAATAACGTTGAGTGCTTCTTGGTGTAAGGGAGCTGGTACATTTGTTATTTAGTCGCGCGGGGCGGCGCGAGTTGTTGTTATTCTTTTTTTGGTTGCTGTGCTACAACTATATTACAACCGCTACGATATTCGATCTACGTTAAAAATCAAGGTCACTGGTAGATATTTTTAGATATTTTTTTCCCCTCCGAAGATGCTATAATAGACACCAGTTGGCATATTAGAATAAAAGGTTTACACAAATCCCTTACGATCATACTACTAGCTACGTATGAGCCTTTTTTGAAAGAGAAAAACGTCTGGTAGTGTGTTTATTTTGTTTAGGCATCTTATGTTAATCACAGGCTTTGTTGACTTTACTTTTGTCTTTCTAATGTAGTACTACATAAAAGCATAAGTGAAAATAAGAAAAACTATAGCAAAATTCTTATGATTTTCTTAGATGAAACAAAATTAAAACAAATTCAAACACTTTTCGATAAGATATCAATATTTATACCAGTGGTCATCTACTACTAATTGTAAAAATACTATCGTCTTTGTTTTGAAAATCAAATTAATTTCTTGCTTACTCGATTAGTTACACGACAAGAAAGGATTTCTTGCTATATTACCTAGATTCCAGATTTTACAGTTCAACAGTGCGATTTGTCACTCCAGTATAAACGCCCCCTAATGTTGAGAGATATCTTGCGAACCCAAGTTTATAGTTGAAGTGTACGAGTACGTATAAAATGAAGTATAGTGTCAGGAGTACCCGTGTGAAAATAAGTAATGTCGCCTAAAGTTATTCCAGTTATCTGCACAATGGAGTTTATCTTCACTTTCAGAGATCAAATGGAATTCAAGAAAATACAGAATTTCAGCTTTTTATCACTAGATGGTAGGTTCTTTCTGCGGTAGCTACCTACCACCGCTTTGTCAGTTATTGTGCCGCCAAGCAGTAGTATGCAAGCACTAGCGTGTTCCTGTTTGAAGGGCATTGTAGCTAGAGGAATGATTGGGCAAATGAAACTTTATGACACTGCAACTGTTATGGGCATCCGTGTCGCTTAACATCGGGCGACCGACAAGCTCATCACTCATTCATTCACATAAAAAACTCGAAGTCACAGATAAGCTAGATAAACAATTTTATTCTATTACAGATTTCGAGCGTACTCGATTGATACATCGCATGGCTATTTCTCAAAATTTGCAGTTGAAATAGCAATGCGCAGTTGCGCAGGCCACATAGCTCATAGAACCAATAACCCATTTGTAAGAAAGGAAAGGGTCACTCAAAATTACTCAAGCCTTAATATACTATTATTAATTAATTAAGTAACTGTTGGTGTGTATCCGCTCCGTGGTTTCACCAAGAGGTCCCAACGGAAGACCAGCGCTGGTTCAACTGAACCAGCATAATGCTGAGTTGGGGCCTATTTGTGACAACATTTATCTTTTTTTTATTCCTGTTAAAATATTATGTATCTTTTTTTTTTTTTTTTTAATAATGGTTGTTTACAAATAAACAGATTTTCTTTCTTTCTTTCTTTCTTTAATTACTCATTTCACTTCGTTAGCTCAAAGACGTCCACATAACACTTCTCCTCTTTTAAGTGGGGTTTTCCATAACCACTACATCAGGCATCTTGGTGATCGTAGATTATAACTAGATAGAGGCGAATACTGCCTACTCCCTGGATACTATTACAAGAAAATATGTAGTTTCAAATAAACTTTTCTGTTTTCATGATGGCAACACACATTAAAATACGAAACAAACACGCTGTCTCTTGCGTTACAGTCGGATTGGAATTTATGGTCCTACTTTAAAAGTATGAAAAGTACGGCCGCTGCTTACACCGAAGTAGAACAAAAGAAAGTTTTTTAGCTACTATTTAATCCCGCTATCCATTCTATCCATAATTACGTGTATTTTTAGCACTACCACTCGTTCCACACTACACAAAGGTTAACTGGAAGAAAATGCTACTTAGCATTAAGTTCGCCTATGTACTTGGTTTACTCTTGTGTAATAAAGCATTTTCTATCTATCCATCTATTTTTTATGATAAAGTAATTTTTCTCAAATTGGAGATTTTTTTTATCATCTTTAATCCTAGAAAATTAGGACAGAAATATTGCTGCCTGGCTACGGCGAGTCAAATCACACGCTACTGTTTTTTTTTAAATTCGCACGTTCAAAGAAAAAATATCTACACGTGATATCTCACTACACTCCCCCTCCCCTGTCGTGATGTTTCGTGATTTTTTTCGATCCCCCTTCCCTCTTTCGAGCCTCACGTGATTAATGGGCGATCCCTAACTGGATATTTACCATATAATCTAACATCATGACAATTTAAAATCTAATATTAGGTATTTATATGCCTACCTACTTATTTCATTTAATTAATAAGAATTTTAATGTATTAAATGTCATTCCTTTAGAAATAGGTACGCACATAATAACAGTAGAAACTAACGCAGCTGGTTTTAAAAAACGTAGCTCTTATAAGTTTTTTGGTGGAGTGGTACTATTCTGCATCCGGCTAGCTAATTACGTAACTCGCAACCAGTTTGCAACAGGCGTAAATTTCGCAATCATTGCTGTCAAACGTCACATTGGCAGAGCAGAAAGATATCGAGCGCTAGATCACCATCTATCGGACAATCAATGAACTAAAAAGTAGATTATGTTGTTGCCATCTATTGCTGTTCTGTTGCTAGTGGTGCTAGTATCAAAGGCCAAAGTCAAAGTGCATTCAGCGACAGGCGGGCGACTTAGTGACACCTTGCGTTTGCTGTCGCCGCTTTGCTACTGCTGTTGCTTTGCTGTTGTAATTTATACATAACACGGGGGCGGAACCACACGGCAGTAGGACCAAATATTTATGCACAATAATTAAATGCAATTAGATATCCAAGTATAAATAGTTCTATTACATTGGTAGTTTAATTTTGCCACTTCTGTTTGCGCAAGAAACTCAACATTACAGTACGGTGTAATGACAGCCTTTCCACCTAAGTCGGTGGTACACAAAATACATAAACACATCCTGTGGTATCGTAAACATATCGAACAGGGTTGTATACGGAAACTAGTGGAATATGTATATGTGTTATTCTATTCTTGGTGAAAGAGAACTTATGGACTTAAAAATACATTTTCGAGGAATATTTTGACTATAGAAGGGATTGTAGGGAGGGAGGGTGTTTCCCAAGATCCAGAATAAGGAGATCCGCTGGAAAACTAAAGTGACCAATATAGGTCTTAGAATTAGCAAGTTAAAATGGCAATGGGCAGGCCACATCGCTCGTAGAACTGACAACCGATGGGAAAGAAAGGTTCTCGAGTAGTGACCATGAACCAGAAGACGCAGCGTAGGCCCCCACTAGGTTGGTAAGCGATCTGGTGAAAACTGCGGGAGCCGATGGATGCAGGAGGCGAGCAGCTGCTCAAAGTATGGCTCTATAGTGGAGGCTTATGTTCCTATGTTCAGCAGTGGACGTCTTCAGGCTGTTGACAATACTGATGATGATGAGAGGGAAAAAAATATGCGGTAAGTAGAAGTAGGTATACTGCTGTGGCTTCGTATGCATGTGCTATTATGTTAGTCATGAAAAAGTATCGTCACGGGTGAAACAACGTTATGGGGCGTAGCGTAGATGGTTTAAAAATTATACATTCCAAAAATGTGATTATGAGATTTTGGGCCTGTGTCTGAAATTACAAAATCATGTTTTATTTAATGTAAACGACGTGACGAGTTTGTTGTTCACCTGATGTTAAGCGTCATGGCTGCCCATAACAGATTGTAGTGTCACTCGGAACTCTAAAGTATAAAGTTTTGCGTGACACTGCACTGCGCACATCATCCTGAGACATCACACAGTCCAGTAGTATGATTACTAGACCGTGAGATCATTTGCCTAGTAATTTCACTAGCTACAATGCCCTTCAAACCCGAACACAGTAGTGTTTGCACCACTACTGCTTGGCAGCAGAATAACTGGCAAAGTTATTTTATGTTACTCTCATGTTCCATAAAAGTAATATTATGTACTTGGATATCTAATTGGATTTTAATAATTGTGCATAAATATTTTGTCCTACTGCTGTGTGGTTCCGGTTTAAAAATAGTATAGGTACCACCCCACCAAAACACTCATAACAGTGACGTTTTTCAAAAACGGCTACGTTGATTCCACTGTGCATACTTAGTGCTAAGGAATGGATTTCGTTGCCGTCTTCTGTGTTTCCTGAAGCTTATAACCTGGATGTCCTGGCCAGAATGAAGAGTAGAGTGAGGCTTCTAGGTGACTTGGTGGCCAAACGTAAATCTATAACGGCTAAAAACAGAAAAACAAAAAGAAAATTGCTGTTAAATTATTATAAACGAATGAAACATTCTCGTTTATTAACTGAATGGTTGTTTGAAACAAAGTTGTCGCAAATTTAGGTCGCCTCTTCGAAACTTTGCAGGTTCTGTCTTAAACGATGTCTATTTAGTACACGCCTGGCTTAGATGGTTGTATTTATTTAAAAGTGGAGTCAACTTTTACAATCACTGTCTTCATGTTCTTCGTTTTTTTGTTTCGCATAACGTGATTACAATCTTATCTTAAATTCAATGACTTATCTAGTAAGTTATGTGCAGTTTTCGATGCCATCGCTCCGTGCCTCGGACAGCACGTTAAGCTGTCGGTTCCGGTTGTCATAAGAACATCTATGGCAATCGTTACTGGTAGTCTGACGCCTGATAGAATCTGAACTGTCCCTGTTACTGGTTCATTATGGGTTGCGAGGTCAGACGGCAGTCGCTCGTGTAATTCTGGTAGCACGCCGCTACAGGTTAGATTGGGAGCCGACCCCAATAACAAATGGGAAAAAGCAAAGAGAGGATAGATAACGTGATTCATTGTGATTCACAATCATTATGAAGCTGTAAGATATTCATAGTTGAACACAGTCCTCCCCCATAAAGAGAGTTAGAGAGATTTTTTTTATAATAAACCAATGAAGTATAACTCATTTTGATCAGTTATGGGTAGTAACATGTTCAGTAATCTTGTAGTTATGGTAGCATTTGACCCTCTGACGTTTGACTTTTTTGTAGCGAAGAAGTGGAACACTTCACGAAAGTCTTTGTTTCCCGATAAGTACTAACTACTGTGTTCCGGTTTGAAGGGCATTTTTAGCTGGTGAAATTACTAGGCAAATGAGACTTTGTGATCTGATCACACAGTCTAGTAATCTTATTACTATACTGTGTGAAGTCTCAGGATGACGTGGGCAGTGCAGTGCCACGCGAAACTATATTAATTTAGAGTTCCGAGTAATACTGCAATCTGTTATGGGCAGCCGCGACGCTTAACATCAGGTGAACGACTATCTCGTCACGTCATTAATTTACATTAAAAAAAGTACAATCTGGAGCTCTCCAAGTCGCGAGTGAATTTGTATCTTCGAAGTGAGCATGTATCATCGTAGACCGCGTCGTCACTTTCCATCAGGTGAGACCGCGGTCAAACATGTTCTGATGATAAGAGATTGTTGTCTTTGTTAGCAGGTAGCGCCAGCACACACCTGCATTCTCTATACTATAGACAAGTCTACTTATAGTATAAAAAAGTATACGAACGTTAAAAGATGCTCTATCACGTTGTAAGAAAGACAGTTAGATTTTTTAACATATTAAACCAACTAAAGAATAATAAATCACAACTGTAGCAGACATCTTTGCCATATTTTAACATTACACTGCATCCGCAGACATGAAAGTTTACTCTGTGCGGTGCATTATTGCATTAAAGTATTTAATACGAAATTCTTGCAAACGCAAAACGAGCCATATTTATGCTTGTTTGCGAAGAAACATTTTAATATAAAAGGTTGGATTTATCGTAAAACTGCTTTTAAGTGAAAGTAGTTTTTGACAGTTGCAAAGGGAATTGAAAGTTTGATAAAGAATTTATACTATAAAAGATTTGCTTTATAATATTGGTCACCAAAGTTCTTTTAGAGCATAGTCCTACATAGCGTAGTTTATTATTTTTATTTGTTGTTTAGTAGTTTTATAGATTTTAGTCTTTATTTCCCCCAAACACACCACATCGCTCGTAGAACTGAAAACCGGTGGGGAAGAATCCAAAATACTAAAATGGGTCTGAACTGGATTTGGTCCTTTGATTCCATATAAATGTACCTTTCTAGTTCTGATCCATTGATTAAACTGAAAATTTGTTTCAGCCATTTGAAAAGTATTTTATTTGGTTTTTAGCTAACCCGGCAGGCATTGCCCTGTTCAAACCATTTATGATCTGAAGTTAAAAGAAATTTCATACCATAAAAGAATACTGTTCAGTTTATTTTGAATTTGATAGTTTTCCGGGAAAGTTTTCCACTTTCTCCATCCACATTTCATAAAAATTTTTTTCTGGAAAATTACAAGTTCCCGTGAGAAAACCGGAGGGATGTGGGTATTACAACGGGGTGCTTCTAGCGACAAATAAATATGCCAAGTTTCATTTGAATCCATTCAGTAGTTTCGGCATGACGCTCAGCCAAAGATACAGACAGACAGACACACAAAAATGTAAAAAAAGTTTTGGCTTTAGTATCGATTATAGAGAGCCCTCCAACAAAATTTTTCAAAATATCTTTAATGTACAGATATGGCCCTGTTACAGTTTTATTATAAGTATATATACAACAGCAAAGTTTTATCATAAATTGCATAACTGTAACCTTCACCTATATAATAGTCATCTACAAATACATAACACTTTCAACATTCCATACTTACTCTAGTACAAACATCCGGTCAAATATATTACTTTAATCCGCCGCATAGCGCTACGGGAATTAGGCAAATGCAATCGGATCCAACGGATAGGGGGCGCAGCTGTGCAGGTACCGGATTAGCCTGGAATGTAGGATTGGTAGTTATGTAACTGCTCTATACGTACCTAGTTGGATATAGGTGTACGAAGACTAGAAGAAAGATATAGACTGCACACTCAGAACTGGATAAAACCAAAAAAGGAATACCAAATTGAACGTCATGTTATTTCGAATTTAGTTTGTTCCTTAATTCCACTTAGCGGTCCTAACAGTGTTCGTTCAAAAGAACCAGCGTAACACTGAGTTGAGAGCTTCAATCATCTGTCACGTCAGTTCCAAGTTAGCGTGGGTACATATCCCACTAAGTTACTAAATTTTGGGAAGTAATATATCTTTGTAGATATTTCTTAAGATGTGTGGTTTAAACTATAAAATCAATTCCACGATAACAAAAAAAGATTACCGTATAAAAAAAAACCCTAACATTTTGCTTCCATGTTTAATTAACATCTGAAGCAACTTCTAATAATATTTGCGTGTGTCATCATCAGATAATGCTAGCTTAGATCCAGCAGTGCACTAGCATTAAGCTGATGATTTTGAGGTAGATACTTAGACCATCTAAGTATTTCCCTCAAAATCTGCAGCTGAAACGCATTCATTTTCCATTTGGTATTCCTTTTATTGTTTCACGTTTTCGTTTCGAACGTATCGTCTATATTATCGTTAAGTCCACGGTTTATCATCGGGCTGCAAACGACTCCATGTTGCAATTTGAAACAAACAAATGCATTCGTAGCTAACTTTAATCAAGGCTTTTAAACTGCAAGCAGATAAAAATATCCACAAACGAGGTCAGCATAAGAAGATACGTGAGTATCAACACAAATATTAGCTACGAGAAAATTTTAATCAACATTCTTTGTTGCTTTATATTTCACATGTTTCTCTAATAACGGTATATTAAAAGCGAGCCAGTATACACTCCAACGCAAGAGAACTAAAGTGACTGATAAGCTCTTAGAATTAGCATGTTGTTCAGGCAATGGGCAGGCCACATCGCTCGTAGAACTGGCAACCGATGGGGAAGAAAGGTTCTCGAGTGGCGACTACGAACCAAAAGACGCAGCGTAGGCCGGCCTTCACTCGGTGGACCTGGTTAAAACCGCGGGGAGCCGATGGATGCAGGATGCAAGCAGCTGCTCGTAGTGGCGCTGTGGTGGGGAGGCCTATGTTCAGCAGTGGACGTCTTCAGGCTGTTGATGGTGATGATGATGATTCTCTCAAGAATGCGTTTCACCAATGAAAATGCAACAAATGTTCATGACGTGATCAGCGTGATCGTTCATTAGTCAAACGCTTTCTCGAGAGAAGAGTTATGTCAATTTCTGCAGCTCATGCTGCCAAGTACTATAAAACTTTTAAACCGCTTTTACAAACATCGGATTTCGCCATTACTTTGCCTAACGAATGCTGCCTTACAACAAAG
Source organism: Ennomos quercinarius (assembly GCA_910589525.2). Taxonomy (NCBI): domain Eukaryota; kingdom Metazoa; phylum Arthropoda; class Insecta; order Lepidoptera; family Geometridae; genus Ennomos; species Ennomos quercinarius. The sequence goes on from OU342512.1 coordinate 2,980,232, forward strand.
GCTTCTATGTATAGACAACACATCTCTAACTTGCACTGTCAACCACTGCGAATAAGCCGGCCAGCGTCTTCTCGCTCATACGATGCTCGGCACTCAAAGCGACTGCACGTGTAAGTATTGTAATAGAAATTATGATCTGAAAATGCCATCGTGCGTGCTTAGATATTACAAAAACCAGTCGGGTAAAACAAACAAACGCGACGGAATCACTTTTAAACAATAAGCTTAGAATTTGGAACAAAATACACCTAAATAAAATATTATTTTGTCGATTTATAATGGCGGCAGAGCGCGCGGCGGCAGCCATATTGGCAGAGTGAACGAACACTGATACAACCTACAAGCACTAGCGCTGCGTGTTGGGATCGTAGATTAGATTTTAGTTATATATACCAAAAATGGCAACTATTTGTGTTTCCCTTAACTTCTCTAGTACGTAGTACATATACCTCTTTGCCTTACAACGGTTTTTCATACAGTCACAATGCTATCCTGCATTACGCAATACATAGCTGGCCAACGTAAATACCTACAAATCTCTCTGTGCACGAAGCCGATAATCCCTCTGTTTCGGATAATGGCCCGCAGTGTAAGCGCTTTCTCTGTCCCTAATTGCATTCAGGGCTTTGAATAATCGTACTTGTAATTACAGTGTAAGAAAGACGTGATCTGATAGCAGTGTCTTACTGTCTTAAGGTTGTTTTTAGCTTGTACTTATTTTGTTGCCTTGTTACTTTTTGGTGATTGTAACTTCTACTAACAATATGAAGATTTTCGAGTGGCGACCACGAAACGGAAGACGCAACGTAAGCCGGTCCCCCGCTAGGTGGACCGACGATCTAGTGAAAGCCGCGGGGAGTCGATCAAAATGACGCTTTCTTGGGGAGGCCTATGTTCAGCAGTGGACGTCTTCAGACTGTTGATGATGACTAACAATATCGATAATCCGAATTAAAATCACTTTTAGTCCCTAGAGATTAAAGAGCTATTTTAGTTTCTGTTTACGAAAGACAAACTACATCTTTTCAAATAGATGTGATAGCAATAATATTAGTGGCAGGTTGTAAAAAAATCAAATATGTTTCTTTTTTTTTCAACATAATTCACGTATATCTAGAATTAGTTCTCTTCCTAGTACCGTAAGCCAAAATAGCCCCTGAAGAAATCCAAAGATTGTCTCCTTGGGTTTCTTATATTAAAAAAATCTGTGGAGTTTTGGCGGGAACGCGGAAAAGTTCACGTCTCTGCATTGTATTATTTCTCAAAACTTGTACTTTTTTCAGTGTTAATGTTTGAAATTGGTGGCGTATTATGCATTAAGTGCTGAATTACGAGCGTGAGTTTGGGCAAGTGATATGATGTGGTGAAACGTAGTTTTTCATGTTGCTTCAAAAATTCCATAGAAGCTTCTAGTAAAGTTGCCACCACTTTCATCATCATCATCATCATTAACAGCCTGAAGACGTCCACTGCTGAACATAGGCCTCCCCCAGAGCACGCCACCTTGAGTGGCTGCTCGCCTCCTGCATCCATCGGCTCCCCGCGGCTTTCACCAGGTCGTCGGTCCACCGAGCCACCACTTTACTAGGGCATGACTTTGACTGTACTGTGACTAGAATATTTGACCCATACTGTGATTAAAACTTGACTTTAGGTAAGTTAAGAAAAAGTTTATTCTTTGTAATTTTATTTTGAGAGTTGTGGCAACTTTTGTTATTTCTGTACATTGTTTTCTGTCTGATAGAGTTTGATAGAGTCTAATAGAGGCTGCGGCCACCGTAACCCTGAAGGCGTGAGCTTTGGAACCACCGGTGACTTAAATGGCGAGATCAAATTCGCCGAGTTCCCCTGGATGTGTGCGATTCTTAGGTATGATTCGGAGCTTTTACCTAAAGTAGATATTCTACACGAATTATGTTATGATATTGCAGGCAATATCAGTAGTACAGTAACCTTGGTTGTAAGTTAGTATTACGAGGTATTATATTTGACCGCAATAAGCCAGAACTACTAAGTAAATATTTTACCCGTTCCCCACCATGAGGAATAGTTATTGTAGGATTCAGGCCTATTCTAGCGGTATTTTGGTTAATTAAAGGTAGCTGCACTAATGACTTAGATTAAGGTTTCAGAATAAAAGATACGAAATACTTGTTTCACTCATATACTTCACTTGTTATCATAATTGTATTTTTTTTTTTTTTTACATCGGACTTATCTAGCATTTGACCACGCTCTCACCTGATGGAAAGTGACGATGCGATCGAAGGTGTAGCATGCTAGCTAAGTAAGTACCTATTCACTCTTCTCTTGAACACGCCCGGGTCATATTTTGCCGGAAACACAGACGCTGGAAGGGCATTCCATTCCTTAGCCATGTATCACCATATAGGTACGTAGTTGACGACGAGTAATGGATCTGCAACACTTTTTGTAAAAAAAAACATCTTTCGTTCAAAATTACTTGTCGCCTGATTGACGCCATCTTCATTTTCTGCCCCCACCTATTACTTGTAGCCAACTACGTAATAATTTATCTACCCAAATAAAGATTTAAAATAATGTTTATGGTCACAATTAATAAGCATATAAGGGCAAATAATAATTAAAATAATAAGTGTTGATGACATTATTAGAAAGAGATCGCTTTTAGCGATAAGTCCGCCCATTGTACTTTAGCTCTATGTATGTAACTTTCTGTATTTATATGTATCTGTTTTCATGTCTGGTGTACAATAAAGAATTTTGTATTGTATTGTATTGTATTATTTTATATTTTGTTTCTCTCTATCGAGTTTGTGACAAGCCAAGATAGAACATAAGAAAAAACACTAGGAGAAAGAATAGGTAAAAATAATTTTTGTTTGTTTCGGTTTTCTTTTGAGACTACGTTAGGTAATCTTCGTTTTTGTTCTTAAAATCGGTGGTCTTTTAGTAATACCTCCGTAGATCACGTCACAAACCACACCAGTTTATAAAAAGAGAAAGAGATTTTTTTTTAAAAGCACGACCGAGTTTTGGCGGGAACGTGAAAAAGTTCACGTCGTTGCATTGTATTATTTCACAAAACTTATGCTTTTTCTAGTGTTAATGTTTAAAATTAGTGGCATTTTACGCATTGAGTGCTGAATTACGAGTATAAGTGTGGGCAAGTGATATAATGTAGTGAAATGTGGTTTTTCGTGTTGCTTCCAAAATTCCATAGAAGCCTCTAGTAAAGTTGCCACTACTTTACTAGGGCATGACTTAGACTGGATTATGACTACCTGACTTAGACTGGACTATGACTACCCTGACTGACTGTGACTAAGACTTGACTTTACATGAAATATTTCATAATACGATGAAAAACTACAATACTTGACACTGGCTAAATACACTATGTGTGGAGCCAAACTATAAGAAAAAAAAAGCACGACCTTTCTTTAGCCTGAGACTTAATTCTGTATGACCACTTTACGATTCCCTACTTCGAAACCACGTGATTCCTTGTCTCACATAAGAAATCTGCAAAAATCTATACTCTATAAAACGAAAACGAAACCCCGTGAAATGAATTTGGAATTGGCGCGATTTGAACTGTCAAAAATGATCCATTGAGACGCATTGCGAAACATAACCATTTACGTTAAATATTTACTTAAAATAAAAATAATTTTAATGTAAATTTCTAATACTGGGATAAGATTTGAACAAGACACGATAACGACGTGGTTTCGTATCGAGTGAAATCTGTGTTTTTCATACAGAATTAGGACCCTGATCTGTGGTAATATCTCACCACTAATCTGAATTCAGAATTAAATGGTTATTAACAATGATAAAGAGTTTCCTCATTGAGATCTGCGAAAAGATTTAATGAATATATTTCAGGAATTAGGATTATGAAAGTATTTCGGTTTCTGATAATAACAGAAGATGTATTTAAGAGTTTTGAATGGGTTTATATAAGTCTGTATTAGCAAGTTGAAATGGCAATGGGCAGGCCACATTGCTCGTTAGAACTAACAACCAATGGGGACGAAAGGTTCTCGTGTGGCGACCACGAACCGGAAGACGCAGCGTATGCCTTTCACTACTAGGTGTGCCGACGATCAGAGCCGAGCTGTTGATGATGATGATGATTATGATGATGATTATAAGGTCGGCCTTTACGTTCAATTTTATTGATCGTAGGGTTAGTATTGCACAATGTTTTTCGGTTTACTGTATGGAGAAAACATTGACGGAAGTGGACCCGTCAGTTTAATTGATCAATAAAATTGAACGTGTATGGCCCGCCTAAGTCTGACATCTTTAGCCCCGATCGTGGTAGCTAGTCTGGTGAACTATGGTATGTATCAAATCCCCTGAGAAACTCCCTGCATTGCTCCCCGGTATTATGTTAGCCCCGAAAAAAGCAACAGTATCGCTTTCTATAAAACTATGCATCGCTTCACTGTCGTTTACGCGTATACCGCGTGTAGGGACCTTGGCCCATACCAATTCAAAAACACCCGCCATCCCCGCGATTCTGCGACGCGCGCGACTCCAAGCGTGCGCGACAGGAACTACACACACTTTTATAACCGCGATCTATGCGTGTGAGCTGCGTAAAAAATAATAATAAAGACTATCAAAATCTTCTCTGTGCAACCAAAATTCAAAACATTAGTGCTATAGTGCATCGTGCGGATACTTCACGATCACCTGGAAGTCCCAGGACCCCTGTCCTGTCCTGGATTGAAGGAGTTGGAACTGAAGCGGCCGGCGGGTGAGTGGCCAAGTGATTTTGGGAAAATTCTAATGTTTTACAGTCAAACATGAGCTATCGAAGCAACACAGCGTTTCGTGGTACAAGGAAGTGTGCGAGACAAGGTGGCGCTAAACCTATTTTGACAAGTTTCATTGTAGGTGTTTTTCAAAGGATTTGAAAGTATAAAGCGACCCACCCAAAAATAGGTCGACAGTCGCTGCAGTCCGCTCAAAGGTCAATGTACGAGTTTCTCAGGGGATTTGAAACACACTATAGTAAATTTTAACCATCACGATGCTGATGCAGGTTAGGAAGTGAAATGATTCCATAAAATACTTTTAAGACCACTGTTATAGAAACGTATAGAACATCCAAAACATCTAGCAGTGACGACAATGAGGGGATTAATATCAAATTTTTTATACAATAATAAGTCTTATTGTTAAGGACAAAAAGTATTAACATTCTACCATGACTTAAAACCTTCAACCCGTCAAAGCTATAAACTTGAAACAAAAGATATAATTAACAAGATAACCCTAAGTGACTATGCTTGCCGCGCTCTCATTGGTCGACGTATCACCGCTTCAAACCAGTTAGCGCTGGATATAACCGGATCAGTGCAGTGTTACATAAATCTGGTGTTATATAAATAAAGGAAATGTCAACGAAATTTAATAAAAATAATTTTTGCGTACAATTTTTGTGAGCCAACATTGGATTTGTATATTCCATGTAGCTTTCAATTCTGCATTTATTTCGTTTATTTTAAAAGTTTTTCGTTATAACAACTGTGAGTTAATATAAGCGGTCTTTCAACAAGGACGGGTCGATGTTGAAATTGAATAAAACAAGCTGTGTGTGAGCTATAAACGTAATTTTTTTATTCAATACTTAATACTCAATAATTTATTGCAACCATTATTATACATTACATACAGGTGTTAATAGCGTGTTTAAAGGTAACATAATGACCCTGCTTGGGTATAGCAATAACGTGCGGAGCGAATCGACTTAGTCTACAGTGAATCGTTCCGAAAGGAATTCGTCTAATGTATAGTAAGTAGCATTTATCCAGTAGCACAGTTTTTAAAGCTACGGCGAAAGCCCCAAAAACCCGAAAAAAAGAAAGGCCGATTAATGTTGCAGCTTGTTTTATTTAATTTCAACATTGGCCCGTCCTTGTTGAAAGACCCTTTATATTAAACTCAAACAAAAGTGTAAAATATTTGACATTGATTGTATCTACATCTATGTTATTATAATTCAAATTTAAATTTATTTATTTGCATTCATGCACAGTTTCAGTGTCCAGTCTTAATAACTAAGCTTATAAGGTAGGTACATGAACCCTGTAAGGGCGTTTTTAAGTCTTGCACCAAAGTGCGGTTTGTAGGTATTAATACTAATATAGTCTTTGCAACCAGCCAGATTCATACTAACATTTCATTTCAATTCCTTCTCGTTTATAAATTCATGAATACTGTAATATGTTTTGCTAATTAGCAAATCTCTCAATTTAGCCTTGAAAATGTTAATTGAATATATAGGTATCTTTTACGATTCGGTGTAATTTATTGTAAATAGCTACTCTCATGTTGAAAATGCTTTTACTATACATAGTACTTAGTCTAACAGACTGGGCCCTTGAGTATGTTTTTGTGTCTTTTAGAATTCAAAGCTTTATATTCGTCAATATTTCTTTTTACTAATATAAAATGCCTTTGTTTTGACGGACTGACGAGTCACCCACCAACTGACAGACAACGACGTGCAATCTAAACTGCTGGACGTTTTATATTCTGGCATTTGGAGGATTTTTCTATTCTATCTATATTATTTTAACAGCGGGCTGGTCTTCCGAAAATGAAATAAATAAATAAATCAGCTACAATTCAGCGCATTTTATTTTCGTCCCACGGATATGAAATGACGAGTGTCTTAGTGAACCTGCATTAATTAACAGAAAATCGACGCAGGTAGGTTACATGGTCACGGAAGTTATAAAACTTAAAACCGCAATGCGTGAGCAAATCAAGACCAAATACCCACTCATTATCGCCAATATTATTATCTCTGATACCGACACTGATAATCAAATCGCGATAGATTAAGAAATACCTTGTTCTTAAGGGGGAACGTTTTACTAGCGCGGCAAATTCAGATTTTCTTGCGTTCTTATGCCAATAATAGCTTAATTACTAAACGTGATTATATTAAAACTGATTTAACGTAAATAAATAAAATGTATCAACGAATTCCGATTAATAGTATCTCCTAGATATCATTGGTTTAGCGACAAATAGCAATAAACAAATTTTGTCTTAGTTTTTTAGTCTATTGCCATTTGTCGCTAAACCAGTGATATCTAGGTGATACTTTTAATCGGAATTCGTTGATACATTCTATTTATTTGCGCAAAATTAGTTTTCATGTAATCACGTTGAGTAATTAAGCTATTATTGGCAAAAGTACGCAAGAAAATTTGAATTTGCCGCGCTAGTGAAACGTTCCACCTTAACCAACATATTCTGCAGAAACATTGCGCAATAGTCACGTCCAGTTTGCAGTCGCACTGATTGCTTATGTATATCTAAAGCCTTACTTACCACCGGTTTCGAGAGCCAAAATCCGGACCGTGCCGGATAAATCCAGATAGAACCGGATTTATGCAGTTCCCACCGGCTTCTGATCCCGAGACGGGGAAAATGCAAATGCGCCTTCGGAGCGAGATCAGACGGAAAATTGTCCCAACTTTTTGCAGTTTAATTAAGATTTATTCTGGTTCTTTATGAATATTGATGAGGCGTTTTTCGGTTTGGATGGGAATGAGCCAGTTGTTGAAGGTTTGTTAAAGATTCTTTGGGCAATTTGAACAATTGAGGTTTTCGGTAGAGATAAAATACCTTTATAAATAGCTTAAATCGTACCTTTCAATGGGTTCCGTTGGTTTTCACTCCTGAAACAAAAATGACAATACAAATTACGGTAATAAATTAGATAAATTAAATTTACCGGCTGTTCTGAATGGGTACTATCAAATTCCCAGTCAATATGATGATTCATTAACTTGTCATTCATCATACATTAAAAAAGCTATTTTTTTTAAATAGGCCAGGAGATGTCCGCTGCTGAAAAAAGGGTTCTTTTTCATCAAACTTATCTGGCATTTGACCACGCTCTCACCTGATGGAAAGTGACGAAGCGATCGAGGGTGTAGCATGCCAGTTAAGTAAGTACCTGTTCACTTTTCTTTTGAACACGCCTGGGTCGTATCCTGCCGGAAACACAGACGCTGGCAAGGCATTTCAAGGGGTTCCCTGGATCTTAAGGCACCCGCGGGAAAAATGTGGTACTGTTCCTAGACTTCCGTTATATTTTATTCGCGCTGTTATGAGTTTTCTATCCATTATAACAAGGACATCAGCTTATCAAAGAATACTTGTCTAAACAAATACAGCGGCAGGAATCAACCTTTGTGCCAACTAAATCCTATTATGGAACAGTGGAGTTTGCAACTTTTTCGAATCGGCTTATTGGACAGTGGCGTGGAGAAGTGCTCAAAGGAATTAGTTTATTTAAACGTCACTACAGTTTGTCTATTGAAACATTATTTTTTTTAAATTGATCTTATTTTTTAAGTAATAAGACTCTCTTTTATACGTGTCAAAAGTGGTTGTGGTCTCGGTGTGAGAATATAATTATGATCACCCCATCTCATCCCGTGGGTGCCGTAAAATCCGGCTAAAGATATATCCAGGGAATGGGCAGCAGCATTCTCCACGGTACATTAAAATCTTTTGCGATTACCAAGACACCTGCCAAGCGTGGTGATTATGGAAAATCTCTCCTATGATGAGTGTCTAAAGTGGTGTTTTATGGGGAAGCCTGTGCACAGCAGTGGACGTCTTCGGGCTGTTGATGTGATGGGGAAAGCGAAGCATAAGCTGAAGAAAGAACGATCGTGACTACTGACAAGAGCTGGTCTCTTAAATAAGAAGAAAAAAGAAAGCTCAGTGTCACTCAATCCGCGCTGATACCGTGCTTCAAAATAAAGCGCCTAACATTTGGAATGAAAAACGATTTAGCATTTTTGTACTCGATGATACCATTAGAATCAGACGTACAGCCAGTAGATACCTAAGTTGGAAAGTCCAGCTTATAGCTTAAAGCTGTTACAGCTTGTTATGGAGGACAACCTACTTGGAGAGACCGGAGAAAATTTTATTTACTAACATTTAACAAAGAAATCGTATAGCCCGCTAAATGCTTTTTGCTTTGGTTGTTTTCCATGACAAATACAGTCTGGATGTATGAATGACGTGACGAGCTAGTCGCTACCGTACAAATTGTATTAAAGCGCTCACTTTAAGCCTTCAGTTGAATCACGCTAAGAGGTCACAGTAAGGCCCCAGATTGCAGTATCACTCGGAACTGTAAATTAATATAGTTTTGCGTGACACTGCACTGCGCACGTCATCCTGAGACTTCACACAGTATAGTAATAAGAATACTAGACTGTGTGATCAGATCATAAAGTCTCATTTATTCATTTTTTTTGTCTCATTTTATGTAAAAAAAATGAAGTTATGAGCTGGTCATTCGCCTGGTGTTATGTATCACGGTCGCCCAATAACAGCTGCAGCGCTACTCGGAATTCTACCTTATAAAGCTTTGCGTGACAATGCACTAGCGCATGTCATTATAGGATAACTATGTTTTTTAATGAAATATGTGGCATACAAGCAGGTGGCCCACCTGATGGTAAGTCACCGCCGCCTATGGACGACTGCAACATCGAGGGCGTTGCCGTCGAAACAAAGCCTACTTTAGGGAGGAATCTTTTAAAACTTTTCTTGTAGCTCGCCAACTGTAGTTATAAAGAAATACCTCAGGAGGAAGATCATTATGCAGCTTGAAGACGTCAACTGCTGAATATAAAGCTCCAGCAATAGAGACAAAACACAATCTGATAGCAGAGCTGCTCACGACCGGGGCCGTAGTTTTATGTGTTGTCATAGGCATGCCATAATCACCACGCTTGGCAGGCGTCTTTATGATCGCCAGTAGATTTTAATGCATTCCGAGGACAATACTGCTGCCCATCATCAACAGCCTCAAAATGTCTACTGCTGAACATAGGCCTCCCCCAGAGAGCCCCACTTTGGACGGCTGCTCGCCTCCTGCATCCATCGGCTCCCCGCGGCTTTCACCAGATCGTCGGTCCACCGAGTGGGCCGGCCTACGCTGCGTCTTCCAGTTCTTGGTCGCCACTCGAGAACCTAACATCCCCATCGGTTGTCAGTTCTACGAGCTATGTGGCCTGCCCATTGCCATTTCAACTTGCTAACTCTAAGAGCTATATATTGGTCACTGCCCATTCCCTGAATATTCTCTATGCCGGCTCTTACGGCATCCATGGGAAGAAATTGGGTGGTCCTGTTTATACGGCTGAGACCAGGCGTCATGGCAGTAATAAATACTTTAACTTTTTTTTATTTTTTACGCGGAAGGAACTCAAAATAAATATTTAAACCGAAAAAGCTGTTGGGTTATGCAATTCGGCATTTTGAACATAATTTAAATAAACCACAATCACTTCACCTTCTTTCACCTCTATTATTTCTTCGTCTCGAAAACCTTTGAAGACGCTACAAAAGACATTTTTATCCTGAAGTAAAAACAAAAGCATTCCTCTGTAGGTATTTTGCAAAGGTTTCGAGTTTAGAAAAATGTGAAGCTGTCTTCAAAGTTATTTTTTGTAAATGAATGACGTGACGAGCTAGTCGTTCACCGATGTTAAGCGTCACGGCATAACGGAATAACTGTTATGGGCATAACAAATGCATTGTTTCAGGCAACATCAAAAGCATCTGTAACGTCACTCAGGTTATACTTTTTGCAAGTGTTTGTATGACCATCTGCCAGCCATGCGCAACTGCCACCAATGTCTAAAGAATTTCGGCATATTCTATTTTGACCAAAAAATTGGACGAGTTAGAATCAAGACAAGATAGGAAGAGGACAATTTTGGAAATGAACCATTTAGGAAGAGGCCTAAATCAACTGGAGGGAACTACCATATGGCAACGTTACTAATTTTGGATTGGTCGTTTGTCAATTTTGTCCAAACTACCCCCTAAACCCAATTTTAGTCTAACACGGATTTCATTTTCGTTTAAAAATTTTGTAGTGAGAATTGTTTTAAAATTAGGTATCTTTTTGTCTAGATTTTGGTCTCGATCTTATTTGATTCTACGTCTTGAATTTTGACATTACTATATTATAATGAACCTTATTAGACCATTCTTAAGAAGCATTTTCGAAAAATTAAACAATTTATTTTGTTCTATTACCGAACTACAAAATATTACTACCTCTACTGTCCGTATTATAACAAAAAATCTATTTTGAATTTCAAGCGGACCCTTCACTTGCACGGCATCATGGGCATCCCTTCCTTCACTTCACATCCTCTTTATAATATTAAAACTACCTTTCCACCACTTCTCCAGGCCACAACGTATCCTAACAATATATAAATAAGGTTCATAGCTCTGTAGCACGTTACGTATAAAAGATAGAGCGAGTTATGGCTGCATCGTATCATTCCAAATTCGATCTTACAACTTTGATTTAGAGCACAACCTAAAAACTATCATTCTAGGAAATAAGAAAAGAATACGACGGGTGGTCTTGCAAAAATAAACTTTAATAGTGAAGAAATAAAGTTAAACTTACGTGATGATGATTCCAGGGTATGTGTCAACATCAGTTGAAAGCCGCGTGCCATAGACAACCAGCGTATCTGTCAACAAACAAAATGTTGTTATTTTTAGTAGATAAAGTCTAGGGGACAAAGATAATTTTCTAAGGCCGGGTTTCCACTTGTAAGAAAACTTCTGCAAGAAGCGTCCGACCATCTATTAGACGTATTTGTAGCTTATAAATGTACCTAAACTAGTGTAAATTACAATTACAATAGTTTACACGTTCAAGCTACAGTCTAATAGACGGTCGGACACTTCTTGCAGAAGTTTTCTTGCAGGTGGAAATCTGGCCTAAGAATTTATACTTCACTAGCTGCGCCCCGCGGCTTCATCCGCAGATAAAAAGTACACTATATGGGCGATGAAATATAAGGTAGATCCACGATCGCCGCCTTGAAAAAGGCAGCGTTTAAACAAAGCATATGCTTTATTATTGTTGCTCTTAGTCGCGTGCTTAACGAATCCTCAATTTTTTTGTAGGTTTAATAAAAATGAAATATATAAAAAAATTGGACCTCTCGGATCCGTGCCATTCGAAGCCGAAGCAGACATTTAAAAAATGTCATATTTAATAAATAATGACATTAATAGGCCTTTTGAAAAAAAAATTACGTTTATATCTCACACACAGCATGTTTTATTCAATTTAAACATCGGCCCGTCCTTGTTGAACGACCCTTTAGAATGAAACTTACTGACAGTTAATGAACGAAGTTTACCAAATTAGGGTTGGATAATAGTCCAATAACTACAATCAGTACCCATACACAATCGCAGTCCCACAAAAACTAACAAAAGTCATATTCATTTGCCTTTTCCCCGCTTCTTTCAACGTCGCTACAAAAATAGTTTTTCCGGGGCAAAATCAAAATAAAAAAAGACAAATAAAAAATGTCGGCCAGCCAACGCATTCAACCCGATGTTTGCATACGGACGGTGCTCTGTGTTCATTAAAATGCATGAAGTTACGTCAGAGGGGCAAAGAGTAGGGGTACAGACTGGCCTGATAGCTCAGTTGGTAGTAGCGCCTTCTGAACTGTAGGCTGTGGGTTCGATTCCCACCCGGGACAAACATTTGTGTGGTGAACATATGTGTTATATATTTGTTCTGTGTCTGGGTGTTTTATTGTATTCTATGTATGTATTTGCAAACAAAACAGTATTTAAGTATTGTATCAGTTATCCGGTTCCCATAGTACAAGCTATGCTTAGTTTGGGTCTAGATGGCGCTGTGTGAAATGTCCACACATATTTATTTTTATATATTTAGGACATTTTTTGCCTGTTTTTTATGTGCTTCGGTACACTGTTATAGATGATTTGGTGATGCAGTATCGAAATGTGATGAACTAATTTTTTTCAGTAATCCATTATTTTGACAGCGCAAAAATGGCAAATGATTTTGAACATGTCCCACGGTGTGAAATTGGACTTCAGAACGGGCATTCCTGTATAATTCAAAAAGCAGACAGCTGTACTAGATCTCTTGAGTTGAGGCTCCAGTAGGGGTCTCAAGTCTCCAGCAGCTGGGCATCGGAGTGGAATAGCGAGTGCAATGGGAATGGGATAGGGTTATTAAGTGGTAGTAGAATAAAAGACTATAGATTGAAACATACCACCATAGTTCGTGGGTCCCTAGATACCGGGAGTCCTAGTAAGGGTCCAGTATAGATACCGATCACACACTTAGGTGTGTGATCGTTGGACGTTATATACATCTTTACTAGAACCTGGCACAGTGGCCCCAGTTTTGTAATCCCACTAACCTGTCTCCTCAAATTGAAATTACCTATTTTATTTTTGCACCTTCTCGCAGTATCTCATCTTTGTACCTATTATGCTTTTATATGAGCTCTGTCACTGTCTTTTACAAGTTGGGAGTAAAAAATAATGTTCTTTCGTGGAAAATCTTGCTAGGGATGAGTTGGAGTGTGTTTTTTACTTTCTAGAGACTTAATGAGTTTTTCTTTTGAATGTTATTAAAATGTAGAAAGTATTAAGTATACATACAGTTTTTTAGAACATATTTTTATTTAATAGAACTTGCAGCAGATTAATTAGTTATTTATTCTAAAGAAAACACTAAGCTTGCGTTTGACTAATACAAACTATGGCTCACCATCCTTTTCAGTATTTCTAACCTCTTGGCACCTCCTGGTACTTCACGTTCACTTGAATTATAACAATTTTTCGTATTTTACATGATTATTTCATCTTTCATCATCAACAGCCTGAAGACGTCCACTGCTGAACATAGGCCTCCCCCAGAGCACGCCACCTTGAGCGGCTGCTCGCCTCCTGCATCCATCGGCTCCCCGCGGCTTTCACCAGGTCGTCGGTCCACCGAGTGGGGGGCCGGCCTACGCTGCGTCTTCCGGTTCGTGGTCGCCACTCGAGAACCTTTCTTCCCCATCGGTTGTCAGTTCTACGTGCGATGTGGCCTGCCCATTGCCACTTCAACTTACTAACTCTAAGAGCTATATCGGTCACTTTAGTTCTCCTGCGGATCTCCTCGTTCCGGAGCTTATCTCGCAGGGAAACACCGAGCATAGCTCGCTCCATAGCTCGCTGCGCGACTTTGAGCTTACTAATGAGGCCAACAGTAAGAGACCATGTCTCAGTTCCATAAGTCATCACTGGCAACACACACTGATTGAAAACTTTCGTTTTCAGGCTCTGCGGTATTTTGGACGAAAAGATAGGACGAAGCTTCCCGAACGCTGCCCAGCCGAGTTGGATTCTTCGCGCCACCTCTTTGTCGAAGTTGGACCTACCTAATTGGACAATCTGTCCTAGGTAGACATACTTGTCGACAACTTCGAGAGTATCGTTCCCAACAATTACCGGTATAGGTGGAACATGAGCATTAGACATGATCTTTGTCTTGTCCATATTCATCTTAAGACCAACCTGCTGGGAGACTCTACTGAGGTCGTTGAGCATGGTGCTAAGGTCCTCGAGCGATTCCGCCATTATGACTATATCATCGGCAAAACGAAGGTTAGTGATGTACTCGCCATTTATGTTGATGCCAGATCTTTTCCACTCCAAGAGCTTGAAAACATCCTCCAATGCGTTTGTGAACAGTTTCGGAGAAATAACGTCTCCCTGTCTCACGCCTCTTTGCAATGGAATTTGTTCCGTACTCTGGTCCTGTAGTCGGACTGACATAGTGGCCTTACTGTACAAACACTTCAAAACTTCGATATACCTATAGTCAATTTGGCATCGCTGCAAGGACTGCAGCACCGCCCAAGTCTCGATTGAATCGAAGGCTTTCTCATAGTCCACAAACGCTAGGCATAACGGCCGATTATACTCTTCGGTCTTCTGTATAATCTGGCGCAGCGTATGGATGTGGTCTATGGTGCTAAAGCCTTTTCGGAAACCGGCTTGTTCGGGAGGCTGGAATTCATCAAACCTGCGTGCGAGACGATTCGTAATGACTCTCGAAAACAGCTTATACACATGACTCAAGAGCGAGATGGGCCTATAGTTCTTCAATAAGGTGTTATCGCCTTTTTTGAAGAAGAGCACCACCACGCTCTTGTGCCATGCCTCTGGCGTTATACCTTCAAGGATGACAGAATTAAATAACTTCTGGAGGACTAAAAGTACCGGTCTACCACCCGCTCTCAGAAGTTCGGTCGTAATTCCATCTTCACCTGGTGCCTTGTTGTTTTTAAGCTGTTTGAGGGCCATTCTAATCTCGTACAGGCTGACGTCCGGGATATCTTCGGTATAGTGTCGGACTAACTTGGCTCTGATGTCCTGAGCTGTGTTAGTAGCGGGCTTACGTGTCGAGGTGTATAACTGTCCATAGAAGTTCTCGATCTCTCTCAGAATCTCAGGCTTGGATGAAATGACGCTACCATTTTCGGTCTTCAGTTTTGTCATTTGGTGTTGCCCAATAGACGAATCCTTTGCGAACACTTTAGAGCCTTGGTTCCGCTCAATTGCGGCCTCAATACGTGAAGTACTAAGAGCACGCAAGTCGTGTCGCAAGGAACTCCAGATTCGTCTATTGAGTTCACCGTAGGCTGACATATCAACTGAAGACTGCAGCTTCATTTCGCTCCGGTCGGCCATTAGCTCAAGAGTTTTTTCTGAGAGCTTTTGAGTCTTCTTTCGGCGTTGGGTCTTAAAGAATTTCGATCCAACAGCTTGGACAGTTTCCACCAACCCGTCGTTTAGCTCGTCCACTGTGTTACAGTCGGCTAGGCACTGGAAGCGATTTTGGAGTTCCAGCTGAAAGCCTTCGGGGTTTTGGATTTGGACAGGATTTGGACGGAGCGTAGACTTCACCAGACGTGACCTTTCGAGCTTAACATTGATATTCAATGTGCCTCTAACAATACGGTGATCGCTACCGGTTTTCACCTTGCTGATCACAGAGACATCATCGAATATGTGCTTCTTGGTCGTCATGATGAAGTCTATCTCATTTTTAGTGGAACCGTCGGGACTTATCCACGTCCACTTCCTGGATGGCCGCTTCTCGTAGAAGGAGTTCATCATAAAGAGTCCCTCCTTCTCCATGAAGTCAGCCAGCCTCTGTCCTCGAGGGTTCCGCTGCCCGTATCCAAATGGCCCCACTCTCAGCTCATCGCTATTCCTTGTGCCCAACTTCGCATTGAAGTCTCCCATCACAACGGTGAAGTATGTTTCGGAAGTATGCATGGCTTCGGATATGTCCTCATACATAGCTTCTACTTCATCGTCTGAGTGTGCCGATGTCGGCGCGTATACCTGTATAACCTTCAACGAATACCGTTTGGTTATTCGGAGTACCAGGTACGCTACCCTGGCCGACACACTGTCGACTTTGACCACGTTGTTGACGAGAGACTTGCGGACGAGAAACCCGACACCCCCTTGGGAGAGTTGGTCTCCCTCCCGGTAGAAGAATAAGTTACCGGAATTTAGGATTATCGTGTCCTGTCCCTGTCTTCGGACTTCTGACAATCCCATTACATCCCAGCGTAACTTACCCATCTCCGCCTCTAGCTCGACCATCCTTTCGTCAGCCTTCAGTGTGCGCACGTTATGTGTTGCCAGGGCCAGGGGTCGTCGTTGGGGTTGGTAGCCGGGCGTCTGCCGGGGATTCTTCGCACCCCTTGCCCTGCCGTTACCGTGGCCGCTACCGTAGCCACGGGATAGCAGAGCTGCCGGGGACTGGGGGCCGTTTTTATTTGTGCTTGTCATTAGGGGGGGGGGGTTTGCCATAATCACCACGCTTGGCAGGCGGCTTGGTGATCGCAGTAGGTGAAGATTGATTGCCACCAAGACCGAGGGGAACGCTGCGACCCATTCCCTGGATATTCCCTTAGCCGCCTTCTACGGCACCCACGGGAAGAGATGGGGTGGTCCTATTCGTAACCGGGACCACACGGGACTACGTATTTCATCTTTACTCCTGATTATTTCTGTTCTGCTGGTACTTCATAGTATGTTCATACTTTAGGAATAACTAACATAATCTTACCACCTAATAACAAATACCCCAACTGTTTAAGAAATACTAAATTAGTGAGCAATAATTTTGGTCATAATATCTGAATTTTTTGTTATTCCTACATTCAAAAACTAAGAATTTCATTTGAAAAAAGAATAGCAGGGGATCGTTTTGAGGGTATCAAACCGGAATAGACCATATTTGAACGACTTTAAAGCGACTACGTAGTCGACGATATAGCAAGCTCACGTAGAAGAAAAATGTAATTCCTTTAGAAAACTTGAATTTTAACGCCAACTTAAATGTGATTGGGAATGGGCAGGCCGCATCGCTCGTAGAACTGACAATCGATGGGGAAGAAAGGTTCTCGAGTGGCGATCATGAACCGGAAGACGCAGCGCAGGCTGGCCTCCCACTAGGTGGACCAACTATTACTTCAGACTAACTTTAACTTTATTCTGAGAGTCATTGGATGCAGGACACAAGTGCCGGTCAAAGTGGACGTCTTCAGGCTGATGATGATTTAATATAAGTAACTAATTAGTAGCTAGTACGTTAGTTATATATTGACTGGCCTGATAGCTCAGTTGGTGGTACTTTTGCCTTCTGAACTATAGGTTGTGGGTTCGATTCCCACCTGGGACAAACATTTGTGTAATGAACACAGATGTTTCTTCTGTGTCTGGGTGTTATATTGTATTCTATATATATATTTACAAACAAAAAAGTATGTAAGTATTCTATCAGTTATCTGGTTCCCATAGTACAAGCTATGCTTAGTTTGGGGCTAGATGGCGCTGTGTGAAATGTCCACACATATTTATTATTTATTTTATTTATTTATTATACAAGTTTTTTTATATACCAATAAAAAAACTTGTTCTTTCTTTCAAAACTTCATTAGGTGAAGAAATACAAATGAAGTATTCTGTCTCTATTTTTCATTTTACGCCCTGGCCATTCCGCAATTTCAGTTTTCAGAAAAGTATCGTACATCAATAACCCAGCTTTATACTCGATTAGCGTGATGTACAGGGTGTTACCGAAATATATAAAATATGTTCTCATATGTCACTGTCAGAGCGAAGTCTCAAGAAATACGTCGTGGCATTGATATGAAAAATGCCGAGCATTTATCACGAGGACGTATTGTATTTTTAGGATCAGCCTGTATTATATTTTAAAGGAAGAATAAAACAGAAATTAAATGTTTGGGTTTTGGTGGGAATGCGGAAAAGTTCACGTCGATGCATGTTATTATTTTTCAAAACTTGTGCTTTTCCAGTGTTCATGTTTAAAATTGGTGGTGTTCTCATTAAATGCTGAAGCTGATGGGGAAGAATGGTTCTCGAGTGGCGACCACAAACTGGAAGACGCGGCGGAGGCCGGCCCGCACTCGATGGACCGACGATCTGGTGAAAGCCGCAGGGAGCCGATGGATGCAGAAGGCGAGCAGCCGCTCAAAGTGGCGCTCTCAGGGGGAGGCCTGTGTTCATCAGTGGACTACTTCAGGCTGTTGATGATGATGATGATGATGAAGTACTACACGCACCTGGTAAATTAAAATTTCTTGCAAAAAACAGGGTATTTTTAGTAAACAAAGTAACTGCAAAAACTGTAACTGTTTCTATACTTAATCCAGTTTATGAGTATGTGAATAGACGAATTTACTAACAAATACTAAGAAACGTGTGTAATTTGTAATCTGCGAGATTTAGATGAGAATATTACTTTCGCGGCGTACATGAAACAATCTTGGTAAAGATGAAACGATCTTAGCCGCAATTGCCGCAAAGCCCTTTGATAGTTAATTGGAGAAGGTAAAGACATTTGAGTTTGTTATTCTGCAGATAAAGTACCTAAGGAAAGAATTTTGTAATTATAACTCTATCAAAAGCACGACGATCTAAGCTTCGTCAATCTTTTTTTCAGGGCATCAAGTCATAAATGGATAGGTTTTTAGAAACCGCTTGGATCATATTTAACGCGTCGATAATAAAAAAATAAATATAAATACGTGTGGGCATTTCACACAGCGCCATCTAGCCCCAAACTAAGCAAAGCTTGTACTATGGGAACCAGATAACTGATACAATACTTATATACTTTTTTGTTTGTAAATACACACATAGAATACAATATAACACCCAGACACAGAACAAACATCAATGTTCATCACACAAATGTTTGTCCCGGGTGGGAATCGAACCGACAACCTATTGTTCAGAAGGCAGAGCTACTACCAACTGAGCTAAAATGTTCTTATTCTATCTTTCAAGACAAAGACGAACCATAAAAAGGTGAGTTGCAAAATATCCAACGCCAATATAGTCATCCTGATTCTCCCCCCCCCCCGACGCCTCGGTAGGTATTGCTAACAATACCTACCGAGGCGTCCGGGGTCTTTATTTATTACTTTTCCTCAAAGCTTCCATACTGTAATTTTATTGAATGATGTGACGAGCTGGTCATTTTCCTGATGTTAAGCGACACGGCCACTCATAATATCTGCAGTGTCACTCGGAACTCTAATATATAAAGCTTCACATAAAACTGCACTGCGCACGTCATCCTGAGAAATTAAAAGAGTCTAGTAGAAAGATTACCAGACTGGATCAGCCCGCCTAGCATGCGCACCGCGAGAAAACTTGTGGTCACTGTTAGAGTGAGACACACTTAGGCGCTACCATAGTCTTGTCACGGTCTCTCACGAGAAAAAGTTTCGAGAAAATTTCGCATGCTAGGAAGTCTGGTCATACCTATATAAAGTTTCGTTTGCCATTTAAAATTTTTGCAGTACCATCAACAC